>MWVB01000012.1:0-239215 GCA_003054985.1 Leucosporidium scottii
CCGGTGAGCTCGACTTTGTCGCCGACTCGTCTCTTCCGACGCTGACCTCTCTCCTCGCCTCCCCTGTCCACAGCCACATGCTCAACGCCGAGGACGTCAACAACTCGCTCGTCATGATCCAACCCACCCTCATGTCCTACGCCCTCGAGAAGGAGCCCGAAGCCGTCCTCCTCGATTCCATCTCCATCCAGCCCGACACCGTCCTGCTCCTCGACACCTTCTTCCACACCCTCATCTTCCACGGAGAGACCGTCGCTGCTTGGCGCAAAGCGGGCTACCACGAACAGGAGGGTTACGAGAACTTGGCCAAGCTGCTGCAGGACCCTCAGGAGGATGCTCAGGTGAGTCGAGGACTGCCTCTGCACCATCTCTCCTCTCGCCTTCACTCACCGTTTTGATCGCTCACCGACCACTTCTCTCCCACCCGCTCCACAGGACCTCCTTCTCGACCGCTTCCCCATCCCTCGTTACGTTGTGACCGATCAAGGAGGATCGCAAGCTCGTTTCCTCCTTTCCAAGCTCAATCCATCGACCACCCATGTCTCGAACGGTCAACGTGAGTTGTCGCTTCTCCGGCTTGATCCCTCACCTTGCCTCGGTTGACAGTCCTGCGCGCGCCGCACGGCTCGGCGCTCATTCTCGGCTCGGCGCGCGAGAAAACGCTTGCTGACCCTCTCTGCTTGCTGATCTACAGAATACGCCGGTGGCACGCCGCAAGGACAAGCCATCTTCACCGACGATGTCTCACTACAAGTCTTTATGGAGGTGAGCAGTCTCGTTTCGCGCCGCCTCGAGCTCCAGCTCAATCGCTGACCCCTTCTCTCTGCTCGATCAGTCTTTGAAAAAGTCCGTTTCGCTTCGCTCTCCGTGCCCATACTCGCACTGACCTTTCTCTCTCCTCCCTTGCGCAACCACAGATTGGCTGTCACGGGTGAGTCGAGCGTCTCGGTCGATCCTTTCCAACCGCTGACCTCTCGCTTTGCAGGTAACGCTTGAACTTTGGTCAGGCGTCGTGAGGCGGGGCGTTAACAAGTCGTTGTAGCTTAGCGAGTAGATGAAGCATCTCATGCCATACTAGAGCAGTCCAGCCTCGCGACCCGTTCGTTTGCTCTTCGCCGAGCAAGAGCGTTCGCTCTCGTGTAGCGAGCAAGTGGGGCGACTACGAGCGAGTGGTTCTCTGACAGATTGTGCTACATACAATTGCGGCGCCCTCCTCAGCTCTCCCCATCATCCAGGATACCACCAATCCGCTCGATATCGGCACATGCTCTCCAGAAAATCCATGGGCCGGCGTCGGCGGGCACCATCCCCTCCTCGTGCTGGAGAAGGACCTGGACGGCGTGTTGCTGAGCCTCACGGAGTAGATTAGAGGCGTAGGAGGGGGGTGACCGGCCAGGATACACCGCCGCGACGAGAACTTTGAGGTTCTCTACTGGCTCCGAAACGGATGGGCCGGCGAGGAGCTGCTCGGCGAAGGCTCCCTCGGGTACTAAGGGAGACCCGCCATGAGGGATGAAGAGGCCGGTGGGAGACCGAGGGAGGGAGCGCAATAATTCGAGGGTGTGCTCCGCTGACCCAAAAGGGACGCCAATGATCTTGAGGTTTCGAAGGAAGGGAAGTGAGGGGCCAATCTTCTCGACGGTGAACCGGGTGGTCATGAGGCAAGCGATCTGGGGACCGAGGACATCGACGAATTTGCACAGGTCGGACCAGGGCGGAGGCGAGCGAGGAGGCCAAGGATGGTAGTAGAGGAAAAGGGTGCGAAGTCGAGGGAGGCAGCGGGGGAGGAAGATGCCGGGAGCGACCCTCACATTCAGAAGTGCGAGGCGCTCGAGAGTTGATGGCAGTTTCGGAGGACGTCGGTTGATCGAGATGGCGACGTCGCAAGTCTCGAGAACCAGCGACCGAAGTCCTGCGAGAGCGAGAAGATGAGCGCTAAAGGCGATGGGGGAAGGTCAAAGGCTTACCTGGAAGCCAAAGCAGATCCCACACTACAATCTGATCTAATCCGCCGAACCTGATGTGCCGAGGGCGGAGCATTGCTGCCAACTCGCTGGCTCACCAGGAGCGAGCCCACTCGCCGATCGTCCCTAGCCCCGCCATTCTGAGCACCGCACAACACGACGCCAGACGCTTCCTATCCCTAGCTCCTGCTACTTGATAAAGCTGCTTCGCTGCTCGTTCGGAGGTGATGTAGATGAAGGCGAACAGCTCGGCTTGGGCTAGCGACTTCCAGGTTCGGTCGACGAGGGCGTAGTCTCGAAGGGAACGGGAGTTGTCCTGCCAGCTGTAGGTATTGGAACAAGGGCTTTCGGGTAGGCTGAGGCGTATAATGTGCAGCAAAATCTCATTGGGAAGGGAGGGAAGAGGTCCGAGTCGGCGGGTCTGAGCGCGAGTGCTCGAACGAGCCATCTGGCGGTAGTGGAAGAAGGGCGAGGAGACGAATGCTGTGGATGAGAAGCGTTATCGTATGTTGATTGTCCCGCTCGCAATCCGGCTTACGAAACTGGAGCTGGACGAGACGGGGCGCCAGCGGGAGCAGAAGTGCGCGGTAGCGAAGCAATAGCTTCAGATTCGGAGATTATCAGCAGCTGCAAGCTCTATGTAGCTTTCGAGTTGGAAGTTTGGCGAGGCGGGCACGATGTCGAAGCGAAGTGCAGGAGGGAAAGCCGTGAGCCCGCGCTGGCGCAGTTTGTCTTTCGCTCGCAACCTCCTAGTCCATTACTTCGACCAATACCGATTCTGTGAAGGTCAAATATAATTCAAGGTCCCCTACAGAACCTCCCGTCGCCACAGCATGCCTCACAAGAAGCAAAAACGAAGCCTTCGCGAAGCGGCCACAGCAGCAGCGTGCGTCTCTTCCCTCCTCGAGCCTCAGGACCTCTATAGAGCTACAGCTGACCGACATCTGTCTTGCAGTGGATATGATAACGCTCCTACTGCTGGCGACTCCATCCCTCACCCTAATCATGTCGCCGCTGCTTCATCCTCAAAACCCGTCGGCGTTCTTGCTCCCGAGAACAAGAAGCGCAAGGCCAAGAAGGAGCAGCCAAAGGACAAGAAGGACTCGTTCGGAGGCAGGAAGGATCTTGGGGGACTCTCGAAGAACATGCACAGGTGCGTCGGCTGTCGAAACTCTTGCGGAGCTGCGAAGGCTGAGCGTGCGCTCGCCTACAGGATTTTGAACGCCGGTGCGCTTCGCGAGGAGTACCAGCAAAACAAGAAGCGCAAGCTGGAAGAAGAGGAGAGCAAGAAGAACCCCAATCAGAAGGTTCGTCGGCTCTCCCTCACCTCGCCCGCCTCGCCGGGCTCACTCGTCTCTCTTTCTCTCGACTTGCAGAAGGTCGCCCTCACCCCCCTACCCTACGAGTCGCTCGGCACATTCAACCGTCGCGTCGAGATGGCCCTTCGTCCCTCCATCGACACAGCCATTCGCGCCTCCAAGGCCTCGGCGCAGAAGAAGAAGGCCAAGAAGGCCGCTCCCGGCGATGCCAAGGGCAAGGACGGCGAGGGGCAGGAAGAAGTAATCGCACAAGATACCACCACAACCCTTCCCTCCGGCAAGGTCAAGCCAAAAGCTACTCCCTCCACCTCAGTCGACCCCTTCGTGCCCCGAGCAAAGCCAGGGCGGGCGACCGAATTCGAAGAAGCGACGCAAAGGCGAAGCGTAGCGGATGTGGTGCAGGCGCCACCAGTATTGAGCAAGGCAGGTCGGAAGCAGAAGACCACGACGGTGACGGAGCCGCTGCCGGCGAGCAGGATGCCCGTCAGTGGAGCGCTCAAGGCGATGATGGAGCAGGAGCGTGTCAAGGCCGTAGCAGCCTACAGGGCGATGAAAGAGCAGAGGGAGAAGGATCAGAAGGCGGTGTAGGGTTCAGTCGAGGTGTCTGTACTTTAGCTGTCGGTTACTGCGTTCCCCCGAGAGGAGCTTCGGTGAAGGCTTGCTCCGCCGCCCTCAAAGGATTCGGGCACTTTGCGAGCTTAAGAGGTGCAAGGGTACTTCGTCAAGACGACCTGGTACTGATTTGAGCTTCATCGCGGCTCGTTGGCTTGACTGAGCGCCGTTTGATCTTTCCGTGTCCTCATGCGATACCTTGTCGCCGACATCACTGCTTGGTGATCTTGACCACCTCGTCCTCCGTCCACCAAGCGCACCTATCCCACTCGGCCGTGTCTATGAGCTCCATCCCGCTGTTCGTAGCGGCTTCGCCCAGGTGGGGAGCAGAGTGCTGAGCGTAGCTGATAACCATGCGAGGCTCGTAGCGACGGTCGGCCGATGTTTGAGGCCAGGATACGGAGGTAGAGAGCTTCTCGGTGTTGGGGCTGGAAGAGGAGATGAGCGAGGGTTAGTGCCAGCAAGAAAAGCAAGCGTCGAGCAGTGGAGTCTGCACTCACTCGTTGTGACGGATGAAGCTGGCTACGTAGGCGCGCCATCTGCGAAAGCACAGTGTCAGCAATTGTTCCCTCCGCCACCTGGCCGTGTCGCTGACCACGAGCAGCGAAAGAGGATGACTCACTCGTGAGCCACGCCGAGCATAGTGGCGTTGGTGGAGTAGGTTGACGTCGCGTTCTGCAAGTACCAGTTGTCGGAAGAGTGAGTCGATCCGAGGTACTCGGGGATACCAGGTTGGCTGATGGTGGAAGATCAGCGCCGAACGAACGCCGGACCCAGGCGTCGCACTTACTTGGCGTCGAAGCGGTACTCGTAGGCAGTCTGGGAGCGTTTCCTTGCTGCCCTAGCGATCATGGGAGCAGCGCACTTCCAGCTGTTCTCATCCATGAGTGCGAGATCCCGGTGCTGGGCGTCTGCGAGGAGGAGGAAGTCAGTCGGCGCTCGTCGTCAGGGCCGAGCCAGAAGACCCACCCTGGTAGGTGTTGGTGTTGTACGAGTAGTTGGCAATGGGTGCAGGGTAAACGCGCTCCAGCGTCTCGACGAGAGCTGGCGTGACGGCCGATCCAGTGGTCGACCGAGCGACGGCGGTGAAGTTTGTAGAGAGGGGGCCGACGAGTCGAGCGAACTCGTTCGTGACGTGACCAGCTGGAAGGAGGGGAGTATGGGTCAGTCGATGTGTTCGATTGAGAGGTTCAGCCACAAACTCACTGAGGATGGGCACGTTGGCGAACTTGCCGTCGCGGAAGAGGTAGGTAGGCTGCTGCGAGATCGACTTGCCGTCCACCGAGGGGAGCCAGCCGGGCCATGAGAAGCTGTGGAGCAGCGTACGAGGTCAGCTTACAAAGTAAAGAAACCAAGGGAGCCTCCTCTCACCTGTTGGCGTCAGTGGTCTTGGCGAAGTCGAGAGCAGCGAGGCGAATCGTCTCCGCCGAGAGAGCTCGAAGGCACTTGAGCTGACGAGCTGCTCCAGCACGAGTCGACGAGGGGTCGGTGCAGTTCACAGATTCGGCAAAAGCGTCATTGCGACCCTGTCGACGAGAGAGAGAGAAGGGAGAGGCCAGTTCAGCGCCCGCCCCCAAGATCGGAAGAAAGAAGCGCACGATGAGGTCTTGCACAGTCCAGGCTTGATGGCGCTGAATGCTCCTAGGAATGGCCTTTGCGAAGGGAGGGTTCTTGCCGTCGTAGAGGACGAGCTGGTCCATGGTCATTCCTCCCCCGCCGCTCTGCCCCGAGATGGCAATGTTGGAGGGATCGCCTCCGAACGCCTCGACATTCTCGACGACCCATTCGATGGCAAGACGAGCGTCGAGCAGACCAGCGTTGGCCATGCCGCCCTCGTTGAGGACTCCCTGCGAATTGAAAAAGCCGAGCAGACCGAGGCGGTAGTTGGCGTTGATGGCGATGAAGTTCTTGTCTTGGCCAACCCATTCAGAGAAGTCGTTGTTGGGAGATTGAGAGTTTTGGTAGCCTCCGCCGTGCTGCAGGAAGGCGATGGGAGTGAGGGAGAGCACGAAGGGGATCGAGCGCCAGGGGGAGAGCGAAGCAGGATGGACTCACGGTGTACACCTGCACGGCGAGCTTGTCACCCTTCTTTGCTCCAGCAGGAGCCCAAACCCAGAGCTGCAGAGAGGTCGCGTCAATGGGGAAGCGAGGAAGGAAAGAAGCTCGGCGACCGACCTTCAAGCAATCTTCTTGACCGGGTCCCGCGTTAACGCCTACGAAGGAGGTGGTGCCGAATTGCACACAAGCTGTAGGGACACCATCAAAGTCTTCACTGACGTCGACGAGCTTGCTGTTCTGCTTGGCCAGGGTTTGAGGCGGTTTGAAGCGGAGATCGCCGACTGGAGGAGCGGCGTAAGGAATAGCTGCAGGTGTATGGGAGTCAGCGGAGTTGAAAAGAGGAAGAGAAGAAAAGCGACTGACCTTTCCAGGAGTGAACAGTGCCGTTGTTCTGCACTGTACCGAGATACCGACCGGCCGATCCGAGGTCGACGATCGGACCTCGAGGGTTGCCAGCCCTCTGCTCGAGTGAAGCGGGGACAGCGGCTACGGCTGTAGCGAGTGCGACGAGAGAGAGAGTCTTCATGATGAGTGAGGATGAGGAGAAAGAACAGCAAGAGGAGGGAGCCCCGTCGACGGTTGAAGGTGGAGCGCCCACGGGCGATCGACTCCGGCAATATCGACTAGCGTCGTTCATGGAGGCCGGTGGAAGAAAGAACAAGCTCATGAAGGTCATCTGAGCGGTGGTGTCGTTACCGAGGTGGACCATCGATGTGGGACGAGCGGGGACCGCCCCGACGTTGAAGCTGAAAGAAAGAGCGAGAGCGGCACGAGAACGCCGAGCGGTGACCACCTTTTGCGAGCTCTGCAGGTCGTGTGCCGCTGCAAAGAGCCGCACAAGATATTCACAAAATGAATATTCCACGCCCTAGTCGACCTTGTCCTTTCCTACCTCTGCCTGCAATCCCTCTGCCGTCTTTCTTCGCCGCTCCTTCCACTCCTTCCACTCCTTCAACAGCGCCACGACCATCGGTACGGCGACCGGTCCGAAGAGCGGAGTGTAGATGGCATACTTGTGCTCGTCCGGGAAGTAGAGGAGGGCGAGCATGGTAGGATCGTAGTAGGCCTTCGAGGCGAGAGAGAGCGCCGAGGCGGCGTGCGAGAGGGCGCGAGATGGTGAAGTGGCGAGGATGGCGCGAGCCTTTGAGAGGAAAATAGATCGAAGTCAGCTTGAGCCTTACTCGACTGCCGCCTGCAGCTCAACGCCGAACCGAGCCAGCAACCCACCTGATCCAGCTCCCTCAATGCGCTGTACACGCCCCTCTGCACCTCCTTGCCCACCCTCATGTTCGGAATATCATCCACCAGCTTGACGATCGCATGCAGCGTATCCACACTCTCCTTCGTGGCCTCTGCTAGCCTGGTCCGCACCATCGCATCGACCTGCCATCCCTCGAGAGCTCCAGTGCGCCCAAATCGAGCTGATCGTGGAGGCGGTGGGACGCCGAGAAGTTTGCGTAGTTGTTGCTCGAAGAGCTGGAAGGAGGAGGTGAGGCTGTCGGAAGCGAGGGAGAGGGGCCCTTTCTCTCGTTCTCCGTAGTTGGAGGGAGGGGTGGGAGGGTTGAAGATGACGACGCCGCCGCGCTGAGGAGTGATGAAGGCGTTGGAGGAAGGTTTGTAGCCTGCAGAGAGCCCGCGGTCAGCGAGAGCTCGGCACCGTGCTGGTGAGGAGGACTCACGAGATGTGCTGATGTGCATCGGTCGGTTCTCCTGGCTCGGCACGAAGAGCATGAAGTGGAGGACTGGGTCGAGAGTGACACTTGTAGCTATGGAGACGAAACGCGTCAGTGTTGTACCTCGATGTCTAGCAAAGGCGAGGACGAACGCAGATTCCAGTCGGCGCTGTTCACAAAAGCTCGGAGATCCTCCTCCTGTATGAGAGTCCCATTCTCGTTCTTGCCGAGGTTGATTGAGAGTGGTGCAAAGTACTGGATCTGTGTTTCGATCTCGAAGGTGTGGAGCGGCGCGAGGGAGGAGAGCAATGGTTGGAGATGGCCTGCGAAAAAGGGAAGGCCGAGGGAGGTCAGCCAAAGCGTCTGGATGGCCTGATCGACCGCGCTTACGATGAAGGAGAGCTTGTATCTCCCATTCGAGGAGAGCAGCTCCCGTAGAGGAGTCCTGATTGAGTAAGCTGAAGACGAGCTTGTACCGAGGAGCGAACTTGGCGACCCGAGAGTCGGCGGCAGTCGATCCGAAATCCAGCAAGGTCTTTGCTACCTTGATCAACGTCTGTTCCGTAGCTGTGAACGAGGAGGGGTCAGCCTCGAGGTTTCCTGACTCTCGAAAGCCGAGCTCACCTCCTCGCGCCGGAATCGTCGCTCGCCAGCCCTCGAGCTCGACGGCGGGCGAATGGTCGACCACTAGCAGCTCGTAGCTGTCTGTGGAGATAACGCAAGTCAGTTCGAGGTCGCGAAAACCTGCAGACGACCGCTCACCGGCTCCCCTCCCTCCAATGTCGAGACACCTGGCCGCCGGCAGCGCTCGTAGCTCATTCCAGAGACCCTGCTGAGTCGCTTGTTGCTCTTTCAACTCTGCGCTTTGACTGAGCCGTACACCGATGCTGGGTCGTAGCAAGCATGGCTGCTCGTGCACGGAGGCAACCCATCAGCTCACCCCTTCGACGCGCTGTAATTCGGCGCTGTAGCTCACCTCTTGGCTCTTCCAAGCTTCTACCTGTCCCTTGGGCAACGCTAATCGTTCGATTGTTGTAGTATACCACCAGAAGGGGAGACCGAGCAGCAGGATGGCCCAGAAGCTGAGGACGAGGATGCGACGCGAAGCTAGGTCGACCAGAGGCGCTGTTGGCGCTGTAGGTTTGCTGGTCATCTTGACTTTCGATTCGAGCTGTATCCGAGTTGTTCGAACGCTATGAGCGAGAAGAGGCCATGTAAAGCAGCGAGTTGGTCGAGTCCAAGCCGTGCGGAGGCGACGTCGCTGGCTCTCCTTCGTTCGCTGCACCTCTTCGTCACCTCTTCACCTCTCTCCAGCGCTATCCTCGCTCTCTCTGGTCTCCTACAAGCGCGATGCAATCCGTCAACCGGTTCCTATTCGGCCCTACACCCGAGGAGAAGGTCAAGAAGTGGCAGCAGCAGCTCAAGCAAGAGTCGCGCGGGCTCGACCGCGAGATCCGTCAGCTCGATACAGCGTCCAACAAGGTCAAGGCGGAGGTGCGCAAGCTGGCACAAAAGGGCGACACTCGTAACGCCAAGCTGCTCGCCCGGGAGCTCGTTCGGAGCAACAAGCAGAAGGATCGGCTGCACACGAGCCAGGCAAGGCTCAACTCGATCAACATGCAACTCAGTCATCAGCTAGGTCAGTCGTCTTGCTCGCTGAGGCTGTACGAACCTGTCAAACGACCAGCAGCTGACGCACTGTCTCTCCGTTGACCGATAGCGACCGTCAAGATCACGGGCACTCTGCAAAAGAGCACAGAGATTATGAAGCTCTCCAACCAGCTCATCAGCTTGCCCCAGCTCTCCGGCACCATGCGTTCCATGAGCGAGGAGATGATGAAGGTGCGCTCGCCTCGCCCGTCCGCCGCCCCTCCGTCGCCTGAGCTGACTCGACCCTTCCGTCCCTACAGGCTGGCATCATGAGCGAGATGTTGGACGATACCATGGAAGGACTAGGCGAGGACGAGGAGGAGCTCGAGGACGAAGCGCAGGAGGAGGTCGACAAGGTGCTGTGGCAGATCACCGATGGCAAGCTCGGGCAGACGAATGGCAAGGTCGGCGCACTACCAGTGAGCTTTCATCGTTCGCACTGCAGCCGACTGGAGGCTGATCATTTCTCTCTCTCCCTCAGCAAAAGACCGGACCTACCCCCGAGGAGCTGCAGAAGGACGAGGAGATGGAACGAGCCATCGCCGGTCTCCTCGCCTAGCCTCGCCTTCCTTTCGCATCCCTTATACCCTCTCTTCCGTTCCTCACTGTCGTCCATTAGGCTCTTGATTCTCATCCGCGTACGGGGACACCGTGTACGATAAGCCTGAGGCTGTATTAGACGATTCTATTCCACTCGCGCCTTCTCGAGCGTCTCAGCGAGCGTGTCTACCTCCTCCTGCTCCTCGTCGCTCTCCTCTTCCTCCCCGCTGCTCTCCTCTTCATGATGCGGATGCCAAGCACCTCCACGGTGATTCGGGTTCTCCATCAACAAATCGTCGGGCTCCTCATCTCGTGCTCGTCCTGCGAAGAGGAAGGGGGTCAGCTTCGGCGGCGAGCGAGAAACAGCAAGACAACGCGCGTCGCTCCTCCTGCTCAGCTTCCATCTCCAATATCATGACCTCCTGCATAGCGAGTACAGATGCCGGGTCGGTGCAAGTGCGGTAGCGAGTGATGATGGGGCTGCGAGCGAAACGCCGAGGTGAGCTGCTGGGCGAAGAGAAGAAGCCTGAAGCTCGGACGGGAAAGAGGAAGCTCACCCGTTCACTTCCCAGAAAGAATGACCCCAAGAAAACTTGCTGAGAATCTCCTCAGCTTGAGCGTCGAACCCGGTAATGTACAGAGCGGCGGCTGTGGCCTCTAGACAGGTGAGCTTGTAGGCTGCGAGGTAAGTCAGCATCAGAGTCGGAGTAAAGAAGGAGGGGATTGTGTACGTACGCTTTCCGTAGTTGACGGGGTTAGCGGCGACGAGGTAGGGGACTGACGAAGGAAGGAGGTCAGCCGAGCTCGAACAGAAGAGCGAGAAGAGCTTACGTAGCCGCTCATGAGGGCTCTTGATTTTGTGGAAAGGGATCTCCTCCAATCGCGCCCATGAACACTCGACTACAGCCACACCAGCGGCAGCAACAATCTCGCGGTCGTCGGGCGAAACGACCTGGGTTCCTTTCGGGCTGTTGGGAGAGACTGAAGATCAGCGAGGGTAGCCCAAAGGTAGCAGGTGGAAGGCGTGTACCTCATGACGACCCCTTGGAACCTCTGGCCGACGCGGAGCTCCTTCATAAGACCTAGGCGAGAGAGCTTCTTGCCGCTGCACTTTCGAGGGTCGCAGTGGTCAAAATCCTGTAAGGAGGGTAGGTGTCAGTTTCTACGGACAATTCAGATAGAAGGAGAGCTTTGAACGTACCCACATAGCGACGGGAACCTTTGCCGTGAGCTCATCTGCGGCGTCTCCTGCTCGAGCAGCCGGTCAGTCTTCGTCTGTAGCTTTCTGAAACAATGTGAGGCAGCTCACCTTCTTCACCACTCTCTTCACTACCGCTCTGCTGTCCCCCTTGATCAATCGCCGAAGCTGGAACCTCGTCGCTGCCTCGCGCTCTGTTGTCGAGGTAGGTCGCTCGATCCCTTCCTCCTCCACCTCGAGGTGCTGCCCCTGTACGTCCTCCTCGTCCTTTCGAGTTGGACTTTGATCCTCGGCCGCGCGGTGGTCCCATGTCGCGAAAAAGGCGAGGCAAAGTGAGAAGAGAAAGAGCGACGAGCGACGAGCGACGAGCGACGAACGACCGAACCGCGAAAGGCGAGAGGTTCTGCGAGAGTTGCAAAATAGACAGGAAAGTTCGATGAGCTGTTTGTAGATGATCTTCTGATCTACCGCTGCGTGACGGGCTTCAACACATGAGCAGCTCGACAGCTCGGCGTTCGCTTCGTAAGTCGGGGTCTCAAGAGTGAGCAGAGACTACGCATCCGCTCGAATTGCCAGGGTTCAACCGAGTAGAAAGATACTAAGCGGCTACTTGCTTCAATCGGCCCAGAGAAGCCAGCGCATCCTGCTCCAGCTCGGTCAAGATCTCGGCTGGTGTCTGCATCTCCTTGACGAGTCCGACAGAAGTGCCTGCAGGGGGGGACGCGGGTCAGTCGTAGTCTCTGATATCAGAAGAGCGCGCTCACCCGACCAAGTCACGATCCGGTCGACGTCGCCCTCCTTCAACGCCTCGGCGTACTGCTTCTTTCCCTCCTCACTCCCAACTTCATGACCTGCACGGCTCGTCTCATTCCTCAAACCTCTTCCATCGATCCCCTCTCCCCATCCCAAGCTTCCACGAGCCTCATCCCACTTCATCCCCTTGGTCGTGTCCTCGCCCGAGCTACGCAGGAGGAAGTCCTTTTGCGCTTGCGAGTAAAGAGCTTCCTTCGTGGCGAGGAAGCGAGTGCCGATTACCACTCCTTGCGCCCCTAGAGAAAGTGTGGCGATAAGCTGGGAGCCCGTGGCGATTCCTCCTGCGGCGATGAGGACGGGCTTGGAGGAGGAAGGGAAGTGAGGGCCGAGAGTGCCGAGGAGAGAGATGGCGGGGAGGCCGGCATCATGCGTTGGGGCATGTCCCCCGGCTTCGATGCCTACATGAAGGAATAAGGTCAGCTCGGCCCCTTCCCAGAACGCTTCGTCGCTGAGGTGCAGTGCTCACCTTGCGCTACAACGACGTCCACTCCCTCCCACTCCTTCACCTCGAGCGCCTGCTTCACAGTGCTCGCGTTCACGAACATGACGGTTTTACTCGAGCCCTCTTGAGCTTCCTTCTCCCTGTAGCGCCGAACCCAGCTTCGGAGCTCTTGACCGAATGACATCCAGATGGCCTTGATGATGGAAGGAAGACAGAGGGTGTCAGCAAAGACGTTTATAGGTCTCGACGCTGCTTCCCGAGTACTCGCCTTGGGCTTTGCGGCGACCATGGCCGAGAGGAAAGCATCGCCTTGAGTAGGATCGCCGTGAGGAGCTTCCAGGCGCCAGCACATCAGTCCGATGCCGAAGCTGAAGGGAGTGAGAAATATTCAGCTATTAAGTCCTCCTGCGGCATCATTTCTCGGCCACGAAAGCTCACCTGCGAACGAGGATGAGGTCAGCGAGGTTTCGGCGGTAGCTACAGCGAGCGGAGACCATACGGTAGAGGGTCGTTAGCAGCCAAGTCGAGCTCTTTCCTTCCAATTTCGAGCTCCTTGAGTAGACTCGGCAACGGAGAAGCTCCCTGTCGACCAGCAGAGCGGTCAGCTAAACTCCCCGCTTGCCCCACTCCGCTGTCCAGCAGCAGGGATCACAGCTAGTGACCTACAGCGGCGACGAAAGCAAATCCTCCACCTCGAGTCACTGCTGCTGCTAGAGCTCCTCCAGCTGCGCCAGCCATGGGCGCCGAAACGACGGGGATGCGCACACCCAGCAGGCGAGTGAGTGCTGTTTGCATGATGGAAGGGTCGTAGGGTGTGTAGATGGAGCAGTTGAGGGAAGAACTGGAGGAGGTGTACGAGCTCCGATGCTGTAGACTTGTAGACGAGGGAAGGCGCGGGAGTGAGAGAAGCGCGAGGGCCGGGGGTCGGGAGGTGGCTTCGTCGGCGGGGAAGTCAAGAGTCAAGTCGACCGGGGATGAAGCGGAACGAGAGCCGAGCTGTTAACAGTGCTGCAGGCGAGCCGGAACGACTTTTCGGCGATTGGCCAGCCCCTTTATATACAGCTCGATGAAACTCCAGCTCTCGCTTTGTCTGCTCTCGAGACGATGCAAGCTTACCCAGTAGATGTGTCATAGCATTATTCGTTTACCCTCAACCCCTGCAGGCTATCTAGTACCCCTCGCCGCTCTCCGCCGACGACTTCCCCTTCCCCGAGCTACCTCCGACTGCTCCTACTCGCGCTTCTCGAGACGCTAGCCCTGCTGGAGCTCCGAGCGTGGCCCGACCTACTTGAGCTTCTAGCATGTCCGAGGCTAGCCATGCTGTTGCTCCTGCTCCTACCCGACCCCGCCCTCGCCGAGCTGGCAACCGGCTGCCTCGCCCTCTGTTCGTAAGCGGCGGCATCCTCATCATCCTCGAGTCCACTGCTCTCTCCGCTACTCAACTCTCCCTCACTACTCGCTTCCTCGAGGCGATTGTACTGCTTCTTGGCGCTCCGTCCGGGCTTACGAGCGAGAGAGGCGGCGACAGTAGCGGGTTGAGCGGGCGCTTGCGACATGTTGATGGTCTGAGGACGAGATGCCGACCCTCCTCCACCGGATCCAGAGCCACCAGTGGGCCCGTAGACGACAGTAGGAGCGCCGCTACCTCCACCACCGCCCGAGGATTTGGAGGAGCATGAGCTGACGATGATGGCGATGATAACTGTGGGCGAGCATAGCGTCAGTCTGATGAGATGTGAGAACGTGCAAACGAAGAGTACTGACTGCCGATGAGTCCGACTCCCTGCGAAGCGAGGAAAGGAGAAGTCAGCGCCGAGGCTGAGAAGCCGAAGCCGCCGACGTACCAGGATCACCGAGCCGATAATGACATAAGTTTTGTTTTGACCTTCATCCACCCAGTTGACTGTGACCGAATTGTCATTGTCATTGGTGTTCGTCGAGTTGAGGCTCGCGCCCGAGTCCGAATCGGCGTTTGCGTTGGCCGTGTCGTTGACGTTGACGCTGCGTAGGGGTGCAAGACGTTAGCTTCAGCTAAACAGAGCCGCACACTACTCACTTGTTGGTGCTAGGCTGGGTCGTCGTCATGGTAGAAACGATGGAAGAACCGGCGGCGTCGGTGCTCGTCGCTAGCGAAGTAACGGTGACAACCGCTGTACTTTTCGCCTTCGTACTCGTCGGCTCCTCCTCCTCCTCTTCCGTGGAAGTCTCCTCGGGCTGCTGCTGGACAACCTTGGAGGGGACGCTGGGAACGAAAGGGGCGGTCAATCGAAGATCGACCGAGGCAGCATGAGAAGGTCGGTCCTCACGCAGTGACCAATACTGAGGATGTAGACGTGACAGGTTGTCCCTGTACCGTCACGACCACCTGCTGAGCGGTGTAGAAGGTCGAGGTCTGCTGAATCGTGACCATGGCCGTCTCGATATCGACGTCGTAGCCGCTGCAGGTGAAAGAGGGCAGTAGAGAAGGGTCAGCAGCGCTCGGAGAGCTTTTAAAGCCCAACTCACGTCGTGGTGAACGTGACAGGGATCGTGGTTCCCTGCGCAGGTTCGGCGTTCGTTAGCTCTCGTCGGTCTCGAGTCTGCGCGCTCAGCATACCTCTACTACGGTTTCACTGACGACCCGAGTAGCATAGGCGGTAGCTGTAGACGTGGCTACGACGATGGTTGTGAGTTCCGAGGTGACCAGGCAGGGAGTGGGAGATCCATCGACGGTGGAAGTGACGGTCGCGCTGTAGAGAAGGAAGAGAAAGTGTAAGCCCTGCACTGCAGTCCTCCCAACCCAGCCCTCTCAAAGTCCGACCGAGATCTGCATCGCCCCGCCCGACCCTGTTACCGTCCCCCTCTCGAGCGCCGAGGGCGGCGCGCCAGCACCGAGAAGCATCGAAGCGAGCAAACTCACGTTACTTTTCTCACTTTGGTCTCAGTGACAACCACGGGACTGACCGCTCCAATCTGAATCCCGATATTCCTGTGGGCGAGAAGAAATCAGCTCGGCGTGAAGAGAAGGAGAGACGGTGAACTCACACATCGCCGTCGCGCTCGGCGAGAGGGAGAGGAAGGGCCGTACGGATGGGTGCTGGCGCAGCGAGGCAAGGGGCCGCGAGCAGCGCAAATCCCAGAAGGGTGAAAGTCCGCATGAGGCGGGCGAGTTTGTTGTTTGGCTGGAAGTGTGCCAGACGAGCGACGAGGGATGAGGGAGCGACAGGAGGCGGGCGAGGGTTGAAACGAGTGTCTGAGAGAGCTACAATGCTCGATTCCCAACACGAAGCGTGGATGCGCCCCGGGGCAAGCTGCTTGAGCTCGATTCCTCGCCGGCGCTGCAGGCTGAGCCCCTCGCGGACCCCGAGTGGAAGAGGTGGGGAAGAGAGGAGGCGGACCCGCAGAGTGCCGAAGGGGCGAAGAGATAGCCATGAGAAAGAGTACAATACAAGCAATGCTCACCAACAGCGAAGATACGACTACAGAAGAGGGAGGAGGATGTGCGAGCGAGGCTCAGCGGACGATCCGGGCGCGAACCTCTTGGACGAGAGCGCGAAGGTCCTGGGACGGCAGGTAGGCCTGTACGAGGTCCTCGATGTTGATGTTGGAGTGTACGAGCTATTGTGGTAACGCCCAGCCAAAGGGTCGAAAGGGAGACGGAGAAGGGGGTCAGCACAGCTCAAAACCGACAGCCGAGCGCCGAAAGGAAGATGTCGAACTCCTCAAACTCACCTCAGCATCCCTCATCTTACCGTCCCGACCAAACTTGATGCTCAGTGTGCGCGAGTCGCCCTCTGTTCGCTCATACTCGATGATCATCTCGGTTGGTGGAGAGCCGAGAGCGTAGGCTGAGCGAATGCCGAGTAGGGAGGAGTAGAGAGCGGTAGCGTTGGTAATCCTGTTGGTTTGGGACGAAACGAGATGAGCTACGTTGACCATCAGAGACCTCAGTCTCACGCTCAGACGAAGGGGAAGACTCACCAGCGACACGCCTCCTCGGCCCTCTCATCCCTCGTCCCCTTGAGCTCACGATCCGCCTGCTCCTTGTTCATCTCCTTCTTCTGTCCCTCGAGCTTCTCGTACATGGCCTTGTGCTTCTTGATGCTTGATTTCGTCGCCGAAATCTTCTCCGTCGCCGAGGCCGTCTTGGGTCCGATCTGAGCCATCTTGTTGAGCTGCTCGTCTTGCAGCACAAGGGACTCGTCGATCGTGATACGCTGTGGGTTTCAGCAGGGTCAGCGTACCCTTCCAAGGTTCCACAGGCCGGTAGGCTGACCTCGGTCGCCGAGCGCTTGTTCTTGAGCATGGCAATCTCGGCCTCCATGGCCTCGCACTCGCGCAGAAGGTTGGCGGCCGCCATAGCATCCTGCTCGGTTTGTTGCAGTCCTGTTTGATGCCATCGAGTCAGCTTGCAACTTCTGAGGGAAGGGAGAAGGAGGGACGAACGGGTGTCGAGACTCTCTGCCTCGGCGCGGATGAGTCCTTCCAGCTCGCCAGCGCGACGCTTCTTCTCCTTGAGCTCGGCCTTGGATTGGAGACGATCCTTCTCTGCAGAAGTTGACAAAAGCCGTCAGCGTCGCGTCGAATAAGAGTCGAAGCGCGGAGCTCGACGAACCCAGCTTGTCGTTGTCCTCGAGCGAAATGATCTTGGGGCCATCCTTGTCGGTGATATGAGCGACAAACTGTAGCTTGATGTTGGACTCGAGGTAGGCAAACTTGAGCGTAGAGACAAAGTCCTGCACGGGCGTCAAACAACAGGCGGAAAGAGTCGCGTCGAGGTCAGCAGTTGCACACTGTACTGCAGCTTGCGAGCGCGCGAAAGCGTACCTTGAATCCCCTTAGATCCTCGACTGCCCTCTCCTTGTCCTCTGGGTCCATGACGAGCTCTGAATCGCTCTGGCCGGTCATGCCAGTCATGTTGGTCGCATCCTGAGTGAAGCGGGTAAAGTTCTCCGTGTGCTGCGAGCTGTAGTTGTTGGTAGAGCGAAGAGGTACAGCTGCCTTCAAGTCGTGCGCCTTGAACGAGTGTTCCGTAAAGGTGGTGAGCAGCCTGTGCGCGTGAAGAAGCGAGTTGAATGAGCTGAAACGCGAGCTGAGCTCGTGGTGAAGAACTCACGCGTTGGTCCTGTCCGTGAGAGCAGCGTCGTTTAGAGCCATTCCTGTAGCTGATTCCGCCGCGACGAGTAGATGCAACGAAGTGGACGAAGGCAAGAGCTGAGCCTGTTCGGTTCGCAGTCGCAGGTTTCAGTCCTCCGCTCATCTCGTGCTCGTTCTCGTCGACCTTTCACAGCTCAGAGCAGCTCCAAATCAAGTGTATCACCTTATTGCGCACTCCTCTTACCTATCGATACCTCTACAACCTCGCCGTTTCAGTCAACCTCCGCTGGCGCTCAGAATGGCTCCGCCAGCTCTCAAAATCAAGGTGAGTGCTCTACGGCAGGAGAGACGGGCTTACAGCCCCGCCTGGTGCTGCCGCCGCGCTCGATGCAGTCCCCCAGACAGCTTACCTCCTCGCTCGGGGCTCGCTCTCTCTCGCAGGTCATCTGTCGCTTACGCCCTCACCTCAATGACGAGTGTACGGGGGACAAGGTCATTAGTATGCAAAACTCGACCGTCACCGCTGTTGATCCTGTCAAAGGATCGTCTCTGAACTTCTCCTTCTCTTCGGTCTACGACGAGCGCTCGAGCCAGGTTCGTCTGCAGCGCTGAAATATCGCCGGAGACTAGCTGATCGCGTACGTATATAGGCGGATATCTATGAGGGTGAAGTGCGCCAGTTCATCGAGCAGACCTGGGAGGGCAGGACGTCCACCCTCTTCGCCTACGGCCCTTCGAACTCGGGCAAGACCCATACGATGTCGGGCTACGCTGGAGACCACGGTATCATCCCACGAGCAGTGAAGGTGAGCCGTCTTGGCTTCTGACAACTTCTCGCCTGCCGATGCTGATCACCAGGCGAGCTCGCCCACATCTCCGAAGGACCTCTTCGCTTCGGCTGAGCAGATTCGAGGGAGCTCAGACAGCGTGGTCTCGCTGCGCATCTCTTTCATGGAAATTTGGAGGGACCAATGCCGAGATCTCATGAAGGATAGCGTTCGCGGCGACAAAGTGAGTGGCTCGGCGATTCCCTTGCTCGAACGGAGCTGACTACTCGTCCGTTCAGCCCTTCGATCTGCCAATTCGCGAGGATTCGACGGGCAAGATCATCATCTCCGGTCTTTCGGAAACTCAGATCTCTACCTTCAGCGAGTTTGACGAGCTGTTTCGGTGCGTCGCCGAATGCGCGAAACCTAGATCTTTGCTGACCCCGCCCACCGCTATAGAGCCGCCTCAGCACGTCGTTCGACCGGTTCTACCAAGCTGAACGACACTTCCTCTCGCTCCCACGCCATCCTGAGCGTCATCGTCTCGACCGAGGATCCAACCACGGGCAGGCTAGTCGAGGGCAAGTGCAACATGGTCGACCTCGCCGGATCCGAGAGCAACAAGCGGACTGGTAACCTCCCCAACTCGGAGAGGATGAAGGAGTCAACTGGGATCAACACGTCTCTCTCGGCGCTAAGGAGAGTGGTCGAGGCCCTCAACAAAGGAGAGACGAGGATCCCTTACCGCGCCTCAAAGCTCACGAGGATTTTGTCAGGTGAGGTTTTTTTTCTACGCTTCATCGTCCGAGTGTCCCATCTTACACGACTTCACCCACAGATGTGCTCGGCGGCAACGCTGCTGGTCTCCTTCGTTTGCAACATCGCGCCGACCTCCGCCCAGTACTTGGATTCGGTGAGCTCGCCTTCCCTTCCTACAGCCGACTCTTGCAGAATTCCTTTCAAAAACAACAACAGATCGCGTCTCTCAACTTTGCTGGACTATCGCGCAACGTCGAGAACCGCCCGTCCCTCAACGAGCGGGGTGAGCACCGAGCATTCTTCCACCGAGATATTCCTGACCGACTCCGTCCCTCATTACAGACGCTCGGCCACCTCCATCGGCTCCATTTTCAGCTGTGCAGCCTACTCGGTTCGGTCCCAATCGTGTCATCGCGCCCATTCGCAGCCGACCTTCACACCCTCCGACCGCTATTCGCGCCACCCCACCCTCTACCTCCTTCACCTTCTCTGCCGCTGCCACCTCCACTCGTCGTGTACCAGTCCCATCGTTCGCTCGGCCACAGCTCCCTCCGCGCAGACAAGGCTCAAACGTGAACGAGGCTCTTCTCGCCCGCCTCGCTGCGCTGGAAGCCAGGCTCGAGCGCCGCGAGAGCGCTGCCAGTGAGGCTTCAGCCGCTGACTCGTCGATGGAGAGTATGGGGTCTGTCAGTCTTGAAGACGAGAGTAGGAGGACCTCGAGCGGTAGCATGAAGGGGAAAAAGAGGGAGAGGGATCCTGAAGAGGAGGAGGCCGAGCGGGCAAAGGACGAGGAGATGAGGTTGATGAAGGAGAGAATGGAGATGTTGGAGAGGAAGCTCGCTGAGATGTACGTCTTCGGACTTCGAACAAACTCTTGATGCATGGCTCATCGTTTTTCTTTCCCGCAGGTCTACGAACCCTCTGCCTCAACCCGAGCCTCAACCTCGGGCTCAACCTCGGCCATCCATTCGCTCATCGCTTCCACTTTCGCGCCGCAAGTCTGAAGAGGATCGCGAGTCTAGTGAGTACCCTCCTCCATCGTTCGAGTTCGTTCAGTAGATCTCGGCACTCAATCCTTCTCTTCTCGCAGAGCGCAAGCATCTCCTCGTTCTCGCCCGCCAACATGAGCTGGCCTACACCCGTACTTCTTCCCGTACCTCCCTCCACACCTCGATCTCCTCCTACTCGCAAGCCCTCCGAATCGGTCCCTCCAATCCCAAACTCTCCGCCCGCATCGCGCTCCTTCAGGAAGCCTACGACCGCCAACTGCCCCTCGACTACATCGAAAAGGAGCGTACTACCGGTACCGGCTTTCTCAGCACCAAGGCGGTGCAGAAGGAGTCGCACGTTGTCAAGAAGCCGAAGATTTTCGGCGACAGGACGAATTCGCAGTCGGGATGGATGGCGGCGGCGCTGGGGAAGGTCAGCACGACGAAAAGCGCGCCGAGCTCAGTCAGGCGAGTGATCCAGCAAGTGCGGCTCTCCGACGGAGGCGGGTTGACCTCTGTGCCGGGCGAGGATGAGAAAGAGAAGCGGAAGGGGGGAGAGCTCTCGGCGGAGGAGAAGAGGACGCTTGAAGGCATGCTCATCGACATCTTCAACACTATGGAGCTCAAGGAGATCATGAAGCTCAAGGGGGTCGGAGAAAAGAAGTGAGTTGAGGCACGCTCCCACCGCTCTCGAGGCGAGCTCGCTGACCTCCCCTGCCTCTCCGCAGAGCCGAGGCAATTCTCGACGCGATTGACGAGAATGGCGCGCTTCATACTTACACTGGAGCGTGTGGCTTTACTCAGAAGGCGCTAGACAAGATCTTGAAGGTGAGTGGGTCCGTTCGCGAGGGCGAGAAGAAGAGAGCTGACCTCGGCGCTCGTTTTGCAGGACAATGTCCACCTTTTGCGCTGACGCCAATCCATTGCAGCGGGGGGCAGAGCTTTATCTTCGTTCCTTCTTGATTGTCGTTACTGTGTTACACTTCGTATGCTTTTCAGTGCTCGTTTCGGACGGAGACTCGGCGCAAGGGAAGCCAGCCAGCGTGAGATGGCGAATCGAGCAAGTGAAGGCGTGAATACGCGTACAGAGGTAGCTGACACCGAGCTTGAACACCGAAGCGGGGCCTGAACAACTGCTCACCTCGACGCCTCTCGACGCTCCGAGTCGTCGCTGCTCCTGCCTCTTGCTCGATCAATTCGCTCGCTTCCGCTTCGACAGCTCGTACAGGCTCGTGGCGTACTCTTGTAGACAAGTAGACAGGGCAACTCGGAGCTTGCGCTCTCGCCATCCCTTACCGTCGCCTGCACCTCTGTCGTCCAGCTAGCTTTCGAGACGCGCGTGACGAGCAGAACGAACGAAGCTCTGTGAGCTGCTGCCAAGTCGCTTGAGAGCGTTGAAAAGACGCTGACCCTTGTATCTACACTACAGCTCCCTCCTCCACCGCCAAGCTACCGACATGCAGACTCCCTGTCGCCTCGACGCGCCCGCTCCTCTTCCCTCGTTCCCAAACGAGGTCCTGCTGGACATCATCCGCCTCAGCCTACCTCTCGATGCTTTCCACTCATGGCGGGACCACTCGCACCACCTCCGAAACTACGCCCTCGTCGACCGTCAGTGGAGAACCGTCGCGCAAGCTGAGCTCTTCGCCAGCGTGCGGCTCATGACTAAGAGGCATGCCGACGCTCTTGCCCGAGCCTACGAAGGCGATCCTTCCCTGGCGCGCCTTTGCACCTCGTTGAAGGTCATCTCCAGCCCGTTCTGGGACGCAGCGGCTCCCTTCGCCGACCTCGCCAAGCTCGTGGCTCTAATGAAGCGCGTTCACGTCATCTGGTTCGAATGTATCCCTGGAGTTGAGCTGTTGGAACTACTAGCGACGCCCTGTAGGTCGATAACGCGTTATTCTGGCTTCTTCGGCGATGACACTGACACCTTCTCTCGATTCAGCACTCGACACCCTCGTCTTGCGCGGCGGTACACTACACACATCTCGCCTCCCCGAGCCTTCCGATCAATCCTCTTCCATTCGACGTCTCGCCCTATGCAACAACCCCTACCTCGAGCAACCATTCCAACTCCCCATTCACCTTCTTCCCAACCTCGAATCGCTCAGCATTACCTACGCCCCGCGCTCTGTCAGCTCGCCACGACTCTGGCTCAGCTGTCGAACCGTGCGCGACCTAGTCGTCGCTCTCGGACCTCAACTCACGTCGCTCCGAGTCAATACCGGCGGGCTGGAGGCAGTTCAGAAAGCGCTGCCTAGCCTCACCAGCCTGCGGATGCTGGGAGCTCCCGTCGAGTCGGAGGAGAACCTGATGGACGTTCTGGAAGCCCTTCCTTCCCCCCTCGTCGGGTTCTACGGTACCGCCGTCAAGCCGAAGGAGACGGTCGACGACTGGCGCTCGACGGCCGAGATCTTCTTCCAGCTCCTCAAGGCGGAACCACTGGTGCCGTGTATATCAAACCTCAAGTACGTCTTTGCGCAAGGCTGGCCGGACCGGAAGAATGCCTCGATGATGGACCTCGACTTCCAAGTCGCCGACCGAGGGTGGAAGAAGGGCGTGCTCGTTACTCGGCTGCTCGAGGCAGAACAGCGGCATACTTGGTTGGGAGCAGAGGAAGAGGACATTGTGCCTCAGGGGTTTTGGTTCGAGGTCGACCGCTTGGGGTGGTTGGAGAAGAGCGGCCGACCGTTCGCAGATCTCGGGGAAGGGCTTCGAGAGGACCTGTCGGAGGACGAGGAGAGTTCGGATGAGGAGAGTTATGACGACGAGATGAGCTCCGAGGGCAAGGAGAGTGAGGAGAGCTCGGACGGCGTGGAGAGTTCGGATGGCGAGGGGCACGAGGTGAGTACGAACTCGACGAAGGGCGAGGTTGTAGGAGAGGAGTCGGCGCTGACCAATCCTTTTCGTATCGTAGGTTGACTATGACTGGTGAAATTGGGGTGGATTCGACCTCCCATTCGCGTCTCGAGTGAACCTCGGAGATGTTGAAGAGGAGAGGCTCTGCGAAGCGCTCGCTGTCGATGAGCTGGATCGGCAACTCGTCTCTAGCTTCGACGAGTCCAGCACAAGCGAGCTGTACTATCAACGTGGCTGTCCTTGCCACTTGAACTGCTTGCGCGGCGTGTTGGCCAAGTCGCGTGAGGCTTTCTCGTTCTTCAAGCCTCCTCGGCGCCGGTTCAAGGGGCGAAAGTGATGTGAAAGGTCCCATGATGATCTATATTGCAAGGAGAGCTGCCTGTAGCCCAACAGCGACGAGGTGTAAAGGCGAGTTCCGCCGAGTTCTTCGACTCTTCGAGATTTTGCCTTTGACTTCGTCGCGGCTTGCGCTCTCCTTCCTCCCTCTCCTCCTCCCCCTCTCTCTCCCCCTCAAGATGCTGTCCGCTACTCGTGCTGCTTCGATGCGCGCTGCCCGCCCTTCCTCGCTCCTCTCGGCTGGCAGGTCTTCCCTCGCTGTAGGTTCTACCGCTCTCACCTTTCGATCCTCCGCTGCCGCTCGCCTTCGCCACTCCCTCGGCAGCTTTAAACAGCTCGTTGGGCAGCAGCGGAGAGCTCACCAATGAGCTACAGAGCTCTTAGACACAGTACAGTCCACTGACAGTCGCTACATTCACCTACAGTCGCCCGCCATGCAGGCTCGTTTCAACTCTTCCAAGGTCTCCGGTCCCGTCATCGGTATTGATCTCGGAACGACCAACTCTTGCGTTGCCATCATGGAGGGAAAGGTGAGCTACTTTCTTACCTACCTGCAGCTCCGCGCGCTCCACTCGAGACCAAAGCCGAAGCTTGCGTTCTTTCGCCTTCTGTTGGACTTTGAAGCTGACCGTCGGCTTCGTCCGCTCTTTCGCTGCCAGGTCCCCCGTGTCCTTGAGAACGCTGAGGGAGGACGTACCACTCCCTCCGTCGTCGCTTTCACCAAGGAGGGTGAGCGCCTCGTCGGACTCCCCGCCAAGCGCCAGGCCGTCGTCAACTTCGAGGTTCGTCTCCAACCCGGCTGTTGATCGATAGTGGGCCTTCAACTGACTTGACTGCACCCCTACAGAACACCTTCTTCGCCACCAAGCGTCTGATCGGTCGCAAGTTCACCGACGCCGAGGTTCAGAAGGATCTCGACAACGTCCCCTTCAAGATCACCAAGCACACCAACGGCGACGCATGGCTCGAGGCCCGCGGCCAGAAGTACTCGCCTAGTCAGATTGGAGCTTTCGTTGTCGGCAAGATGAAGGAGACTGCCGAGGGCTACCTCGGAAAGAACGTCAAGCACGCCGGTGAGTTTTTTGCCGTCGGAACGCGCGGATGTAGCCTGGTGCAAGACTGCAGGAAGCTGACCTCGCGCTCTTTCGCTGTTGCTAGTTGTTACCGTTCCCGCCTACTTCAACGACTCGCAGCGTCAGGCTACCAAGGACGCCGGAACCATCGCCGGTCTTGATGTCCTCCGTGTCATCAACGAGCCTACCGCCGCCGCTCTCGCCTACGGACTCGACCGCAACGACTCGCGTCAGATTGCCGTCTACGATCTCGGAGGAGGAACGTTCGATGTCTCCATCCTCGAGATGCAGAAGGGAGTCTTCGAGGTCAAGTCGACCAACGGAAACACCCACCTTGGAGGAGAGGACTTCGACATTGAGCTCGTCAACTACATTGTCGCCGAGTTCAAGAAGGAGTCCGGCCTCGACCTCGCCAAGGACCGCATGGCCATCCAGCGTATCCGTGAGGCCGCCGAGAAGGCCAAGATCGAGCTCTCCTCCACCACCCAGACCGACGTCAACCTTCCCTACATCACCGCCGACGCTTCTGGACCCAAGCACGTCAACATGAAGCTCTCGCGCTCCCAGTTCGAGCAGCTCGTCGCCCCCCTCATCTCCAAGACCGTCGACCCTTGCAAGAAGGCCATCTCGGATGCTGGTATCAAGGCCTCGGAGATTGAGGAGGTCATCCTCGTCGGTGGAATGTCGCGCATGCCCCGCGTTATCGACACCGTCAAGGCCGTCTTCGGTCGCGACCCCTCCAAGGGAGTCAACCCCGATGAGGCCGTTGCCGTCGGAGCTTCCATCCAGGGTGGTGTTCTCGCCGGATCCGTCACCGACGTTCTCCTTCTCGATGTTACCCCCCTTTCCCTCGGTATTGAGGTACGTTTGAAGCCTTTCGTCGCTCGAGCTCAGTTCGACCGAGCAGTCGCTGACTCGCTTTCCCCTCTCTCGCAGACCCTCGGAGGTGTCTTCACCCGCCTGATCAACCGCAACACCACCATCCCCACCAAGAAGTCGCAGACCTTCTCGACTGCCGCCGATGGACAGACTGCCGTTGAGATCAAGGTCTTCCAGGGAGAGCGTGAGCTCGTTCGCGACAACAAGATGCTCGGCAACTTCCAGCTCGTCGGCATCCCCCCCGCCCCCAAGGGGATCCCTCAGGTTGAGGTCACCTTCGACATTGACGCCGACGGTATCGTCAACGTCTCGGCTAAGGACAAGGCCACCAACAAGGACCAGTCGATCACCATCGCTGCTTCCTCTGGACTCTCCGACAAGGAGATCGAGTCGATGATTGAGCAGGCCGAGCAGCACGCCGAGGCCGACAAGGAGGTGCGTTGCTCCTTTCCTCCTCGTCTCGCCTTCCCTTGCTGACCCTTCGCTCTCTCTTCACAGCGCCGTGAGCTTATCGAGGCCTCCAACTCTGCCGACTCTGTCGCCGCCGAGACCGACAAGGCCATCAAGGAGTTCCGCGAGCAGGTCGATGCCGAGGAGGCCAAGAAGGTCGAGGGACTCGTTGCTGAGCTCCGTGAGCTCGCCATCAAGTCGCAGGGCGACTCCGCTGGCATCACCGCCGCCCAGATCAAGGAGAAGATCTCCGAGACCCAGCAGGCTTCCCTCACTCTCTTCCAGAAGGTACGTCGTTGGTCGTCTCTCTCGCTTCCCGCTCGGAGCTGACCCTCGTCCTTCTCACGACAGGTTTACGAGTCGCGCGCCAAGGGCGAGTCGACCGAGGCCCCCAAGGAGGAGGCCCCCAAGGACGAGCCCAAGAAGGAGTAAACCCCCCTTCTCCGTTCTCTCTTCCGCCTCTCTTCTACCTTATACCACATCAAAAGCCTGTGCCCCCCTCCCCAGCATTCGCACTCCGTCTCTCTTCCCCTCGCATTTTCCGCTGAATTTTAGAACTTCCCCCTCACTCCCCACTCCGCCCCTTCACCCAATCCAACCCCACCCCGTGTTTAGTCCGTTTTTTGTACAACACTCTCTCCCCAGCTTGGGCTCTAGCGCGAGCACAGGTTGGTCCTCCCCTTCTCTCGAGCGCAAATTGAAATCTCACACGAGGAGTTCATAGGAATCACGAGGCGAGTCAACAGAGAGAGAGAGCAAGCGAGATGGCAAACGGAGCGAGACTACGATGCAAGTTCTCGAGGTGGACGGGATCGAAAAAGCTTCGCCGAGCTCGAACTCGGGACGTTACTCATGCGTGCTCAAGTCGTAAGTTGCTGGTTGTCGGGTACTGCAGAAGACTATCCTAGACTATCGTCCTCCTCCCCGCTCCTTCCTTAGTTCTGACAAGCTACGAAAATGAGCGGCGACGGTCAGCGACAGCCGAGAGCGAAGTGAGCCCTCGGGAGCTCTTTAGCACTCACCAACAGTCCTCGTCGACCGCCGACCTACTCCTAAATCTCAGCCTCCCTCGCCTCACTCCCACTCCGTCTCGCTCTCCCGCACCACTCTCCAATATTCGGTCGCGAAGTGGACGCCGAGGGCCGGGCGCAGGTCGTAGCGAAGGCGAATGTTCCTCATCTTGCAGACCTCCATCAGCGAGGCGAACTTGGGTGCAGTTGCTGGAGGTCTCTCGAAGGAGATTCGAATCACTTGTAGGCTGCTGAGGGCAATTTCGACTCGAGGTTGGCCGAGACGTTGCTGGACGGTAGTGATGGCGAGAGGTGTCCGGTTGGGGTGGGTTGAGCTCCGGCGTCCCGCCATGTTAATGTGTAGGAGCTGAAGAGGGTGATCGAGACTGTCGAGCACATCCAGCGAGGAGAAGTCCCAGACGTCGAGGAGCTTAAGCGCCGACATGCGGCTGAGGGAGGGGGAGAGCACGCCATGAAGGCTGCCGCTGATGGTGAGAGCGCATAGGTGTGATTCGACTTGATGGAAGAGCTGCGTGACTGACTCGGAGGAGGCTTCGACCTCCTCGGTCGTGAGCCAGAGAGCGACGGCACGGAGGTTGGAGAGGGATGCGAGGGTCGAGATGGAGCCGGAAGGGAGTGTGCAGCGTCCGAGATCGAGGTATCGAAGCTTTGACGGTACGGGGAGTGGCGGAGAAGCGTGCGCGGGCGAGGATGGGTTGACCGAGGTAAGGGAGGTAAGGGATGGAGGAAGGAGAGGCGGCGCTTCGAAGGATGAATTGATGGCTGACAGCGCACGTAAATCTGGGACGCAAGATTGAGCTCAACACGGAACCCGGCTCGATGATTCTCAAGAGAAGACTCACTCGAGCACCGAGCGATCTCGTCGAATCGGATCCCTTCCACCGAGCTGAGGTTCAGCTGCTCCAGATTCGGTACCGCCTGAACGACGTCCGTCGCTGCTGCCCCCCACTCGATGGACCGTCTCCGGCGTGCTCGACCAATGAAGAGCACCTTGACGAGACGAGCGAGGTCGCTCCGAAGGGTGAGAGCGCCGAGGAAGCGTCGTAGCGCCCGAGTGTCGTACAGCACCGCTGATTGGAAAAGCTCGAGCTGGGATGCATCTCTCCAGCTTCTTGCGACCAGCGAGAAGGACTGTAGCGAAGTGAGGCGCTCGGCGAGAGAGTCATCGGGGAAAGCTGGCGCGACGGCGAGCTGGATGATGTGTAGGAGGAGCTCGGGTGGTAAATATGGGAGCTGATGGCATTCATTCGGGCCTGAGGTTTCCTCCGCCGGCTTGCGAGTCTTCCCAGTGAGGGCATCTGCGGCGAGTCGTCAGCGAGAGATCCGCGGGAGAGTGTGGTGAGCGACTCACCTCGAATCGAGCGCCATGAGAGCATGACGATGTATAATCAGGTCATACAGCCAAGCTGAATTTTGCTATAGCTTTCCAGAGAGGCTCAAAGCGCTTTGTCGACCTTGTCTGGGGTGTGGGGGATGCCAAGTCAGCTCCGGAGACCTACAAGAGGGCTGTAGAGTGCAGGGCGCACCTTGCCGTCTGATCTGGTACACTTTCAACTGCAGCAGAGCTCCCAGCAGCGAATCGTGCGAAACGGACGGAGACCAAGGCCCTCGCCGTCGCGCCGTCGACGAGCTCGACTCCCACGGTTCACTGCTTGTTCTCGCTGCTTGCTTGCCACGGGACGTCGGTCTGAAGAGGGGTGCAGATGCTCTTATAACTTTCACTGCTTGCTCGGCTTGCGACGCCCCCCGGCCACGCCAGCTCTTCGACCTGGAATCGTCTCGCAGCTTCCACTAGGATCTCGAGGGAGCTGGGTCAGCCTCTCGGGCGTCGGCGATTGAGTCAGCCCTCGCGCGCAGGTATAAGAGGTGAGCGATTCGGCTCTTGCTCTTCTTCCACTCACTTGCACCTCCACTGCAGCACACTCCAGTCGCCCTTCGCTCCCCTCCCACCTCTCATCGCCGAAGTCTCGACTCTCCCGCTCAACTCCTAACTACACCTACGCCATGTTCCACTTTGCTCCTCGTCACCAATCGTCTCCCTTTGACTCGCTTCCCTACTCTACACCATCCCACTACGACGCCTACGACGCTCGCCGCTCGCACCTCGAGCAGCTCGCCCTCGCTCGCCGCCAGCAGGAGCGCCGAGAAGCTGAGGAAGCTCTCCTCCGTCGTCGCCAACAGGAGCTCGCCATCGAGAAGGAGGTCGAACGTCGTCGCATCGCCGCCTACCAAGCGGCACTCGAGCAGGAGATCTACGAGCAGCTGGAGGAGGAGCGCCAGTGGCGAGCTCAGCAGCAGGCCGCACTTCGTGAGCAACACCGCCGCCAGGCTCTCGAGGAGGAGCACCGACGTAAGATCTTAGCTGCTCGCCAACAAGAGGAATTCCTTCGCCGTCGTCAAGAGCAGGCTCGTCGCCAGCAGATCGCCGAGCGCGCCCAGCAGCAGCAAGAGGAAGACGACACCGACTCGCCCGAGGCCCACCTTCAGCCTTTCCTCCAGTTCCTCTTCGGAGCTCAACCTACCTCGCACCCCACTCCCACCGCTCCAGCCTCGCAGCCCGAGCCTCAAGCCGAGTCGACTGCCCCCACCACCACCGCCGAGCCTGCTCCAGCCCCTCTCCCCGAGCCTTCCTCTTCACCCGCACCCGCCGAGGAGCAGCCCATCGCCGATTCCAACACCACGTCCGCCGCCGGAAAGCTTCAGCGCCACTACCGTACCCATCTCCGCCGTCGCCAGGCTCTCTCGACTCTCGCCTCCCTCACCTCCTCCCTCGACGCTCAGCAGTCGGCTTTCACCCTCCCTTCGACTCTCACCTTCCAGCCTTCGCCTGCGTCCTCTACCATTGACGATCACTCCACCTCTGCACCGACTGCCAGTCCCAAGCTCGCCTTCCATCCTCCGTCGAGGAACCGAAGGCAAATGGTGAGTTTTCTCGGTGTCTACTCGCCACTGAAGCAAGCGCTGACACCTCTCTTCTCGCAGAAACCGCCGACTCTGACGACCTTCCTCCTCTCCTCGACTCGGCCCTCCCTTCTCCGGCTGCAGTCGACTCTTCATCTTCCCCCTCACCGTCTACCGACTCGATCCCTCCCTCATCTACTTCCGACGATGCACCAACACCTCTCACTTCCACCTCTCTCCCCTCTCTCCCCTCGTCCCCCACGGTCGCCGAACTCTCCTCCACGCCTCGACCTGATTCGGCCGCTTCCTCAGACGCAGACTCATATGTCACCCTTTCCGCCGACGAGTCAAATGTAGAAGCCGCCATCAGCGATATCGTGAGGCAGGCGCACAAGCTGGGCGAAGAGGTGGTCATGCTCGAGAAGGTCGAGCTCGGCGGCGTTGAGGAAGGTGAGAAGGCCACTGAGGATTTTGTCGTAGTATAGTCACCGACTAGTAGACCTCTCTCATTCTGCCATTCACCCTCGTTGTAGCTCAGTGATCCCTTCGCCGACGAGAGAGCAACGACCGAGAAAGTGAGCTCTTCGCCGAGCCTGTACATGCTGAGTTTCAATTTTCCTCGTCTCGTGGTCTGCAGGGCTTCGAGGTAGATCACAGCAATCGACATGTGCAACTGAAAGAAGGCGGTGAAGGGTCATCCGCTGTCATTCGGAGGCCATCATGTCTCGCAAGATGGGCTAGCCTTTGGGCGCGGAGAACGGTCTGTATGCTTGGTCTTGCTCCTGCCGTCTCCAGCTTGCTGTTGACTTTCGGTACACGTCTACTCTAGTCTACCGACCTCTCGCACTGCTACATCTGCGCTCCGTGAGCCCTGCCTTTCTCTCCAGCTTCCCCACCTTCCCTCCGCCTGGGGCGCTCACAGCTCTGACGCGAAGTCACTCTCGAAGGGGCTACAAGTCTACAGTGCTTCATGCTGACGCCTTTCTCATCGCCCAGCTGTAGGACACCATCTTCCTCCTCCTCAGCACTCCCTTGTCAAACGCGTCCAAGCTCTGTTCGATCCAGGCTCGAGCTCAACACGTCGGCCCTCTCATCCCAAAAGAGGTGAGTCTTGATATAGATGCACTGAATATGGGTCAGCGCTGGTTGACAGCTGCAGAAGAAGGGTATAAATCGCTGTTCGGCAGCTTGAAGCCCAATTGGAGGGAGAAAGGAGAGGAGGAACGTGAATGCCTCGGCGGAGCTTTGCTGCTGCAGGGGAGCATTGGACGGTGGTCACACGGGTCTCCCCAGGCTTCTACACGTGCAGGCTACCCTACGATGTCTGTAGCTGACCCTAACCTGCCTCCTCGCCTCTCTTGCAGCCCGCTTTCTTCCTCCGCCATGGACATCGCCTTACACTGTAAGCGAGCGAGCAGCAGCTCTCTTTCCTGTCGCTCTACTAATCGTGTACTCTGCCCCCAATCTAGACTTCGACGAGCTGGCCGGTGATGCGCTGTACGCCAAGCTCCGGAATCCCCTCGCCGAACTCGCTTCGGCCGCGTCGAACGTCCCCTCCTTGCCTGCTGCGACCTCGCTGAAGGGGATCACGACATACCTCGCTCAACTTCCTGGCCTCGACGAGCTCCCACGCGATGACATCGTTCGGCAAACGCTCTCCCTCTGCCTCATCACCTACTTCTCGGTTCTGCTCATGTACTTCAGCATGGCGGGCTTCAGCTACTACTTCATCTTCGACCATCGCAGTAATTTGCTTCTCTGTTTCCCAGTACAAGCACCTGCTGACTTTCTCTCGCCCGGCTTGCAGTGAAACTCCACCCTCGGTTCCAGAAGAATCAAGTTCGGCGGGAAATTGTGCACTCTCTCGATGCCATCGGTCCTCTCACCCTCATGACGGTTCCATGGTTTCTCGCCGACGTGCGAGGCTACAGCAAGATGTACGACACCATGGCTGAGGGACCCTTCGGCGCTGAGGGAGGGTGGAAAGGCTGGGCGTACATGGCGTTCTCCGTCGCTCTCTTCTTCTGGTTCACAGACGTCACAATCTACTACATCCATCGCGCCGTTCACCTTCCCCTCCTTTACAAGAAACTGCACAAGCCCCACCACCGCTGGATGATCCCCACCCCATTCGCTTCGCATGCTTTCCACCCCGTGGACGGCTACTTCCAGAGCGTTCCTTATCACGCCGCCGCCTACCTCTGGCCCATCCATAAGACGACCTGGATTGTCAGCTTCATTGCGGTAAACCTCTGGACCGTCTTCGTGAGTTCTTGTTCTCACTCGGCGATCCCATTATCACCGAGCTGCTGGCTGACTCGACCCTCTCGCGTTTGCGCAGATCCATGACTCGGACATGATCTCAGGGCACTTCCTCGAGCACTACATCAACGGCCCTGCTCACCATGTACGTTTCTTGTCCTCTCGGCGCCAAAGCGAGCCAGTCGCTGACCCTCTGCTCGTTCGCAGACGCTCCACCACGTGATTTGTCCTCACTCTCCTCCGGAGTATCATGCGCTGATCTCCTTCGTCTATTGCTCCACAGCTGTACTTCACCGTCAACTGTCTCTTTTCTCTCGCTGATCTCGCTTGTCTCCTCAGCGCTGACCCTCTCCTCCCACGCAGATGGACAGTACTTCACCCTGATGGACAAAGCCGGAGGCTCCTTCCGTACCCCCAGCAAGGGAGACGACCCGCTCGACCTCGTCCTCGCCAACATCGCCGAAAAGCAGAAGGAGAAGGGCGGCAAGTTGACGAGGGCCGAGGTGATGGACGTCGCCGAAGCTCACATGGGAGCTCCCGGTAGGAGGCTGAGTGTCGGATCTTCATCTTCGGCAGAGGTTCTGGCATCCGACTCTTCGGAGGAGGAAGAGGTCTCACTCGCCATCAAGGAAGTGCTGTAGAGGGAGAAGGGCGGTAGACAGCTCGGAGCAAAGTAGAAGAGGCAGCATCGTACATTCTACACGAGTATGCTGAGTCTCCTCTGGTCAAATCATTGCATGTGTTCTCAGCTGAGCCGCGCAGGAGAAGCGAAGAACTAGGAGAAGCGGAGAACCGGTTCGGCGCTTGCTTCGGCGTTCGTTTCGGCGTTCGTGTCGGCGCCCGCCGAGGCTCTACATGCATCATCAAACGACAAGCTCATGCACGAGGCTTTGCGACGTCTGAAAGGTTTCTGCCCAACAGCCGCCTCACTCTCGCTAGTCGCACTTTGCGACAATCAGTATCGGTGTATATCAAGTACAATAGAGGGCTAATCAGACCATGCAAAGAACGAAACGAAGTTATAGTGAACAAGAGAGGGGGTAAGGTCGACCTTAAACCTCTACCTCCATCGCGATATCCTCCTCGGCGCCCCCCGCCTTCCTCGTCGACCGCCTCGCGCCAGTCGCTCTCGGCTTGGCGGATCCGTCGGCGGCCATAGATTTACGACGAGTGGTGGAGGCTTTTCTGGCAACCTTGGGCGTCGGTTCGTCGTCGTCGGAGAGGTTCTCGTCTGCGAGATGGCGAGGAGCGAGTCAGCGAAAGCCGAGCAGGAAAGCAAAGGGAGACGACACGTACAGAAGGCCATGGTACCCGCTTCCCTCTCATCCCTATCGATGTTGTCGAGATCGAGTCCTGGCACCTCCTCATCATCCTCGACGATGCCGAATTGCGACCGCAACTCGTTCATCTTGGCCCTCAGCGCCTCGATGGCCGTCTCACGCCTCTCGACCCTCTCCAGCAGCATGCCCATGTACTCGTTACTCCTCCTCAGCAGCGCCACCTTGCTCACGCCGCGATTCGGGTTGTCGGGGTCGATGCTGCCGCTCCTCTGTCCTCCGACGTTGCCCTCTCCCGGCCTGCGCTCCTCGTTGCTCGAAAGAGCGATAGGAGGGAGCAGGACGCGCAGCTCCTCGAAGCGAGCTTTGAGCGAATCGCGACGTTTCTGCTCGGCGGCCTTGTGCGAAGTGCGACGGACGTCGGCGCCAGCGGCTCCGGCTTGCGAGGTGTTGAGGGCGGTGACGGTTTGTGCGTCGAGGCCGAGGAGCTCGCCGTGGCCTTCAACAATGTTTTGGTAGTTGCTCTTGCTGGAAAGGCGGCTCATGGCGTCGGGAGCAGCTCCTGACAAAAGCGCGAAAGTCAGCGAGGAGAAGAGCGGGCGAGCTGCAGAGAAGAGTCACCATTCGCGAGTAAAGGCTTGATCTTGGTGGTAGGGCCGACCTTGGGACTCGGCTTGGTAGTCGCCTTGCCCGTTGCCTTGCGACCTGCAGCGCCCACTGCACCCGCACGTCCCTTGCCCTTCGTCGCCGAGAGAACGGGAGAAGAGCCTCCGTCGACGGGAAGATCGGGTTCGGCCGGTGGTTTTGGTACGGGCTTGGGCTGCTTGGGGCGAGCAGGAGCGGGTGCGATGGCGGGAGGAGCGGAGGATGTGGAGGCGAGGGTGGGAAGCGTGGGAAGGGAAGGAAGGGAAGTCGAGGCGTCGTGGGCTTGGGAAGAAGATGCGACGGTGGGAGGAAGACCAGGAGTGAGGGCGGAGAGGTCGTTGACGTTGAAGTCGTTGGGGAGGTTCATGAAGGAGGCGGGAGTGACCGGGCCGATCCATTCGTTGGCGGTCGAGCCGTTGAGGCTTTGGCGACGCGAGTCGGCCGAAGGAGGAGGAGGAGGACCCATGAGCTCGGGCTGGTAGTTAAGCGAAGTGCTGATCTCGCCCATCGCCAAGTCGACCGGGCTGGGAGTGTTGATGCCGTTCGAGTTGTCGTCGGGCGGAGTCGCCTTCTGCGAGCCCGACGCCGAGCCAGAGCTCTGACTCTGACTGTGAGCATGCCCTCCACTCGCGACCGAGCTGGCCTTGCTGCCCGTGGGGCCGAGGAAGGGGCTTGACGTTTTTGTCGGCACTCCTCGCCGATGGTCCCGCCTTCTTCCTCCTGATCGCCCCTCCGTCAGGCGTAGGCTTGAGCAATGGACTCGGCCTCGCCTTCTTGCTTCCAGCTCCCCTACGACCGCTGCCTGCTCCAGTGCCTTGCCCGGCATCATTCGGTCCCAGCCTCGGCGACATGCCCGGCTGACCTTGAGGGAAGTACGAGCTCGGCGAACCGTACGGTGGTGGTACTTGCATCCCAGCGAGGTTCGTGTCGAACCCGAGAGCGCGAGTTTGGTCGACGAGACCTTGGAGGCTGTTGCGGTGCTGCTGTTGCTGCTGCCACTGCGCGGGGTCGTCCTGGAACTGCTGAGGCATGATGGCGGGAGAGCCGAGGGGAGAGAAGAACTCGGCGGGCGAGACGAGCGATCCGGAAGGGAGGTAGGAGGTGCCGGAGGTGGGAACGGAAGAAGCTTGGGTGAAGACGGATTGAGGGGTGAGAGCTGGCGACATCAGCGGGCTGAACATGAACTGTGGAAGCGAGAGAGGAGGTCAGCTTCACAGCGATGGGTCCATCCGAGCCGTGAACTCACGTCGGTCTCTCCCCAGTCCTCTCCCTCGGGGTTGGTCGCGTAGCTCCCTCCCGTCGCGCTTCCTCCTCGCATCGTCATATCCGGCACTCCTTGACCGTTCATCCGCGCGAGCATCTCCATCGCCAACTGAGCCTGCATCGCTGGTGATTGCGACTGCTGAGCCGAGTCGAACGGGCGAGGGGAGAAGGCGTTTTGGTAGGTAGCGGGGACGAAGGGCGAGCCGGACACCTGAGGCGCCGGCATTGGTGCGAAGTAGTTCTGAGGGTTGTTCGCCCGGATGAACGGCGAGCCGGCGGGGGAAGAGACGGCGGAGGGAGGCAGGGAAGCGGTCAGCTCGGCGGGGAGGGGTTGGAACTGCGCTTGCGAGTGAGGGATGTGCTGCTGCTGAAGCGGGTGCGGTACGGGCGAGTTGTAGGATTGGAAAGGCTGAGGCGAGGTGTGCTGGCTCGGCGGTTGGGACGAGTAAGCGAGAGGCGACCCCTGCGAAGGGTGCTCGTGATAGCGGGGAGAGGTCGAGGTGAGGGGATGAGGCGAGTTGACGACGGCGGCAGCGGGGCGAGGGGGAGGGGTGCTGGCGGCGGGGGATCCAGACGTCTTCTCCTGCTTGAGCGCCAACAGCGCGTTGAGCAGCTGAGCGCGCGTCCCGGCGTCGAGGCTGGCGAGCGCCTGGTTGACCTGCTCCTTGCTGCTCGTCGCGCCGTTGTGACCGAGGTTGGGCGCGAGTTGGCTGACGGGGAATCCCAGTTGCTCCAACAGCACCTCTTGGGCGCTCTTCTCGCGCTGCCTCGCCGTCGAACCAAAGCTAGCGCCGAACGCGATCCCCTCCATGTCGCTGGCTCCGAAGGGCTCGGGCGATTTCCCGAGCGTCTCGGGGCTGAGGGCGTTGTTGGGGAGGGTGAACTCTGCGAGCAAATCGGCGAAATCGCCTGAAGGGCTCTGCATGTTGCCCGGCACCTGCTGCGAAGCGAGAAAGTCCTGCAGTGTCGAGAGGGCAGCGCCCGCGCCCGGCGTCGTTCCCCCCGACGAAGTTGGATCGCCGAGGGCAGGGGAAGCGGCGGAATTCATCGTGTAGTCGATGCTCTGCATGGCGGAGAGCGGCGCCAGGCTCGTTTTGGCGCAGAGAGCGCTGCTGGGAAGCCTGAAACATGAGCCAGAGGGAGCGAGGGTTAGCAAAGGGCTGGCCGCTCATCCGCTTCACTACACGGCTCGGGCAGTGCTGGGGCTGAATGTAGCCTGCTGTACTACATCGCAAACGACTTTCCCTTGGCTCTCAGCCAGAGCCGAGGCAGCTATTGGCGAGCACAAAGGCGGACCTCTTTTCGAGGCTGCGTCTTGAGCCGCTCCCCTTCCAGGGCAAAGCGAGAGAGGGCAGAAAGTGCAAGGGAGGGAGCTGGGAGAGCTGTAGCAAAGTACGTACGGGGCTGTAAAGAAGCGACGACGTGAAGACTTGACGACTTGACGGGAGATGGGAGAGCGAGAGAGTCGAGCTTCGCGAGGGCACTGTCGGCGGCAATTACAACACTTCGCTAGACTCGGTCGAGTCGTCGGTCATCCCGTTCAGGCGAGGTGCAGAGCAGGCGGTAAAGTTGTAGAAGTACAGTCACCAACGCAGAGCGACTTTATTTTACTTCCGACTGACGACCTCAAGCATCCTCCTCCTTCACTCCCTCGGAGCCGCCAGCCGCCGCTCCCTTGACGTTGAGCGAAGCAGTGACCTTCTTGCGCAACAGACCTTCCTTGAGCTCGGATTCACGCTTGCGAAGAGTCTGTAGCAAAGTAGAAGCGTAAGCCTTTAGCAACGGAGGCGGCGAGACGTCGAAGGCAAACTCACCTCATCGTCGTCGTTTGCCCATTTGGAAGAAGCGAGCGGCTCCTCCTGCTTGACGTCGGCCTTCTTACGCGCGGGTTCAGGCGACCTCGACCTCGAGTACGAGCTCCTCCTCGCCCTCTTGTCGCCTCGGCGATCGTCCCCTCCTCGCCGAGCAGGGGGCGGCGATCTCGACCGGCTCATGCTCCGCGTACGACTGCGTCCGCGCGCTGGAGGTCTCCTGTTGTCGTCTCTTCCTCCACGCGAGGGGCGATCTCGCTCGTCGCCAGAGTAAGAAGGGGAGCGACGGCGGCGAGGAGGGGAAAGCGAACGAGAGGGGGAGCGACGTCCTCCGCGACGACGGGGAGGAGAGCGACTGCGAGAGGGAGAGCGTGAAGGGGATCGGCGCTGTAGGTTGATGGAGCGAAGGTCAGAAAGCCTGCTCTCGCCGTTGAGTAAAGCAGAGAGCCAACTCACCCGACCGGCACCGCGAGGAGGCGAACGAGAACGCGAGCGAGAGCGAGAGTAGGAGCGTCCACGTCGCTGCGGGAAGATGAAGCGTTAGCTCAACTCAAAGGGATGCAAGTGAACTCGTAGCAACGTACAGGTCGGTCGTCTCGACGGTCAAAGTCTCGGCGATCATCTCGGCGGTCGTATCCTCCTCGGTCGCCTCCAAATCCACCCCGCCCGCCACCACGGCCACCGTATCCGTTACCTCCGTATCCACGGTCCCCTCCATCACGCCCTCCGTACCCTCTATCCCCTCCTCCGTACCCTCCTCGATCTCCTCCTCCATATCCACCCCTCCCTCCCCTGCCAGCATCCCTCTCCCCGCGCTCCCTCCTCCGAATATCATCCAACGCTCCACTCCTCGCCTCCTCGGCCCTCCTCTTCAACGCCTCAGCCTCCTCGCGCGCGCGCATCTCCTTCTTCTTCTCCTCCAAAAGCTCAGTCGGTACGCGGAGAGGGTTGGATTGCGCCGAGAGGAGGAGACCCCACAGGGCTTGCATGAAGGGGGCTGTTTGCTTGTGGAGGAAGCCGGTGAGGGCGTGTTGCATCTTCTTGCCGTCGATGATCTGTTGAACAGAATTGTCAGTAGGTGAGATTGAAAGCTGTACAGCTCTGAGCCAGGCTAGCGGGCGACAGCAAAACGAAGGGCAAGCCAAACGCACAGGGTTGTCGGTATCCTCTAGCAGGGAGCTGATGTACTCGATGAGGACGTCGTCCTCGAAGCCCAGTAGCTGGACCGTCTTCTTTGCGATCCAAGGTTTCATGACGGCGAGCTCGACCTTTCTCATGTCCACCTTTGTGTCGAAGGATGGAGGGAAGCTCATCTTCTTAATCATCATCGCTTCCTTGTCCTTGAAGCGAGGATCCTGATCGGCTGAAGTGCCCTGTAGTACAGTGCGAGCTGTGCGTCAGCTCTGCTGGGTGCTGCTTGCTCGACGAGGAGGGCGACGAGTCGAGGTATGCTCAGCTGCTCGAGATGACGGGGCTTACCTTGAAGAAACCGGAATCTCCCATACTCGCTAGATGGTGCTGTAGGACGGTAGGTTGAAGCGAAAGCGGGCGACGAGACTCGGCCCTTTGCGATGTGGAGAGAGGGAGAGCCGTTCCAAGCTTGACTTCGCCCTCTTTGCTCCTTCATCTCGCTGTTCGTGGACTGTTGTAGACCAGCTCGTCGAATGTATGCGATACCCTGTGATGCACTCTCTCGGCCTGCTCGTCGACCTGCACCTCTGTCGGCCGTGAAGTCAACCTCTCGAGTCAGCAAAGGGGCCCGCTCTGCTAGCTTCGGCTACATCTCCCGTGCTTTACGCAAGCCTCCACGCTCCACATGCCTGCATTGGTCATAGTTAGGTGCAGTCTCCAGACCGAGCGTACCCCGCTGATGTCAGCTCGGCATCAGCTCGGTGAGCGTCGAACGCCGCGAATGAATGGGCTTTCCGCCAGAGCAGAGTCAGCTTTTGCTCTTTTGCTTCCTGACTATCTTTCTCTTGCTGCTCTTCGTCGACTACCACTGCCAATGGCCGCCGTGCTGTCTGCCGCTGCTCCTGCTATCCTGCCCTCGACGTTCGCCATGGGCAGCGCCGACTCCGCTCCCACGCTCCTCGAACTGCCACCCAACATCTACTTCGACACGCCCGGAGTCGCTCAGCAGCTCCTTCGCGCGAGGTACAGGGAGCCCGAGCCTTCCCGCTCGCGCTCGAGGACTCCCCCTCGCCGTTCAACTTTCGTCGACCCCGAGAAGGCCGACCTTCCCTTCCTTATCGCTCAGTTCGGCTCCGCCTCTTCCACCACTTGGCTCGAGTCGAGGTACAAGATCCGGCGTGGCGAGACTTCCACCGACGAGGCGCCTCGCATCCAAGGCTACTTGCACCATCACGATTGGCTCTTTGCTTGGGGCGATCCTATCTGCCTCGAGACCGCCGAGGAGATGAAGGCGACTGCGGCCGAGATGTGGGCGTGGGCCAAGAAGCAGAAGCGTCACCTCGTGTGGTGCTGCATCTCGGACAGCTTCGCCGAAGTCCTCGCCAGCGGAATCGGCCCCAAGAACAAGGGATGGTCGACTCTCTCCTGCATCCGCGAGGACGTCCTTCGTGAGTCCACCTCTCTTCTCTCGTCCTTTCCACCCTCCTCTCGTACCCTCCTCCTCCCTCGTACTCACCTGGCCCCTCATCAAACGCCGAACGTGATCCGCTGACTCGAACCTCGGCCTTTGCGCAGACCCCTCGCAAGTCAAGCTCTCGGGCAAGGACATCAAGCAGAACCTTCGTCGCGCTCAGAAAGCCGACCTCACCATCGACGAGCTCATCCTCGACGCTCCCACCTTCCTCCCCGACGAGAAGACCAAGAAGCAGATCGAGGGGGGCATTGAGGGATGGAGGGCGAACCGTCATGGACGCCAGATCGCTTCGGTGAGTGTGAGATGGGTTTGATGTTGCTTCAAGCGTTCGTCTGACTTTACTCGCCGTCTACAGGCATCGCTCCTGCCTTGGCTCGACGCCAGCTCGCGTCGCTACTTTGTCGCCCGAGCTCATGGCGAGGTGCGTTCCGCCTTGCCCCTCGAATTGAGATCATTGCTGACCTCGCTTTCGCGTGACAGATCGTCGCTCTCTGCATCCTCACTCCCACCACCACGACTCTTACCAGATCAAGAACTCGATCCACTTCGTCCGTCATCTCTTCGCCCCCCTCTCCCTCTGCACCGAGCCTTTCTAACCTCGCTTCCTCTCCACCTGTACAGCCCAACTCCCCTCGCGGCACCTCTGAGGCTCTCCTCACCCACGTCATCCAAACGATGAAGGAGGAAGGTCGCCGAGATTTGACCTTCGGCACGAGCGCCACCGAAACGCTTCACTTGGAGCACAACATTGGCGGATGGTCGATCAAGCTACTCGCCAAGGGATACAAGGAGATTGTCAAGAGGACGGGGCTGGCCAAGAGGGGACAGTTTAGGGTGAGTTTCGGCGCCCAGCAGAGGGGGCCGAGTTGAGCGCTGAGCTGACCTCTCTCGATCAATCGCTGCAGTCCAAGTTCGATACGGAGGATGGCGAGCTCCTCCACGTCTCTTTCCCTCCTCACGGAATGGGTTGGGCTGGTCTCGTTGGTCTCATGTCAGTTCTTCGTGCTTGAGGAAGCAGCGCCGAAGTTGGCGAGCCCGGAACTCGAATAGATTGTGAATAAGTGCTCTGTGTTTTGTGGTACCCTTTGTTGATAGGATATGTCTAATATGTACCACTATATTCAGTCACTCACTGTCAAGAGAGATGCGCAGTACAGCGAACCGAGCCCGGCGATTCGGACTCGGCTCCGTCCCGCCGCGCCGTTGAGTTATTCTTCTTGATGCGCTGTAGACGAATCCACCCCCCCCCCCCCCATCCCTCTTCACCTGCATCTCGCCCTCCCGTCGGCTTGTTTCGGCCCCTGCTCCGGCGCGTTTTGTCTGAACGCATCTTTTGCCTTCGCTCTCGCTCGTCTCGTCAACTCCTCGCTCTCTCGGATGGTCAAATTACCGGTGGAAGAGGCTGCGCCGGTCAAGAAGGGTGATGTAGAGTCGGCAACAAGGCCGTCAACACCGGTGCTCGCAAATGGGAGGATCGAAGGAGTGAAGAGGACGCTCCGGCCTCGACACACCCAGATGATAGCTATTGGCGGTCAGGTACATCGTTTTCTCGTTGCTGCTCTGGTAGCGTGGGTGCTGGTGGGCCGTCGCCGCCATCTTGTAGCTCGGCAGGGAGTCGAAGAGGCGCGGGCTCGCGCTTCGCGGCGGCTGAACTGGACGAGATGCAGAGGCTTAGGCGGTTGAGTAGCTATACTGACATCTGTGCTACATAACTACAGGTATCCTCGGGTCAGGTACGTTCTCTAACTCGCCTCGCATCGGCCTACATCGCGCGCCGAACTGATTCTCCTCCTTTTCTGCCTCTTCCTACCTGTTTCACAACGTTCTCAGGCCTCTTCATCGGGACTGGGGGAGCTCTTTCAGCTGGTGGACCCGTCGGTATCTGTACGTCACTCTCACTGGCGTTACAACGACGCGCGCTGACTTTCGGCGACCCTCCTTCTGCGTAGTGCTCGGCTATATCATCAGTTAGCAGTCTTCTTTGAATTTCGCTCGATTGGGATGCTACTGACCGTCTTCTCGCTGCAGTGGGAGCTGTCGTCTTCGCTACCATGGTCGCCCTCGGCGAAAGTGAGTACTGTCCTTTGTTCTAGTCTCGATCCTTCGCTGACCCTTCCGCCTCGACAGTGGCTGCCCTCTACCCTCTCTCAGGAGGTTTCGTGTACTACGCCACCCGCTTCGTGTGAGTTGAATCAGCCACAGAGCTCGCCTCTCGCTTCGGCTCGGCGGCCTCTCTCTCTCTCTCAAACCTCGCTGACCTTCTGCTCGCAACAGTGATCCCGCGCTCGGATTCACCGTCGGATGGAACTACTTCTACGAACTCGCCATCACCTTGCCGGCCGAGATCACCGCGGGATCCATCGTCGTCTCGTACTGGCCTGGAGGAGCAGACGTGCCCGTCGCCGTCTGGGTCACCATGTTCCTCGTCGTTATCGCTGCTACCAACTTTTGTGGTGCACGCGCGTTTGGAGAGGTGAGTCGTCAAGCTGCTGTAGCTGACTAGGAGCTGGCTGGCCGTCTCGGCAATTCGTGCTGACTCGCTCCGCCGTTCACAGGTCGAGTTCTGGCTTGCGAGTCTCAAGGTCATCACCGCTGTTGGTCTCATCATCCTTGGTATCGTCATTGATCTCGGAGGAGCGCCTACCCATGATAGGCTTGGATTCCGCTACTGGAAGGGTGAGCTGAGCTCTCTCGCTCTCGTCGGCCGCCGCTCATTTCTCCTCCACGATGACAGATCCCGGAGCCTTCAACCAGCTCAACGGTATCCCAGGCGCAAAGGGTCGCTGGCTCGCGTTCTGGAGTGTGTTCGTCCAGGTGAGCTGCTCGTCGTCTCCCGGATCCCCTCGCGACACTCGGCCTCTCTCTCTGCCCTCCTTGCCGAGCGGATCTCTCTGATCCCTTGCATCGGAGATCAATCTACGGGATATCTGCTGATGCCCTAAATCACAGGCCGCCTTCTCTTACCTGGGAACCGAGGTCATCGCCTTGACCGCCGCCGAAGCTGAGAACCCTCGCCGAGCCATTCCTCGCGCGACCAAGACCGTATTCGTGAGCGCTCGTCATCGTTCTCGCTCTTTGTCGTTGCTGACCGTTTCTTCGCCGTCCTCGCCCCTACTGGTAGTGGCGCATCGCCTTCTTCTACGTTTTAGGAGTCTTCGTGATTGGCCTCACCGTCCCGTGAGTTTCTCAATCGCTTCGCTGAGCGAGACCGTATACTCACCTCGTGCTTTACAGCTTCACCGATGAGCGTCTTCTGGACGGCTCTGGAACTGCCACGGCTTCGCCCTTCGTCATCGCCATCGAGGTGAGTCGCCGACCGAGCTCGCTGCCGCCCGCCCGCTGATGGCACTCCTTGCGCAGAACTCTGGAATCAAGGTCCTCCCTTCCATCGTCAACACTGTCATCCTTCTCTCGTCCTTCAGCGCCGGTGAGCGTTCTCGGCGATGGCTGGCTCGTATCGGCTCGCGACGTGCCGTCGCTGACTCTCCTCCACTCCAGGCAACTCCTACCTCTACGCGGCTGCACGGACGCTGTACGGACTTGCTTGCGACAAGCAGGCTCCTCGATGCTTCGCGAAGGTCACCGCAGGCGGTCTTCCTATCGTCGCGGTAGCCATCACCGTCGCTTTCGGCGCCTTGGCGTATATGAACGTTAGCACTGACGGAGGAACGGTCTTCAACTGTGAGTAGAGCTGCACTGGACCGCTCTTCAGCTGCCCTGCCGCTTCGAGGCCATCGCCTAGCTGACCCGGTTTGGTCTTCGAGCACAGGGCTGTACACTCTCTCGTCTATCACCGGTATCCTCACTTGGATGGCCATCCTCGTGACATACCTTCGCTTCCGCGCCGGTGCCGCACACCAGGGAGTAGATCGGTCGACCTTCCCTTGTGAGTGTGTTTCGGCGATCCATCTCCTCGGTTCTTGCCTCTCCTCTCCCCTCCCGTGGCACGCGTGGCTGATCTCCCTGCTCCTCAATAGACCAAGCACCCTTCCAGCCCTACCTTTCGTGGTTTGGAATCTTCTTCCTCGGCCTCGTCGTCCTCTTCAACGGATTCGAAGTGTTTTTGGCCGATTCGTGGAACACCAGTGACTTCATTTCGGCCTACATTTCGGTCCCCATCTTCATCTTCTCCTACGTCTTTTGGAAGTTCTACAAGAAGACCAAGCTTGTTACGTGAGCGCTCGTTCGCAATCGGTCTTCGCTGCCTCCCTTGCTGACCTCTCTTTCCTCGCCCTAGGCTCGACGCCATGGACTTCTCGGGTCGTCGCGAAGGTTACGGAGAGATGGCGGAGGAGAACATTGAGGTGAAGAAGACTGGCGTGCGGGGAGTAGTGCGGTACTTGGTCAAGGGCATTTGGGAGTAGAAACGGGGCGGCGTAGATAGATCCTTAGAGATTAGACTAATATCGCAATAGATCAATGAATGGGCTCATATACGCAGGAGCGCCCTCTAGCTCAGCGATGAAGCTTTCGCTAAGCTACAGCAAGCTTGCGAGCGCCGAGCGCGACTTGGGGCGGCATTCGATACGCCAAGGGAAGAGCTGCGGAGGCGAGGGTATCAGTGGACACGCGCGAAAGGGAGTTTATCTCTTTATCTGGTCATTTGGAGGTTGATCCTGCCTTTCACCCGCTGTACGAGCGAGCCGAGCGCGTCCTTTGCACTTCGCCGAGGCTCAAGGGTGCGAGATATGAGGGATCCAAGGAGGAAAAGGCATCACACCGTAGTTGAAGTCACTCTGAGGAGTACTCTCCCCCCGAGTCACTCAGACGTGAAGGATCAGCTTGTGTTAAAGCCGCTCTCGGCAAGCAGTTTGCGAGTGGGAGGCCTTCCCAGCTCCGGTATCTGGATATCTGCTGGCCCTGCTGTTCGGCGGCGCGATACAATCACGTTTCTAGGGGCAGAGCTCCGCGCAGACCCGCTCTACATCCTGGTAGCATGCACCACGGAGCCTTGCCCTCTCGGGCCTCTCTCTCGGCGCCGAGCTTCATCGTGTCCCCGTTTTCCCGAGTAATGCATGCTGTACGGCTTCTCAGCGTCTGCTTATGCACCGAAGTGAAGTGTTGACGTAGCATCTCACTCGCCTGCAGGGACAGACTGCAGCCCGACGAGACAAGTGAGGGTCGCAAAGATGTCGTCCGAGGTACACTAAACGTCTTCAATTGACTTTAGGCGTCGACAAAAAAAAAGAAATCCTCGTTAGTCTAGTGGTTATGATCCGGCTCTCTCACAGCCGTGGCCGGGGTTCGATTCCCCGACGGGGAACACCTTTTTGCACTTCGCTCGGCGGCGCTGTTCTCTCGAGCCTCTGCTGAGCGCCGAGCGTCTTTTTTGCCGCTCCGACAGGTCAAAGGACCTAACTGTACCGAAGCAAGAGCCCAACGCCTTCCTTTAATGCTGCTCAGCTGTCGAGCGCTCCCGGAGCAGCTTCGCCGAGCATGGCTGGGAAGGCGGGGCGCTGCATCGTAACACCATCCGAGTCCGGGCTCGGGTGCTGCCCACCATTTCACCGAGTGAGGTCGTTGTGGCGTTGGTAGCCTGCGTACCGCTTACTGAGTCTTGGGCGGGTCTCTCGCTCCCGATGAGCCGCTTCGCCGAGGTCGTCGCTTCGCTCTGTGAGAGAGGGTCATGGCTGAGCTCAATGTAGATAACAAGCGAGAGCTTCTCTTTGATAGTGCCCCAGTATGCGCTTCGGAAGCTTTACAAGGTTCCCCCCTTGCGACAGACCGCGCGCGCCGTAAAAGACGTGCCCAACCTCGGCGCCGGCAAGGCAAGCAAGGCGTTGTAAGCATTCGACGATAAGTGAGGGATGGGCCGACAAACGAGTCCGCAAGTCTGCGCGAAGGCGAAGCCGAAGGCGAGCGACCGACCGAATGAGCGCCGAGTATTGAGTGAGCACCGAAGCCGTCGTCGAGATATCCACCCCAAGACCTCCGAGTACCATCCCGCAGATGCAGGCCGCCGGAAATAGCGTGACTCCCTACCCGCCAGCGAATCTCGAGTGCACAGGAAGTGTGCACCGAGATTTGAAGCCGCGATGACCTGACCATCGCCGAACTGTCTCGCCAGTCCTCTCCTCGCCGTGACAGCTAGCGACCGTCACTTCGGTGAGTTTGAAAACGCTATACTTACAACTGTGCACTAGCACATCCCTCCCGGCTACAATGATCCTTCTCCACCTCCCGCTTCATGCCTTCAACGCCTTGCTCTTGTCGGCGAGATACTCCGAGAGCTGAATGTAGTACTCTCCATCGAAGCCATTTGGTCCGTACATGCCCCCGCGCTTCGAGTGGACGTGTGCTCCCTTGGTGTTGGCGACTGGCCAGTCTGCGGCTTTGGGGTCGACCTTGGCTGTCCTTGCGACGTAAGGGCGGAGCTGTAGGGTAGCAGAGTCAGCGCAGCCCTGGGAAAAGTCTCTGCAAAGCGAGCCATGTACCTCAGACTCGTTCAGTCCCTCCGGAACTACGAACGTTCGCATGCGCTCGGGCATGAGCAAGTAGGGAGCCTTGGAGCGAGTGCCATGGCGTCCTTGCCGCTTGGGACCGAGTCCAGGGAATGATCCAGTGCCTAAGTGAACGATATTGAGGTCAGCTGGAGCTTCTGTACGTGGTCCAGAGCGGGAGAAGCTCACCCTTGTAGAACTCCTTGTTGCCCGATTTTGAGGTCAATGGGGCGCGGGAAGCCTTGCTGAGGACAGCCATCGTAGCCTTGAACATGGCGCAGAAGATGTAGCTGTCTAGCTGTGGTCGGCTCGAAGACGAAGCAGGCGACGATGGGGCGGGAGTCTGAGCCGCGAGCTGCGAGTCGCGCTCGCTCGACTTGGAGGCTTCGAGACGAGCCAAAGGTCTGCCTCTGCTTCAACACTCGCTTCTCTCGTACAGCTTCGACCGCCCATCGGTCTACTCGGATACAGCTCGCCGAGCGCTTCTTACCAACCTCGCCCGCTCGTTCTACCTGAGCAGCCCTTGGCCACGTCCCTCAACCCGTCACCTCGTCGGCGAGCAGCTTCACGAGTGAGTCTGGAAAGTGCAGGGCGCTAGGAGACTACATCTGACACGTCTTTACCTGCAGTGCAACAGCAACAGTACCCGCAACACATGCAGCAAGGCCTGCCGCCTCAGCACTACCAGGAGGAGCAGCACCAACAGCAGCAGCAGCCGGCTCAGCGCGCTTTCGATTACGAGGACGTCGAGGATAGGGATGGAGTCAGGCTGTCATGGAACGTGTTTGCTGGTAGCAGGATCGAGAGCACTCGTACCGTCGTGCCCATCGCCGCCGTGCGTCGTCTCGCTCTCCCTCCAGCTCTCCTAGCTACCTCGCTAATCTCCTACAACCCCTCACACAGCTCTACACGCCGCTCAAGGAACGCGCGGATCTTCCACCAGTGCTGTACGAGCCCGTAACGTGCAAGACGTGCCGTGGTATCCTCAACCCCTACTGCCAAATCGACGTCCGAGGCAAGCTGTGGATCTGCCCCTTCTGCCTGCAGCGCAACGCCTTCCCTCCTCACTACAAGGACATCTCCTCCAACAACCTCCCCGCCGAGCTCCTCCCCAAGTACACCACCATCGAGTACACGCTCGCTCGTCCGCCCCAGATCCCTCCCATCTTCCTCTACGTCGTCGACACTTGCCTCGACGATGACGACCTCAAGGCGCTCAAGGACGCTATCATCGTCAGCTTGAGCCTGCTGCCTCCCCACGCCCTCGTCGGTCTCATCACCTACGGAACCATGGTCAGTCTTCTCTTTCAGTTGCCTCCCTCGGCGCCAGCTGAACTCCATCCCTCCCGCAGACCCAAGTCCACGAACTCGGCTACACCGAGTGCCCAAAATCGTTCGTCTTCCGCGGTACCAAGGAGTACACCCCCAAATCCATCACCGAGATGCTCGGCCTCACTCCTCGACCGGGCGGAATCCAACCTCCCGCCAACGCCCCTCCTCCACCAGTCCATGGCGCCGCTCGTTTCCTCCTCCCCATCAGCCAATGCGAGTTTGGCCTCACTGCCATTCTCGAGAATCTGCAGAAGGATCCTTGGCCGGTCGCGAGTGATAAGAGGGCGCAGAGGTGCACCGGGGTCGCCATGTCGGTCGCTGTTGGACTGATGGAGGTGAGTTGACGATGGAGCGATGAAGAGGTGGATCAAAATTGACTGTCTTTGTACCTACAGAGCTCCTTCCCCAACACGGGAGCGCGCATCATGCTCTTCGCCGGAGGACCAGCAACCGAGGGGCCGGGGATGGTCGTCGGCGTTGAGCTGAGGGAGCCCATTCGCTCGCACCACGACATCGAGAGGGATAGTGTGAAGCACTTCAAGCGCTCGAGCAAGGTATGTCCCTACCAGCTTCGAATCTACACTCGTCCGAAAGCCGACCTCTCCTCCCTCGCAGTTCTACGAGTCGCTTGCACGGAGAGCAGCGCAAAACGGCCACGCCATCGACATCTTCGCGGGATGCCTGGATCAGGTGGGACTGCTGGAGATGAAGTCGCTCGCCAACTACACCAACGGCTACATGATCCTCGCCGATTCGTTCAACATGTCGCTCTTCAAGCAGTCGTTCCAGCGCGTGTTTGTCAAGGATGAGAATGGCGATCTGCAGATGGGTTTCAACGCCACGTTCGACGTGCAGGCGAGTCGCGCCGAGTCGTTCAGCTCTTGCGCCGAAGCTGACCCCACCTCTCCCGCCTCGTCTCGCAGACGACCAAGGAGCTCAAGGTGTCGGGACTCATCGGTCACGCCATCTCGGCCAACAAGAAGTCGGCCTGGGTCGGTGAGACGGAGATCGGCATCGGCCAAACCTCGGCGTGGAAGATCTGCTCGCTCTCGCCCAAGACGTCCAACGCCGTCTACTTCGAGGTCGTCACCCCCGCCGGCACTCCCCTCGCCCCAGGAGCACGAGGCATGATCCAATTCGTCACGCATTATCAACACTCGTCGGGCCAGTTCCGTCTGCGCGTCACTACCATCGCTCGCAATTTCGCCGAGGCGGGCAACCCTTCCATTTCGGAGAACTTTGACCAGGAGGCGGCGGCGGTGATCATGGCTCGTATCGCTGTCTTCAAGGCCGAGATTGACGACAGCCCCGACGTGCTGAGGTGGCTGGATCGGATGTTGATTCGCCTTTGCCAGAAATTCGCCGAGTACCGCAAGGACGACCCGAGCTCGTTCCGCCTCAACGACAACTTCATGATCTACCCCCAATTCATGTTCCATTTGAGGAGGAGTCAGTTCCTTCAGGTCTTCAACAACTCGCCCGACGAGACCGCCTTCTACCGGTGAGCTCGAGCTTGTCGCCGACTCGTCTCTTCCGACGCTGACCTCTCTCCTCGCCTCCCCTCTCCACAGCCACATTCTCAACGCCGAAGACGTCAACAACTCGCTCGTCATGATCCAACCCACTCTCATGTCCTACGCCCTCGAGAAGGAGCCCGAAGCCGTCCTCCTCGACTCGATCTCCATCCAGCCCGACACGATCCTTCTCCTCGATACCTTCTTCCACACCCTCATCTTCCACGGAGAGACCGTCGCTGCTTGGCGCAAAGCGGGCTATCACGAGCAGGAGGGCTACGAGAACTTGGCCAAGCTGCTACAGGACCCTCAGGAGGATGCTCAGGTGAGTCGAGTGTCACTCGGTCGAGGCGCTCTCGCCTTCACCCACCGTCTCTAATTGCTCGCTCACCTCTTCTCGTGCTCCCCGCTCCACAGGACCTCCTTCTCGACCGCTTCCCCATCCCTCGTTACGTTGTGACCGACCAAGGAGGATCCCAAGCTCGTTTCCTCCTCTCCAAGCTCAATCCTTCCACCACGCACGTCTCGGGTGGACAACGTGAGTTGTCGTTTCTCTCTCTCTGCTCCCTTCCCTTCGCCTCCGACGTGTCGAAGCGCGCCGCTCGGCTCGGCGCTCATTCTCGGCTCGGAGCTTGTGCACATTCGCTGATCTTCTGTTCTTGCTTGCCGGCCTACAGAATACGCCGGTGGAACGCCGCAAGGACAGGCCATCTTCACCGACGACGTGTCGCTGCAGATCTTCATGGAGCACCTCAAGAAGTGAGTACTCTCTTCCCATCTACGTCTAATTGGCTTCGGCCGTCGCCAAGGCCTTGGGCACCTGCTCTCCTCCTTCGCCGAAGGATCCACGCTGACTACTTCTCGTCAACCTACAGGCTGGCGGTATCGGGTTCGTCGTAAAGCGGACTTTCGGTGGACGAGCGAAGAGGGAGAAAGAGAGCTTGCGATGTAGGCTTGACTAGTAGTAGTAATAACGCGCGGTTTGTTCTTGGTGTGAATACCTCGGTGCAGCGAGTGTGCTGATAACGGGAGAGCTTCGAGAGAGGCTATCTTGGCCACGCGAGCAAGCCAAGGTTGAGCACCTTTCCTTTCGCAGAGCAGCCAGAGGACGACCGCTCGGCGCTCAGATCCCCTTGGAGAGAGGGTGCCAGCTTGGAGAAGGACGCTCGAGTATGTTGGAAGCTATAGACGTGGTGCGACTGCTATACCTAGCTACAGGAATCTTTGAGCGTGTTTAGAATGTCTCTCGATCGTGTAGTAGAGTTTCCCAGGCTCCCGAGCGGAGCGGCGCGTCGTGAAAGCTCTCGCTTCCCGCTCTTTCTTGCTCTCTCCCTCTTGTCGCATCGCCCAGCTTCTGTCCTCGCCCGCTTCAATACGGTACAGCAACGTGCAAGGGATCAGCCACCTTTTGCACCCACGCTGCGACTCGAAAGCTATCGCAGCAACCCTCTCCTCCCTCCCGCCTCTTCCCAACTCTCCTCCCACCAACTCGCCTACAGCTCCAGCTTTGACAGCGGGCTACTCTACCACATCTTGACACCTACAGCCACTCGCTCAACCCCCTCTCTGCCAGCCTACAGCACTTCGACTTACCACCTCCACCACCCTCGAACACGCTCGCTTCAGCACACTCCTCCCCGTCTCGTAGCCTTCAGCTCCCCTCCTCGCTACACCGTGGAACAGTCTACCAACTCGTCAGTCGATAGTACTAAACACTCGGACCCGTTTGGCAAGCCTCGGCGCTCTACCAACCCCTCAAGCGATAGCTGGAACCACACCAAACCAACTCACACCAAGCTCGCCTCGGAATCTCGCTCTCTCCCTCTGAGCAGACTCAGCGACTACATACATCCTCGGTCGAACCAGTAGTTGCGCCCCGCTCCTCTTCCAACCCTCTTGACACTCGTCAAGCGCTCCGCCCCCGAGCACGCAGATCGACCTTCGCTCGTTGTCCACCGGACCACCTTCCACCTCAACAGCCATCAGAACACCTTCTTCCACTACCACTACCACCTCCAAGATGACCTCAGCCTACTCGCAATCAAACGGCGAAGCGGCAAGGCGGTCCCCCAACGCTGGCACGTCAGCTCTTCCAGGGGGCGGAGCTCCTTCTCCTACGGGCACCAAGCGATTCGACCCTTTCGCACCTCTCGACCACAGCAGCCCTTCCAGCTACAATGCGCCCTCGCGATCCTCCCCTTCGGCCAACTCCTCCTCCGCCGCACCTTACCAATCTCCCTCGAGTTCGCCCAACCTCTCGGGCAACTCGCTCTCCCGCGCTGGACGTCCTTCCAGCCTCTACATCCCCATGGACTCGCCAGCAGGAGGACTCGTCGGCAATGGCGACCAGCCGACGGGGGCGCCTCAATGGCCCTTCCGCTCAGGACTCACCGCCGACGACCGTCGAGGATCTTCTACCTTCCCTTCCTCTCCCTCGATGATCAACCCTTCGTACGCCGACCTGGGAGCTCCTCCTGCCCACCTCAACGACTACGCCGCGGTCCCTACTCCACCGCTGGGAGCGCCGACGGCCGGCACCGAGGGCCCGCTGTACTCGAGTATCTCGGTCGTGGAGGAGGCGAGGAGTACGACGCCTAGTAGGAGAGGGCTTACGGGCTCCAAGAGCGGATTTAGCTCGAGTGGATTGATGGCGCCGAGGAAGGAGGAGCCCAGTGCGCTGGCGAAGAGCTTGGATACGGTGAGTTGAGCTCTCTGCGATAGGTAAAATCTGAGGCTGATGATTTTGTCCGCCTCCCGTATCTGCGCTACAGCCCACCGCATGGCTTCTACTCTACTTTGCCTTCAACCTCGGTGCGCCTCTTCGCTCTTCTTTCTTGAAGCTACAGAGCTGACTTCATCCTTCGTTGCAGGTCTCACCCTCTACAACAAGCTCGTGCTGCAAGGCTTCCCCTTCCCCTGGACTCTTACCGCCATCCAGATGCTCAGCGGAACCATCGGCACTCAAATCGCTCTCAACCGAGGCTTCTTCGTCCAAGCTCGTCTCACGACCAAGGAGGGTCTCATCATGATCGCATTCTCCGTCCTCTACACCGTCAATATTGCCGTTTCGAACCTGAGTCTGCATCTCGTCACTGTGCCGGTTCGTCCTCTCCTTTCCTCCTCAGCTTCGAGCCGAGAGCTGACCTTCTCGTTCTAACCTACAGTTCCATCAAGTCGTCCGTGCCATGACTCCGCTTTTCACCATCATCATCGCCGCCATCGCATTCCGCAAACGCCATTCGCGCGACACCTACTTCTCCCTCATCCCCGTCGTCGCCGGAGTCGTCTTCGCCACCTACGGAGACTACTCCTTCACGGCATGGGGCTTCATCCTCACTTTACTCGGAACCCTCCTCGCCGCGCTCAAGACCATCGTCACCAACCGTGCGTTCTCTGTCCTCCAGATGTGAAGCGCCGAGCTGACCTCTTTCCATCCGCAGGCGTGCAAGTCGGTCGCCTCAAGCTCCATCCTCTCGACCTCCTCATCCGCATGTCACCTCTCGCCTTCTGCCAGTGTGTCTTCTTCGGCTGGACCTCGGGCGAGCTCGACCGCGTGAGGATTTACGGCGCGACCGAGATGACCCAGCACAAGGCCATCGCCCTCGCCATCAACGGTGCCATCGCATTTGGATTGAACGTCGTCTCGTTCACCGCCAACAAGAAGACGAGCGCGTTGACTATGACGGTTGCTGGTGAATTTCTTGACTGGCGCGCGGTGGAGGTCGCTTGGTCAGAAAAGGCCGACCCAATTGACGCGCGCTTCTTCCCACAGCCAACGTCAAGCAAGTCCTCACCATCATCCTCGCGGTGCTCATCTTCAACCTCTCGCTCAACCCCACCAACCTCTTTGGCATAACCCTCACCCTCGCTGGAGGAGCTTGTAGGTCTCTTTCGCTGCTTCGGCCTTCTCCCTTTCTCTCGCGGTTACTGATCCAGGCTCTCATCTTGCAGGGTACGCCCGAGTCGAGCTGATGGAGAAGACTCGTCAATCGGCACTCAACAACTCTCCTACGCTGGCGAGGCCGCTCGATCAGGAGAAGCTCTGAGGAGGGCTCGGCGCAGTTCGAGCAGAGAGAGCCCTTGTCGTGTAGATGGAGGGTAAAGGGGGAAAAGAGGGGAAAGGGTTTGTCAGACCTACGTCCATGAGATCTGTTTCTAGTCGTGCCCGGAGCAGCAATAGAGATTTGGCCTTCGGATTCATCATCTGCCGAGGTGCGCGCCGAGTGAGCTTCTCGAGCGAACGAGTACTTGCGGCGACGCTGATCGGATGTGAGAGAGCCAATCTTGGTGCAAAGCGCACCATGCTGCCTCTGCTTTTGGCAGTCGAAAATTGTGGGGCCGACGGCAGAGGCTTCCAGCGACCGCGCCGACCGACCACGCTTGTGCTCCCTCAATGACCACGAGGTTGCTCTCCTCCGTCTCTCGCTTGCCTCTTACACGCTCAGCAGCTCGATACTCATCTACCATGTCCACTCCCGACGTCTATCTCGCCGTCAAGGGCTCCGAGGGCGCCCTTCACTCGACCAACGTCGCTTCCTCCGCCGAGGTTGAGCGTCTCTGGAAGGCCAGCAGGGCCAACGACAAGGCTGGCGAGACTGTGAGTAGCTGTGCATGCCAACACCGCCGCTGCTTCGTCTGTAAGCGGTGTACGTTAGAGCAGTAGAGCTGACCGCGTGCTCCCCGACCAGCGCACCTTCTACGGCGTTGACGGCAAGACGGTCGTCGCTGTTTCTACCGACAAGGAATCTGCCAGGAAGGGAGGAGAAGCTGAGGAGAATCAGCTGAAGGAGGTTACCCGCAAGACGGTATGCTCAGCTCGCTGCTCCTGATCACTCTCGCCGCTCGCTGACTCTCGCCATTCTCACAGGCCGCCATCGCTACCCACGCTCTCAAGGCCGCGCACTCGAAGCACTTCCAGATCGACCCTCTTCACTCGGCTCATGCCGCTGCGGTCGGAGCCACTCTCGCCTCCTTCGACGGCTTCCAGTCGGTGAGGATCCTCTTCTGCTCGTGCATAGCACCTCACTGACGCTCTCGACACCATACAGAACCACCACAAGTCGACTACTGCTGCCAAGGCCAAGCTCGAGCCCGTCACCATCGACCTGCTCGGCGCCAACTCGGCTGCTACCCTCGAGAGCGAGAAGGGGGTCGATGGCAGGATCCCTCTCGACTGGGAGACCGGAAAGGTGAGTCACTCGTTTTTCAACTCAGTCCGCACTTTGCTCACCCATCCTCCGCCAGATCTACGGCCAAGCTCAGAACCTCGCTCGTGAGCTGATGGAGCTCCCAGCCAACATCTGCACGCCTACCTACTTCTGCGACCGCGCTGCCAAGGAGTTTGAGGGAATCGCCAGTACCACGGTGGAGGCTCACGACCTCGCCTGGGCCGAGGAGAAGAAGATGGGCTCGTTCATCTCCGTCTCGAGGGGATCCGATGAGCCTCTTCGCTTCCTTGAGATTCACTACAACGGAGGAAAGAAGGGAGAGAAGCCTTTGGCCCTTGTCGGCAAGGGTATCACCTTTGACGTGAGTTCTTCTCGCTGGATCCTCTCGTTCTTCGCGGAACTGACTCGGCCGAACCTTCTTGCAGTCTGGAGGAATCTCGCTCAAGCCTGGAGCCGCCATGAAGGAGATGAGGGCCGATATGGGTGGAGCTGCCGTTACCCGTAAGCTTGGATGTCTTCCGCTCTTTCGGTTACTCGAGGGAGGACAGGAGAGAGCGCGGGATACGCTCATTCCAGCTAGCCAATCTGACCGCCTTCATCCTCAGTCTCCGCCGCCTGGGCCATCGCTAAGCTCAAGATGCCCATCAACTACGTCTTCGTCGCTGCTCTCACCGAGAACATGCCGAGTGGTAAGGCCCTCCCATCACGCCTCCCTCGATCCCTGCTGACCTTCCATCCTTCTGATACAGGAAAGGCGACCAAGCCTGGAGATATCGTCACTGCTGCCAACGGCGTTACCATCGAGGTCGACAACACCGGTAAGGATCTCGGCGCTCGCTCGGCTCTCCTTCGTGCTGACCCGTTGCTTCGCAGACGCCGAGGGACGCCTCGTTCTTGCCGATGCTCTCTACTACGTCTCCTCGACCTACAAGCCTCACACCGTCATCGATGCTGCTACCGTGAGTTATCGGCGCTTTCGAAGGTCGAAGCCGGTCGTCTCTTCTTCCCTGGAGTAGTTGGAACCTGAAGAACTGATCAACGACGGTCTTAAGGCTGACCAACAACTTCGAAATGTCCCTCTATACAGCTCACCGGCGCCATGATGATTGCTCTCGGTAACCAGTTCACCGGTGTCTTCTCCAACTCCGATTCGCTCTGGAACGAGCTCAACGAGGCCGGAAACGCAGAGCGTGAGCGCTTCTGGAGATTGCCCCTCGATGAGGGCTACATGTCCCAGATCAATTCCAGCGGGATGGACCTCTGCAACACCGGCGGTCGGCTCGGCGGAGCTTGCACGGCAGCTATCTTCCTCAAGCGCTTTGTGGATGGCCTCATTGTCGATGGTGTGGACAACGAGGACCAGGAGAACCTTATTAGGTTCGCTCATTGCGACATAGCAGGAGTGATGGACAGAGCAACAAGCGACGGAGCGTACAACTTGGGAGGGATGACCGGGAGGTGAGTCGGCTCGGCGCCCACCGTCTTGCGCCTCCGAACGCCACACTGACCCTTCTCCTACCCTGTCCAGGCCTGTACGCGCTCTCATCGAGTTCGCTAGGAGGTCCTCCTCCGCTTGAGGTACAGCGCATGAGTCTGAAGAATGAAGTCCCATCGCATCCGTTTCGCTCTCGGCTTTCAGCTCTCGGCTCTCGGCTCTCGACTCGCGAACAATGAGGCGAAGGACGACAACAGCAACTCTTCACACACATGTCTAACCCCTCGCAAACCTATCGCACTCGGTCTTCCTCAACACCCAATCTTCCCACGCCGACCCGCTCCCACTCGCTCCTTCTCCCGCCCACGAGTCTTGCCGCCAGCCCGTCGATTGCTTGAGGGACGGCACGCGACCTCCAGCTGCAGCTATGCGCATCTCAATGCCCAGTGTCGAGGACGAGGCGCAGTGGGCGAGGAGGCTGAGGAATTGGTGTTCGGTGAGGGGGGAGGAGAGCGTGTCAGGGGAGGGTGGAGAGGCACTAGTCGATGAGAGGGGTCGGTAGAGATGTGCGGTGCGGGAAGGATTGAGGAGGAGGGAGCATCGTAGGATGTGCACTTGAAGCTCGATGGGAAGGCGAAGGAAGGGAAAAGCGGAGGTCGAGAGGGAGGAGGGCGCCGATCTTGATGCGTAGTGATCCTCGCGAGTGTCGAGACGCTCTACTCCCCTCCTGATGGCACCAGCATCCACCTCTGGCACTCGAGGGTTCCCACCAAAAAGCACCCGTCCCTTGGCGAGCAAGCCGAGCGCGGCGAGCCTCGTCTCCTTGAGCACCGTCTTGTTCCGCTCCTTGGCCACTTCGAGGCGCTCCTTCCACCCTTCTCGATCTTCATCCGTCTCCTCTGCTTCGAGCGCATCATTCACCGCCTTCCACTCCTCCTGCTCGTCCGTCGGCTCGTTCGCATGCGACTCGAGATGTAGCAGCGACGAGGCTTTCCCGCTGATGACGCTGCGAGCGATCCGCCGGAGTCCTGCGCTCCCAATCGAGTTGCCGTTGATGCAAAGGACCTGCAATCGAGCGCCTCCCTCGGGGTCTTCGAGCCAGCGCGCCAGAGGCTCGGCGCAATCGGGCGTAAGGTTGCAGAGGGAGAAGTGGAGTTGCGCCAGCTGGGTCGAAGGGCCGAGCTTGAGGTGTTGGAGGAGCGCGAGGAGGCCGGTCGAGTTGATGGAGGTGTTGTTGGTGAGGGAGAGGCAGCGGAGGGCGGAGGAGGGGGAGGAAAGGGCGGCGCCGAGGAACTCGCTGAGCTCGGGCGAGGACAGTGAGAAGGAGTTGGCGGTGAGGTAGAGATGGGTCAGAGTTGTAGGATGAGGTGATGGCTGAAGTAGGCTGTAAGGTGGTGGAGGAGTCAGCTTCGCTTCATCGGCGAGACCGGCGCTTGGACGCACTGGAGAGCGATGAGGTGCATGGAGACGTCGGTGAGATGGTTTCCAGACAAGTTGAGCTCCTGTAGATGCTGTGATCAGCTCCATTTCAGCAGAGGGCGATGAGGAGGCGCACCTGGAGGCTACCACCGATGCCCTTCGCTCGTAGCTGCTTCAACCCCATGAGCAGAGCACGCAGACCATTGTCTCCCAAATCGTTCTGGCTCTGTAGTCGGGCGAGGGAGAGCTCAGTAGGGTTCTAGCGCGGCTCACTTTGAACGAGCTCACCAGCGAGATGCTCGTTGCCCCGGGACTAGCCCTCAGGGCTTGCAAGACGACTTCCGCTCCTCGTGGACCAGCTAAACCGTGCGCGAAAAAGTCGAGGTGCTTTGCTGCTGCCTGGTTCGCCCTCAGCTGCCCCCACTCGTAATCGCCTTGCTGGAATGACGCGTTGCCGCTCGCTGGTGAAGAGCTGTAGCGGTGGCTTGGGGTAACGATCGAGCGGAAGAAAGACGCGAGGTCGCCTTCTGGTGTGCGAAATCGGTCGAAACTGGACATGGCGAGGTAAAGGTTGGAGGGAGAGCCGAGCTGAGTCGCTCGTCCTTGTTGAGCAGATCGCTAGTGAGGTGCTTCGCCCTCCGGAGGGGTGTCAGAGAGAACTACGGATGTTATTTGCTCCCTTGCAACTCTTCCTCGCTTTGACGACTCGTCCTCACTGCTTCGGCGATGGATGGCTCAGCACCATTTCTCTTGCACTGATCAGCTCTGTACTACTACATTTTCTTCCAATCGAATGCCTGCTCCCAGGCATCACCAACTCGGAGGACCTGAGCCTCTTCCCACATCTTGCCGACGATCATGAGGCCGACCGGGAGACGAATCGCCACGTCCTGAGTGCTCGAGATGTCGTCCGGATGAGGTGCAACAAAGCCGCACGGGATGGTCAGTGCTGGATTACCGGTGAGGTTGAATGGGGAGGTGTTAGAGATGATGCCAGCTAGCGAAAGGGGACGAGAATGGTCAGCGCCGAGCGCCGAGGTCGAGTTCGGGGCGCTCACGAGAAGCTTGAGCCCATGCGAGGGGTCCAGCATCGGGGGCGACATGCCTGCGAGGTGGTTGAGTGACCGTAGGCATGACGAGAACGTCAAACTCGGCGAGCGCGGCGTCGTAGTCTTCCTTCAATCGGCGCGAAATGTTCATCGCTCGGCCGTAAAGGGTCGGGTACTTGCTCCACCCGTACTCGCTGTGGAAGAAGCGTTAGCTCTGCGTCTGAAGAGTAGAAGGAATGCACAGACTGACCCGCTCATCGCAGTTCCGCTGACGAAGTAGCGAGCTTTCTCGTACTTTTCGCCAGTCCAAGGCAGTAGCTGGTCGAAGTAGTCGTTGAGGTAGAGTCCACGGCGCCCAACTTGCTTCCCCTGCCGAGCTTGACTAGAAGATAATTTGTTGAGGACGTGGCAGAGCGGTTCGGCTTTCAAGTGGCTGTGAAAGCAATCGCCGAGGTCAGCGCAGAAACGGCGAAGCGAGAGAGTGGGGGACGGACAGAGGTACAGACACCTCGGAGACGGTAGCGCCAAGCTCTTTAAACTTTTCGACCGCAGCTCGAACCGAAGCGTCGACGGACGACGAAAGCGCCGGATGAGCGAAGCCCTCTCGGAGAAGACCAATCGTGAGGCCTTTGATCCCGTTCTTCCTTCCCTCGAGGACAAGCTGCGAGTAGTCGGGTACCTTTGGAGGTAGAGGAGCTCCGAGTTGGCGATCGTCGATGCCATCGTAGCCTGCCGTCGCCTGCAGAAGGAGCGCCGAGTCGAGAACCGTTCTCGCCATGGGTCCGACATGGTCAGATCCAGCGTCCGAGGTCAGCTGCGACAAGATGGGTGAGCGTCTAGTGTAAGCTAAGCCTTTCGGATCACTCACGACGCCAGTGTAGGGCACCAAGCCGAAGGTTGGCTTGAGACCGACGATTCCGCAGAGGGCGGCAGGCTGTCGGGGAAGGGAAGGGAAGAATCAGCGAGAATGAAGCATGATGGACATGCAGCGGCCCACAATACGAATACTGCCTCCTTGATCACCTCCGATACCCATGTCGACCGCTCCGGAGGCAATGAGCGCTCCGCAACCCGATGAGCTCCCTCCGGTGCTGAAACCGAGCGCGAAGGGGTTCTGCACAGGACCATAGGGCGAGCTGAAGGATCCAGCGCCATGGGAAAAGTTCTGCGTCAAGACCGCGAGTCAGTTCAGCGATGAGGAAAGAGCGAACGAGACCTCGGCGCACCTCACAAGCTGCCTTGCCGACGAAGTTGCCTCCGTTCTCGAGCACGCGGGTGATGACAGTGGCGTCCACGTTTGCTATGGAAAGATTCGTCAACATCGGAGTATCTCAGGGATGCGAGAGATTGACCTACGAACGTAGTTTTCGAAGGCATCGGTGCCGAACCTCAGCGGAACTCCCGCGACGGCGACGGTGTCCTTTGCGCAGACTGTTCGACCAGCGAGCAGACCTGTAGGCGCTCCCTGTATCTCGCACTTCCACGACCATCCCTTGAGAGAGTTCTCCTCAGCGGTAGGAAGGTGGACGTTCGTCCGAGGGAATCGCTTATAGTCGACGGGTGTAGGATAGTCTACGGGGCGCTGATGAGCGATAGTCAAGTGCGATTAAAAGCTGAATGGCTCACCTGGCTCAGCTAAGAGAGCAGCGACAGCACGGTCTGTCCCCTTCAACAGCTCGAGGTAGTCGCTCTGATGCTCGGCGGGGATCGAGAATCCAAGGCGAGCAGCAGCTGCTTGTACGTCTTCAGGAGTAGCTGGCATCCTCTTCGACTGTACAGGCAGTCAGAGCGAAGAGTAAGCGAAAGACCCAACTTGGTCCGCAGGAAGTGCCGAAGAAGGGCACTTGGCCTAGCCGCCTGAAGGAGCTCGGCCGGGTCGAGTTGAGGGAGGAGCTATCCACTTCTCTACAAAGCTACAAGAGCCCAAGAGTGCTCGGCGGAGTGCTCGGCTCTCACTCTGACCCCTGGCTCTCTTCCCACCTCTCTCCTACTCGACTACAGCAGCTTGCACGTGAAGGTCATCGGCTGCTCTTTATCTTTCGGATAGCAGAGCGGAAGGAAGCTTGGGGAAGTGCCACAAGGCGGGCAGTCTCGCCGAAACGGGCATCACGGCTTGGCCTTGAACCGCCCGCGCCTCTTTGCCTCTTGATCTCCGCCCGCTTCCTTCGAATTCTCGAGCTTTGCACCTGAATCCGACTAGCTTTTACGCTTCTTCACTCTTCTCTTCGACACTACGCTGCAAGATGGGATCCATCTCGCTCTCCGACGAGCTCCGCTACAAGGAGTTCATCGTCGAGCGCCCCATGGTCGGCTACGGCATGGCTCCTCCTTCGTTCGAATGGCCCAACGGTGCCAAGATCGCCATCAACTTTGTCATACAGCTGCACGAGGGCGCCGAATCGAGTGTCGAGAATGGCGATAAGGAGAGCGGTGAGTCGAGTCGTCCCGCCGAGCTCGACGTCGACGTGACTGACTACATAAACACCCGCAGAGGTCCTCTTCCACGATTTGGGCACAATTCTGCCTCGCAACGCAAGAGACGACATGACCGAGAGCGAGTTCGAATATGGTCCTCGGGCTGGGTTGCCTCGCCTCCTCCGCCTCTTCAATCAGTTTGGATACACCGCTACCGTCGATGCAGGTGAGCCGCTTTTGCCGTACTCGAGCGAGGCCGCTTCTCCAACGATGCTGACGTGTTCCTATTCAGTCTCGGCTGCCCTCGACAAGTCGCCGTACTGGGCCAAGGAGCTTGTCGACGCTCGCTTCGAGATGGCCTGCGCGTCAAAGAGGTGGGTAGACTATATGATGGTCAGCCCTCAGGAAGAGGAGAAGCACATCGCCGAAGCCATCGACTCGCTCGAGAAGCTCACTGGAGCCGTCCCTCGAGGTGGGTCTCGTCCCTCTGCGCGAAGTAGACCGCTGGCGCTTATCTTTAGTGCTTACTGCTGACACTTACCGCCTGCAGGCTACTGCACCGGTCGGCGCTCCAACGTCTCTCAGCGGCTTTACACCCGCGCCGCCCACGAGCGCGGCGTCAAGAACATCTACAGCGCCGACTCGTTCGGAGACGACCTCCCTGTAGGTGGTGTTTCACTTCTGTTGCCACCTCAGAGCTTGACGCTGACGTTCTTCTTGCTTATCTCACCCAGTACTGGGTCGTTTCGCCGCTCGCCGAGGAGGGAGAGGAGGACAACGGCCTTCTCATCATCCCTTCTTCGCTCGATTGCTCGGATTGGCGCTTCAACGCGACTGCTCAAGGCTTCTCTTCTGGCGAGGACTTCTACCGTCATCTCGTGAGTTGGACAAGACTTCGGCGCTCTGCTCGGAGCTGCTCGGCGGCGCCGACGGCGCGCTCCGTGCTCGAGTCTGTGCTCCAGCGGCGGTGACACGCTCCGAAAGCTGACACCACATTCCATCTAAAGGTCGATACCTTCGATACGCTCTACGCCGAGGGAGAACAAGGCCAGTCCAAGCTCATGAGCATCTCGCTTCACCCTCGCATCATCGGTCGCGCTGGACGCCTCCACTACCTTCGTCGGTGAGTCTTGCGTTCAGGAATATTTCCTCTAGCTCTTCGCTTGCTGACAGCGAGCCTACTTCCCCCCAGCTTCATGGAGTACGTCGCCGAGAAGCAGGCGGTTTGGGTCGCCCAGCGCCAACAAGTCGCCGATTTCTGGGCGAAGACGTTCCCTTACGACGCCGAAGCAGCTCACGGAAAGCCTCCCGTCCCTGGCCCTTCTCCTGCCGAGCTTCCTCCCCTCGAGAAGCCCGTAGCGGAGGGCGAGTACAAGGTCTTCCTTCCGCCGAGGGACTTCACCGCCTACGGCAAGGCTACGCCTACCAACTGCTGGCCCAACGGAGCGTGAGTCTCATCCGTGTTGCTTAGCATGGTGCCGGGCGCAAGGAGATGTCGTCTTCTTCTTCGCTCAGCGCGCGCTGCGGTCTGGTGCTCTACGAGTGTCAGCTGACGCCTCTTTACCTCTCTGCAGCAAGATTGCTGTCTCTTTTGTACTCAATGTGGAGGAAGGTGCAGAGCATACCCTCTGGAACGGCGACTCGGCTGTAGACACCCACTCGGAGGCTTTCCTGTAAGCATCGACTCGGCGTTCTGGCTCGCGCTAGCGTCTCCTGGCTCGCTTTAACCTCTGCTGCCTCACGCTAACCTCTCCTTCTACAGCAACGAAGCCGCCTGCCATCGAGGCGCTTACGAAGGACGTCGAGACTGCTACGTGGAGTCCCTCTACGAGTACGGGATGCGAGCAGGGCTCCCTCGTGTGCTTCGCCTCTTCCAGGAGTTCGGCTGGAGTTTTTCGACGTGGATGAATGCTCGAGCTCTCGAGGCGGCACCCTACTACGGTCCCCATTTCGTTGCGGGAGGCCACGACATTGCAGCTCACGGAAATCGCTGGATAACCCAGACGGAACTGGCCGGTCCCGAGGAGGAGGCTCGGCATGTAGCTCAAGCCATTGACCGTCTTCGTGCGGCTACTGGACTCCAAAACGTCCCCACTGGATGGTACTACGGCCGTGGAACGCTCTACAACAAGCATGTCCTTGCCAAGGTGTGCTTCGCTGCTTCGCTTTTTCGCCGAACCTCGCTGACGCCCGTTTCCTATACTACACAGGTCCATCGCGACAAGGGAGTTCCTCTTCTGTACTCATCGGATACCTATGGTGAGCTCGCTGATTTCCGAATGCCTTTGAGTCGGCGCTAATCCTACTTCTCCCTTAGCTGACGATGTGCCCGTGAGTTCTCGCTTTGTTCTCGCTCCACGACACGCTTCTCTGACTCCTCCCACTCGCAGTACTACGTCGAGCATCCCTTTACCCTCGACGGCGAGGAGGATGAGGGACTTCTCATGATCCCCTACAGCCTGTGAGCCTTCTTTTCGCCCTCCACAGACGACTTCGTCGCTGACCTGCGCCTCTCCCGCTTCCTCTTTGCACTCTCCTTGCAGCACCAACAATGATCACCGCTTCTACACCAAGGGAGCAGGATTCTCGTGCGCCGACGACTTCTTCCACCTCCTCAAAGCCGAGTTTGACGAACTGCTCGAGGAGGGCCGAGCCGGGCAGCCCAAGATGATGTACGTAGTCCCTTCTACTCTAGCTAGCGCAAATCTGACAACTCTTTCCGTCTGCTCTTTGCTGTAGGACCATCGCTCTCCACTCTCGCATCATCGGCCGCCCGGGTCGCATTACTGCCGTCCGTCGATTCCTGGAGTACGTCCAGAAGAGCGACGAGGCCTGGGTGACGACTCGCGACAAGATTGCGTACCACTGGAGGGAGAACTTCCCCTACCAAGGACCCACCAGGACTCTTCACGAGTGATTCAGGCGTTCGGCGCTGCCGCTGCAGCCCGACGGAAGGCTTTGGAGGTCGAAATTGTAGTTGAGTGGCATGAAAAGAGTATTATCAGAGGTTTATTGGCACCTGAGAAGCCTTGATGCGACTGTAAAGTGGCTCTAAAGAGCGAAGGACTGCGCCGAGATTCCGCCGTCTGCTCGGCAACCTCGTCTCTCATCGAATCTTCTGCTCCGCTGTTGCCTTTGCACCCGCGGAAGCAGGGAAGCTATTCTGAGCGACGAGCGTTACTCGTCTCCTGGTCTAATCTCGCTCGGCGTACAGTAGTCGATACTTAGGCTTGCATCGGCGGAAGCTCGGATGCTGGAGAGCCCGCCGGCACTTTTGGGCATTGGCAACGCCACTTGGCGGGTAGCTTCCAAGGACTCCTTATCAAAGTTCCAGTGAGGGCATGTGTGGGCAGAAGATGCCGCTCTGGCAGATGCAGCTCTCGCGTGAAGGGCCCGAGGAGGGCCATTGCCTCTCTCCCTCTCCCTCTCCCCATCACCTACCCTCCCTCGCTATCGTCACTCCCCCGCCATGGACACCCTAAAGCAGTGAGTCGGGGAGGCACAGCTCTCTCAACGATCTTTTGCTCAACTTCCATGCGCGTGACACTGCAGAATCGACGGCTTCCTCAAAACCAAGCCTGACCCCTCGGAGAAGGGCACGGGAAGCAGGTACGTTGGTGTCCAAGTGGCTCGAATGGACCACAGCTAACGCCTAGCTATACAGGTAGTCTAATGCGGATCTCGATCCAACCCCGGAGAGTCGAAGGATCTGGTCGTGAGTTACTGTTCTCCTCTCGCGCTCGTCTCGACTTCGACTTCGTCTGATGGCTTTTGCGCTCAGGATGTGGTCGCTTTCCACCTACTGGCTCTCTGATCAATGTGGACCTGGAACATGGACGGTGAGCACCTTGTCAAGGGGGTACAGCGCTCTTCTTCTCGATCTCGCTCACTTTCCTCGAATCTCGTGTTCGACGGGCGGGCGCCACCCTCACCACCCTCGGATGGACGGCTAAGGAAGCCATTCCGTACGCTTTCGTGGGTGTAAGCGCATCCTCTCTCCCGTCATTGTTGCCCTTGCCTGCGTTTCGGTCGAGGCTCGCAATCCGCTGACGACCTCCGCTCTTCGCAGGCCGCCTGCTGTGGGGTGATGGCATACTACAACGCTAGGATCGGGAGCAAAACACACTGCTGTTTCCCCGTCATAATCCGAGCCTCATTTGGACCCTGGGCTGCCCTCGTGCCGGTCTTTGTTCGAGCTTTAAGTAGGTCATTCGCCTTCGCCGAGCTCGCGCAGCCGGGCTGACTTGACTTGGCCTCTCCAGTTGGACTCAGTGAGTCTATAGCAGAATAGAATCAACTTTGAGTGACTTGAACTGACCCTCCCACTTTACAGTTTGGCTCATCGTGCTGTCGTTCCAAGCGGCCGACTGCGTAACCCTCTGCATCGCTGCCATTTGGCCTTCGTACAACACCGCTATCAAGAACACGTTTGCTGTGGATGCAGGAGTTACCACTCAACAGCTTGTATCCATGATCATCTAGTGAGCTGGAGCCCGGGAGGGAGAAGGATCCGTCGAACGCCGAGCTGATCCTCGTTCATGTCGTTCTTGCGCAGCTGGATCATCCAGACGCCCATCTCACTCGTACGCGTCGAAAGGCTCAAGTATTTCTTCGCTTTCAAGTGAGTGTTGGCTGGCTCGCTCAACTCCTGCCCTCCGTAACGCTGCGCCGACTCGCGAAGCCGAGTTCGGCGATCCCTCTTCTCATTGAAAGCTAACCAAAAGCCGTTCTACAGAGCCGTGGTTGTTCCCATTGCCTTCATTGGACTTCTTATCTGGGCGGTAGTCGTCACGGATGGAGGGAAGACACCCTACATCACGGGCTCCTCGACGTCCACCCTCGGCGGCGGCAAGGTCTGGGCGGTCTTCACTGGAATCAACGCCATGTGAGTTGAGCGCGAATCGTGAAACTCAAACCGGCTGTGTCCCAAGCCTAGGGATGGAGGCGGTTGTTGTAACCTCGATCGCCGACGTTGCGCTGACTTCCGGACCCAGGGCTTCGACAGCTTCTACCATTGCGGTCAACATCCCCGACTTCAGCCGCTACCAGAGACCTACTCGCTACCAATGGACTCAACTCATTGTCGTGCCGGTCACAGGTACCATCCCGGTCATGTGTGCCATCCTGGCAACTTCGGCGGCGCAAAGCCGCTACGGCGCGGTCGACGCATGGCAGCCGTCGTCGCTGATCGGACTGTTTGGCAGCCGCGCCGTTCGCTTCTTTGTCTCTGCTGCCTTCCTGATTGCCTACATTGGCGTTAACATCAGCGCCAACTCGGTCAGCTTTGCAAACGAGTGAGTTCTCGCTCGGCGCCTCTGACGCTCCATTCACTCGCTCTCATTGATCTTCAAGTGATGCTGATTCTACTCTGTTTTAGCTTCTCTTCCATTTGCCCTCGCTACTTCAACATCCGCCGAGCTGGTATCCTCGCCGCGCTCCTCATCTTTCTCGGTCAACCCTGGGATTTACTCAAAAATGCTGGTCTCTTTCTGAACTTTCTGGGCGCATATGGCTCCTTCCTCTCCGTGAGTTACTCTCTCTCATCTCCCGATGCTAACCGCTTTTCCTTCTTCTCGCTCCCTCTTGAACCCTCTCGAGCTCGTGAGCGCCGAGAAGCTGACCCAAGGCTCCCTCTCGCAGGGTGTCGCCGCTATCATGGCTTGCGATTTCTGGATCGTAAGGAAAGGAAAGCTCGATGTCCCAGAGCTCTACAAGGCGGGCGGACGGTACTGGTACTGGTGAGTTTGACCCGCGCCGAGCTGCTCGAGGAGTCGAGCTCCGCTTACCGCGGACTCTTGCACTCTCTCGTCAATAGGCACGGTATCAACCCTCGTGCCGTTGCCGCTTGGATCATCTCTTTTGCTCCCAACCTACCCGGTCTCATCAGCGCTGTCAATCCCGCAATCAAATCGGTGAACCGGGAACCCTTACACGGTGCGCCGAAGCGGCTGCCTACGCTCGTTGCTAGTGCTCTCGCTGACCTCTCTTCCTCTCAAACAGTACTCATTGTCTTGGTTTTTTGGCACCTTCGTCGCGGGAGGATGCTACTGGGCGTTCTGCAAGATTTGGCCTCCTCACGACTCGTTCGTTGACGAAGCCGTCTGGGATCTCGCTGTCGAAGATCCTCCCTCGTCTGCCTCGGAGGTCGAGTCGAAGAAAGGGGAAGAAGTTTCGTATGTACTCCCCGTCAAGGACGAGTCAGATTGTGTGTAAAGGGAGCTCGGCCGAGGGGGCTCGGCGGGTGGGGTTGCTTCCGGTTTAGAAATCGGAGCGCTACAAAGGATTTATAGTGAGCTATGTCGTCTTTATTTTTTATTAGTACCTCGGCAATCAGTATCTGTGTGATTCACCGCACAAGTGAGTTTTGACTGCATCACGTTGCCATCATCCTACAGCACTCGCACACCCTTCTGAACCGCTGACGCCCCACTCACCCTTCACAGCTCTTTGTCGCTCTTCTCACACCCCGCCAAAAGCACCCAACATGCCTCCCGCCATCTTCATGCCAGCTCCTGAGCCCACTACCGCTCTTGGACGTCACAGGATCCTCTCGCCTCACGCCGGAGTGCGCGTTTCGCCCCTCCAGCTCGGCGCCATGTCCATCGGAGGAGCCTGGTCCGAGTTCATGGGTGCGTGGTCTTGTAGACTTACTCTCCATATTAGCGCTGACCTTGCTCCACCATGTAGGCACGATGGACAAGGAGTCGAGCTTCAAGTTGCTTGATGCCTTCGTCGAGGCCGGCGGCAACTTTATCGACACGGCCAACAACTACCAGGACGAGGAGAGTGAACAGTTTATCGGAGAATGGATGGCCGAGCGCAAGAACCGCGACCGCATCGTTCTTGCGACCAAGTTCACCGTGAGTCTCCTTCTGCGATTGTTCGGCGAAACTTGGCTTCGGGGGATCAACTTAGCTGAGCCGACTTTCTCCTCATCTGCAGACGAACTACCGCGCGTACGCGGACGGTAAGAACGAGTCCATCAACAATTCGGGCAACCACAAGAAGTCGCTCCACCTCTCGCTTCGTGATTCGCTCGAGAAGCTCCAAACCGACTACCTCGACATCCTCTGTAAGCTATAGCCGTCTCTATTCACATCCTCCTTATTTTGCTGACCCGACTCTCATCCCTATAGACCTTCGTAAGTCGATGAGGCATCCTCGGCGTTAGTTTGGCGCTGACAGCTGATCGCTTTATCTCACTCATCGCAGACTGGTGGGACTGGACGACCTCGATCGAGGAAGTCATGCACTCGCTCGACATCCTCGTCAAGCAGGGCAAGGTTTTGTACCTTGGTATCTCGGACACGCCCGCCTGGATTGTCTCAGCCGCCAACACCTACGCTCGGTGAGCTTTAATCTCCTCAACTCGAGCCCACCTTGAAGCGAATCTGACTTCAGTCCATCTTTTGCTATAGCGAGAAGGGTCTCACCCCCTTCGTCATCTATCAAGGCCGCTGGAGTCTGCTCGACCGATCCTTCGTGAGTTGGCTCGGCCGGGTGGTCGCTGCTCCTGAACAACGACTGACCTTCTCCTCCCTCTGCGATTACAGGAGCGCGATATTATTCCCATGGCTCGTCAATTCGGGCTCGCCCTCGCTCCTTGGGGCGCGATGGCTCAGGGTCGTCTCCAGTCCAAGAAGCGGGTAAGCTCACTCTCCTGCTCGCCGACAAACTCTCCGCTCACCGAGTCACTCTCTTGTCAGCTCGAGGAGCGTAAGAAGAACGGCGAGCGATTCCGCACCCTCAGGGGTGGTCCCGAGCAGACGGACGAGGAAGAGCGCTTCTCGACTTTGCTGTCCAAGATCGCCGAGGAGCACAAGATTGAGTCGGTCACTGCTATTGCTCTTGCTTGTAAGTCCAATCCACAACACCACTTGAGCTTGCCAAGAGTAGCCGCTGATCCTCGATCTTTCGGCAGACGTGATGTCGAAGACCCCCTACGTCTTCCCCATCGTCGGGTGAGTCCTTTCTCTCTTTACCAGCTAAAGCTCAAGCTGATAGCATTTGCCTTGCAGCGGACGCAAGGTCGAGCACCTCCACGACAACATCCAGGCGCTTTCCATCAAGCTCACAGCCGAGCAGATCAAGGAGATTGAGGGCGAGTCGATCGCTCTGCGTCCTCCCTTGCCGTACGCTGACGGCTCTTTCCTCGCAGATGCCAAGAACTTCGAGCCTGGATTCCCTCATGACATGATTGGTGGCGACAGCTCCATTCCTACGGTCGACCAAGCCTTCCTCGTCAAGGCGAGCGGCACCCTCGACCTCGTCAAGGGATCGACCCCTCTCTGAGAGGCTAATTTGGGTGAAATCAAGTCGTGCAAGGAGCTATGTGCGGCAGTGCAGTCGCAATTCTGAAGCGAGAGAGAGAAGGAAGGAAGAGGATCTATAGCGTTCGCTCGGTGCACCGTGACGCGCTCTCCGTCTCTCTGTGCGGAAGGGGTGCATGGGCTACGATTGGGGTAAATGGCAGAGTGATACAATCTCGACGCTTCGTGACTATACTACGACAAAATTCTCAGTGGCCTTCTCACCTTCCTCAACGCCGCCGAGCTCGACCTTCTCGAGCATGACCACCTCTTCGCCCAGCTTGTGCGCCTGCCTCACGATATCGCTGATGGCGGCTTCTACATTTGACTCGTCGGCGGAAAGGGTGACATATGAGTCTGCGTCTGAGGAAGCGGCCGAATCAGGTCGAGGCGTGGAGGAGAGTTCGGCGACCGTGGGGGACGAGGGGAGAGAGGGGAGAGAGGTGGAAGTGAGAGGTGTTGGTGCGTCGTCGGAAGTAGATGAGGGAGGGATCGAGTCGGTAGACGGTGAGGGGGAAGATGAAGAGTCGACTGCAGCCGGAGAAGGGAGGGCCGAGTCGAGGAGAGGAGGAAGGTCGTCAGAGTCGGCGGTTTCTGCGAGAAGAGAGGTGTCAGCGCTTGCTTCAGTGGCGAGTAGACACCGAGAAAACTCACCATTTGCCTTCGGTTCCTCGACGGACGGTGTTGCCCGCTCCTTCTCGTCGTCGACCTTCGAGCTCTGCTCCTTCTCCCAAGCCGTCTCCCTCGCGGCGAAGGCTGGAAGGTGAGAGTCGAAGGGAGGGTGAAAGCCGACTGCTGAGCGTCGAGGGAGGAGGTGAGGGAGGCGAGAGTCGAGAGAGCCTGGCGACGGCGGAGATGGGTACGGTAGTGGCGCTGAAGCTTTTCGGCGGCGGACGTGGGGTTGGAATCGGCGATGGGCTGCTCCTCGGCGGGTGCGGGTGAAGAGGAAGGCTCGGGGAGAGGGGCTGGAGCAGGCTCGACGGTGGTGGTGGGGGCAGTCGACTCGGCTTGAGGCTCGGGCTGCGAGGCTGGAGCGGTGGGAGTGGGGTGCGAGGTAGGTTGAGCTCCGAAGAGGAACTGGAGGAAAGGCTGAAGGTGGGCCTCGGGCGAGTCGGTGTCGTCTTCCTCTTGCTGCTGCTGGGCGCGCTCGGCGATCTGCTGGCGACGAGCCTGCTCTTGACGACGGCGAAGGAATTCCTCTTGTTGGCGAGCAGCTAAGATCTTACGTCGGTGCTCCTCCTCGAGAGCCTGGCGGCGGTGTTGCTCACGAAGTGCGGCCTGCTGCTGAGCTCGCCACTGGCGCTCCTCCTCCAGCTGCTCGTAGATCTCCTGCTCGAGTGCCGCTTGGTAGGCGGCGATGCGACGACGTTCGACCTCCTTCTCGATGGCGAGCTCCTGTTGGCGACGACGGAGGAGAGCTTCCTCAGCTTCTCGGCGCTCCTGCTGGCGGCGAGCGAGGGCGAGCTGCTCGAGGTGCGAGCGGCGAGCGTCGTAGGCGTCGTAGTGGGATGGTGTAGAGTAGGGAAGCGAGTCAAAGGGAGACGATTGGTGACGAGGAGCAAAGTGGAACATGGTGTAGGTGTAGTTGTACTGGAGTTGCGAGTCGGACTTCGGCGATGAGAGATGGGAGGGGAGCGAAGGGCGACTGGAGTGTGCTGCAGTGGAGGTGCAAGTGAGTGGAAGAAGAGCAAGAGCCGAATCGCTCACCTCTTATACCTGCGCGCGAGGGCTGACTCAATCGCCGACGCCCGAGAGGCTGACCCAGCTTCCTCGAGATCCTAGTGGTAGCTGCGAGACGATTCCAGGTCGAAGAGCTGGCGTGGCAGTGGTTGTCGTGAGCCGAGGAAGTGCAGACCTGGTTGAACATACTTCCTACATCCATCAGTACGGCCCCCGGTCAAATTCGAGAACAGCGACAGGGAAGCAGTGAACGGCAAGAAAGAAGGAGATGTCGGCGCCGCCGATCGCTTATGTCAGCTTCGGTAGGCAGCCTGTACGCTTGATGCACATTGGACAGAAGCCTCAGAGCCATGATTATGGCTTGACGGTAGTCCGGTGAAGCTCGAGGATGGCCAGCAACTTGCAGCGGCGAGAGGAGCGGCGCCGAGGTCGGAACTTGTCTCCTCACCGTCTCCCTTGAACAAGGCGGAAAGGAGGAAGAAAAACACTCGGAAATTGTACAGCGTCAGTAAAACAAGTATCTATCCACATATCGTACCAAGCAAGCCCTCCTGGGCGCATTCGCCCTTCGCTCGCGCTTCCGATCCGCCCGCTGCTCCTCCCTCCTTGGGCTGAGGTGCAGCAGAGTAGCAATATGTTCCCCCTCCCCCTCACTGCACCCAAGGCAATCCAACGGGCGCCTGCGCGGACGAGCCCTTTAGAGGCGGTTGCGAAGCGGAGGCAGGCAGGGGCAGAGGCGAGACGGGCGCGCTGCTGTCGAGGTTGGGGCTGGCGGAGGGGTCGAGCGAGTCGCTGGCGTCGACGGTACTGGAAGGACCAGCTGCAGCGTTGAGAGCGGGATCGTGATGACCCTGCGCACAGAGAACAAAGGCGAGCGCCAAAACATCAGCGATCGTTGCGCCGATCTCGCTCGCTTTGCTGGCAGCAAGCTAGTGACGAGAGTCGCAGGGGAAGAGACGTACGTAGACTCGTTGATGTCGTCTCAGGTTGGAGGGTACAGCGAAGGGGCGGCGGCAGGTAGGGAAGGGGCAGACATGAGGCTTCTCTTTGGAGTGAGAACGCTGTGACCGAGAAGGAGAGCCGGGGTCAGCGCACCGCCAGGGCAGGACCGAGAGCGCGAGGGAGAGAGTGCAAGTACCTCATGCGTAGCGAGAGCGGAAGGCCTGCGAAACGAGTACAGGCAGGTCAGCGCTCGTCCCAGCTCGTGAAAGATAGCCGGCCGCCCGCCGCGTCTCGATGCTCCTTCTTCAGCGAAGAGGGCATGGCAAGAGCGGCGACGAGCTCGTAGGCAGGAAGCGACTTACCTAGCAAACAGCTTCTTGCACGTCTGACACATGAACTTCCTATTGGCGGCATCCCTGGGCTCCTCGGTGGCCTTGCGCCTGCGCTTGCGCTTCTTGATCTTCTGACCATTGGCGTTGGTCTCGCCGGGGTCGGAGTCGCTGCTGGCGTACGTCTTGGGTTCCACGCTCTTGCCCTTGCCCTTGCCTGCCGTCGCCGTCGCCTTCGATTCCGTCTCGTCCTCCAGCGAAGGCAGATCCGCTCTCGCCGCCGCCTCCGAAGCGTGCTTGGCCAAGCTCCTCAACGCCTGCACGCTCGAGTCGAACTGCTCCTGCTCGCCCTTGCTGACTGCATCATCGCCGTCGTGCGAGATCCATGCCTCGGAGGACCGGCTGGGGCCGAGATGAGAGCTGTCGCCGCCGCCGTAGGTCGATCGCTCGCCTTCTCGAGTCGACGAACCCGAGACGGAGGCTGAGCCGCTGGTGGAAGGGGGAGCTGGAGGGATGTGGGAAGGCGAGCGAAGGTAAGGGGCGTGCAGCGACGACTGGCGGTCTCGGTGATGGTAAGGCGGTAGCGGGGGAGGCGCGAGGCGGATCGGCGGAAGTGGTGCAGACCAGTCATATGAGGCGGGAGGGAGGGCAGGTTCAGAGTTGTAGTAACCTCCGGGTCCTGGTGGGGCTGATGACGACGACGACGAGCCGGGAAGGGGCGGCGAAGGGAGCGGAGGCAGGCGATACATGGACGAGGGCGCGGACCGGCCTGCAGGCGAGTACGGGCCTTGGGGATGGTAGTAGGCGTGCGGAGGAGGAGGATACGAAGGTTGACTGTGAGTTGGAGCTGTAGCAAAGTAGTGCTGCTGAGGTGGAGGCCCGTAACGATCAGGCTCCTCGCCCCAACTGTCGCGTTGCTGGCGAGCGTGTGAAGGCAGAGCGGGAGAGGCCCAGCGTGCAGGCGGTCGCTGCTCCACGTCCGACCTGTCCTCCATCCTGGTCGTAGGGCGAAGAGCGCAAGTCAAGGAAGTGAAGGAAGGAGAAGAGCAACCCGGCGATCTTTTGATTTTGCCCCCTCCCGGCGCACGCAGGCTCGAGGGTATCTTTGGGAGATAGCCCTATGTAAGCCTAAGAAGAGTGGTTCGCAAGGCTGCACTAAGGATTGTTGTACACCTTCAAAGCGCTGCTCGCGATGCTCTGGTTTGCGCCCTCCTCCTTTCGCCAAGGACGGTCACTCCCCGGAAGTTCGCAAGGGTTTCTTGGACGAGGCGACCGACGGTCAGCTAGCATGGTGCAGATTCCGCAACTCTCTCGACATTCCAGCATTTATCTTAGTCGATGAGGTACTCTGTTGAAGAGAGAAGAGGGGCACGGGAAGACAAAGTCAGCCTCAACGAAGCCGGATGGCCAAAGGTCGGTTGGAGGAGAGCGGACTCACTCTTCTTGAAGTAGCTCCGGAGATGCAGAATCTGCCATACGCCGAGGGCGATCAAAGTCGAGAGAGTGAGGAAGAAGAAATTGCGAACTCGGTCGTTGGTCGACTCTGCGAAGGAGGAGGGAGGGAAGGTCAGTACTCATGTTCAGCGCTGCGAGTTGGTTGCCAATGGAGTTGATGACGGTTGGGCACGACTGGGAAATAGTTCGACGGCCACTGCACCCGAGCCAGCCGAAAGAGAGCCTCCTCCGCCGAGCACATCCAGGCGGGCAGTCAAGGCCGCTGAAGCTCCTGAGCTCGTCGCAGAGCATCGCAATGATCCCGAGACTCGTCCAGCCCCCTCGAATGCGTCTCTGCACCTCATGCTGACGCTTCTTTTTCCCTCGACCGAAACCTCTCGACCGCGACCCATCCCTTTCCGCGACTGACGACTCACCGTTGGTGTCACGCATCCTCGCTTCCCTTCGCTTGAGGTAGTTGAGCTCATCCACAATCTCCTTGACTACCCCCTCGAGCTTGCGCATCTCGACCTCGAGACCGGAAAGCGACTCCTGCTTGGCGATGGCGTTGTAGTCGACCGCGTCGGCTCCGATATCGACGTCGAGGTCTACTGAACGGGTGTACTTGTGCGCTTGGTTCTCGGCGACGGCTGGAGACGTGTGCAAGAGGGTCAGCGAGGTGCTCGAAACGCGTGTGCTCGCGCGGTCCGGCAGCTGCTGTGGTAGAACAGCTCCCACGGCGCTGGAGAGCGCGCAAGGAGCTACTCTGTATGCTCTGCACCATTGAAATAAGGGAGCAGGACGACTCACAAGGGTCGAGGACGTTCTTGAAGCACACGCCCAAATCGGCATCGGCGTGAGTCGTGACGGCCATCCTCGTCTCCCCCTTCAACCCCTTCTTGCTCTGGTAAATATTCCGACTCCCACTGCCATCAACCACCTCCATATCGAGCCGCTGCATCGCCCCTTGCAACGGCGCAGAGACGGAGATGACCACGAGCGTGTCGGCCATGGCGTAGTTCCACAGGCATTTTTGTGCTGGCGAGTGATGCGCTTGTAGGGAGAATTTGACGCCCAGGGCGGAGGGGAGCAGCAGCAGTGGGAGGAGAAGCGAGGCGAGCATCGGTTAAGGCGGCGAGACGCGTGGAGGGGCAACCGCGTTGGCGGGTGAAGGGGAGGCGCAGAGGGGTTGATGAGCTGCTGTAGCTTGATGAGAGCCGAGTCGTCCCCTTTTTGTAGCGAAGCGCCGAGAGTCGAGCGAAAGACGAGGTGAAGGCGAGGAGGCAAAGAAGCGACGGCGAGCGCGCGCTCAGGCAATGGATTGCGGGTGAGTGAAGTGCACTCGAGCAACGTCTAGGGGAGCCGAAGCAGCCCTACTCGATTTGCAAAGTATTTCTGCTGTTTCTCCTCGCACTCGCTTCCCAATTTTCGCTCGGCTCGGCGCACCTACGGAGGTCCCTCGAAAACAGGGTATGTTACAGCTAAGGTGTGCTAGAGGAACCTAAGGCTACACTTGTTTGCGTCTAAGCGGCTCGTACATGTTGTACTCCTCCATCGTCTCGTGCGGCACCAATCCTTCAAGGTGCTCCTCCTCCTCCTCCCTCCCCCTCTCCTTCCTTTCCGCTACCAACCGCTCCTCCTCCGCCCTCTTCCTCGCCGCATCAGCCCAACTGGACCGCCTCGACGAGGCCTCCATATACTCGGCCATCGCCTCTGCGAACCCTCGCTCATCATCGTGCCGCTGCTCGGCGGCAGCGTGGACGCCCCCCCTCTCCACCTCCTGCTTGACCTCGGCCATCCCCAGTCGCTTGGGAGGAAGGACATTCGAAGACCTGCTGTCCTTCTCCTTCTCCCACAGCTTCTTGATTTTCTGCGGCGACGCCGTCGTTTGAGCGACGAGGAAAGCCGTTCGGTCGACTCGGTGCTGGTCGCCTTGGATCTCGTAAGGGGTGAGAGAGCGAGGAAGAGGGGGAAGAGGGGGGAGGTCGGCTTCGTGGGTCATGGGTCGGCCGTCGCGGAAGAGGGAGCCGTGGGAGGTGGTCGAGAGAGAGGCGTTGATGTCGAGTGACTCGCCGAAAGGGATGGCGTCGGGGTTGGAGGGAGTGATGCAGGTCATGTTGACCTCCTTGCGGAAGCAGGTGTCGATGTCGACGGCCGAGAAGAAGGCGCAGCCCTTGAAGTAGCAAAGAGAAAGTCAGCTCGGCTCCGGAAGAGAGTGAAAGCGAAAAATGCGCGCACCTGAGGGAGGTCAGGCATCTGCAAGCGGAAGGCAAAGAGGGACCTCGTCCAGATGTTGGCGACCTGCAACGCCATGGCAGCGCGGTACTTGTCCTCCTCCTTGACGAGGTAGCGAATCTCGTCGTGGACCGAGATCATGTAGCGAGCGTCGATCTCGAATCGCTTGGTGAGGTACTCCATGGCGACGAGGAGGAGATGGAGGTAGTCGACACCTGACGACTGCACGACCCAGTTGATGCGGGAAGGCATAAAACCCTCTCCCGCGCGCGACCGACCCTCGGCGGGGAGGAAGCACTTGGTCAACGCGGCGGTGAGGCCACAGCCGAGGGCCGGTGTGCGAGGTCGGTCGCTCTGAGCAATCTGCTCGAGCTTGTTGAAGACGAGCGACTCGGTACCGCCGTGCCAAAAGTTGCGATCGAAGGCCTTCGTGCGGTCGACGACTCCCTTCGTTGAGGCGTAGAGGTTCTTGGCGAGCTTGGTCGCCTGGTCGGTCGAGAGGGTGGGGTTGGACTTGGTGAGAAGTTGGACTGCATGCTTGACGCCGGCGCCGTAGATGCGAGAGTAGTTGAAGACCTTGGCGTCGTCCCTCGAGATGCCGAGGATGCTCGCCGACTTGGAGTGCAGGTCGGTGCCGGCCGACTTGGTGCCCTCGAGCGTCATCCATCCAATCGCCGAGGCGCCGTGGATCCCGAACTGAGCGTCTCCCATCACGCTACAGATCCAGAGCTCCTCCGAATCGACATCTGCGCCGACGATGGCGTAGCCGGGAGGGGCGACGACCATCGACTTGAGCTCGGAGCCGACGCGGTTCTTCTTGGCGTTGGCAGCGGTGAGCCAAGTCCTCTCGACGGCTCGACGAGTGACGGTGCCCATCGGGATGACTTGAGGAAGGATGAGACCCCTAGTGGACTCGTCGACCTCGGCGGCGGCGATGGCGGCAGGCGTTGGCGTCGGAACCTTGGCGTCTCCCTCCCACACGACCATCTGGTTTACGATCCGCTCTCGAGCACTCCTCCAGTAGCTACAGGAGGCGTTGAGAGCGAGAGCGTCCTTGGCGATGGCGTAGTCGGAGGTGAGGAGGCCGTCCTCGAAGGCGGCGACGAAGGGCTTGGAGAGAGGGTCGCCGACGTTCTTGTCCTCGCCGTCGGGATGGGGCATCTTGAAGAAGCTGGCGAAAGACTGGTCCTCGTGTAGGTCGGTGTCGGCGACGTGATCGAAGCGGAGAGGGCGAAGCGAGTTGTCGGCCTCGAGGAAGGCGGCGAGCTCCTCGTTGGGCACGCGGTAGACCCAGCCATGAGCCTTCGAGAAGACGATGGGGAAGCCCCGCCATCGAAGTTTGAGGAGGAGGGGTACGGCGCGCTTGCGAACGGTGATGTCGAGTCCTCCACCGGGAACGTCGAGGTCCCAGAACCAACGAGGCCAGTAGAGGTCGCTCTGCTTGATGTCCGTGAGGTCCATGGTCTGAGCTGGCGGTGGGGCGACGACTTCCTCCTCAATCTCCTCGACTTCCTCGACGACGGGGGCGGGAGCGACGTTGGTCGTCCAGTCGAGCTGGCGAAGCCAGAGGCTCTCCTGACGCTCGGCGGGCGTGAGCTTGAGAGCCTCGTCGGCGAGCTGGCGGAGCTTCTTGGCAATGGGTCGGTACTTCGTGCCCTCTTCTCCATCCTTGCCAATCGCTGCTCCCGCCGCCATCTCGGCAAACTCGCTGGCGATGACGCCGTCCTTGATCCTCGGAGCGCTTCCTCGACCGAGAATGGTGCGGCATCGACCAGCGCCTGAAGTCGGGACCGAGAAGAGCTGAACGTCGTCAAGAGATTTAATGAGCTCATCCTTGCGTCCGAGATCCTCAACATCGACGAGCGTCTCTTTCGGCAGCGGCTTGAACGACGAGGCCTCGGCGGAGGGGACGGCGAAGAGGTATCCATGCGAGTGGGTGAAGACGATCGGGTAGTTGCGCCAAGTGGTGCGGAAGAGGAGGGCGGCGAGAGGTGATTGGATTGAGATCTTGGCCTTGAGATTCTCGAGAGGCTTGAACCAGCGAGGAAGTGCTGGAGGCTCGGCTCGCTTCTTTGGCTTGACGACCTTGGCGACCTTGACGACCTTGGGCGCTTCCACGATTCGACGCTTGGCAGGGATCACTCCTGGTAGTCGCCTCGCCTTCTTGGGACTCCAATCGAGCTGTCGAAGCCAAATGTCGTCCTCCCAGGCGTAGCGTCCACTCTCGTCCTGCGCCTCGGACTCGGTCCTCGCGTCCTCCGCGATGGCCTTGAGAGCGTCCTTGACGGCGAGTAGCCTCTTCTGGTAGGTATCCTCAGCGCGCTCGACGTATTGCGGCCAGCGACGGTCGACGGGAAGGACGGGCTGGCTCATGAGGATGGCGCCGGCGAACGAGGCGGGATGAGGGCAGGTGCTGAGGAACTTGGGAAGGAGGACGCGATAGACGCGAAGAGTGGTGAGGACGTCGAGGGCGCAGTACATCATCATGTCGTCGAAGCCGTGGCGAACGTCCTCGATGGTCGTCGAGGGGTCGATGAGGATGTCGCGAAGGGACTTGTCGACCTTGATGCCGCAATGCAGCCGAGCGACCTCCGAGAGCGAGTTGACCGATCCGACCTCTTTCCACGTCTGCACTGCCGGCGATGCGACGGCCTTGATGTCCGACTTGGCCGAACCTTTGGCCTTGGTCGCGCCCGATTTGGCTACGGTCGCCGCCTCCTTGGCCGCATCTTCTTCGGCCAGCTCGATACCCTTCCGGTATTTGAGCCACCCCGGGCGCTGCGGATTGGTGAGTCCGCTGACGGCGACGTGGAGGGAAAGGGTGTCGACGAAGCGAGTCGAGGGGCGCCGCAGAGCGTACTCGGAGGCGACGCGAGCTCGGTCGAAGAGGACGTTGTGGCCGATGAAGACGCGAGGTACATCCTGCGGTCGCTCGAAAAGGGTGGAAGTTGTCGAACGAAAATCGTCGGGGGAGGTGGGAGAGGACGGAGAGGGCTCGGGTGGTCGAGAGAAGGGGATGAGGTGGTTCGGCGAGCTGTCGTCTCCTGTGAGCCATGGGCTACACCATCCATACCATCCATCTTTCCCGACTGCTACTGCCATAATGGGGTAGTGGCTTCCTTGATACGGCAACGTCTCGACGTCAAAGATCATCGCCTGCGACTCCTCGCTCGGGTAGTTGACGGCTTCCCACGATCCATCGGTATGGTAGTGCGTCCATCCGGGTATGCACACCCACCGCTCTTTCTCTGGCATCGGCGGAAGCTCTGCCTCGGCGAACGAGCGAGCGAGGGAAAGGTAGGGCTCGGCGGCATCCTGGCCGAGGGCGTGGAAGTGGTGGGAGAGGGTCGGTCCTTGTAGAGCGGGCAGCTGAAAGTCGACGGCGGGCGCTGGAGCTTTCGGCTTGGTAGAAGAGTCGGCGAGGAGACCGTTCGTCCGGAGATGCTTGAGCGAGATCTCAACGGCTTCGGGAGTGGGTGGAGGAGGAGCGAAGGGCGAATCGTGTGGTGGGAAGATTTGGTTGCGGAGGTTGGGAGCAATGAGAGGAACTTGAGCTTGGTTCAGCGGGGCTGGAAAGAGGAGGAGACGGTCAGGTCGTGTGCGAGCGAGCACCGTCGACATGGACGTACGAGGCTCTTGCGTTGGCGCGAACGCTGGTTCCACTGACTCTGCAGGCTGTGGTACTACTGCTGCTGCTGATCGAGCGGTTGTTGATAGCGAGCGCTGGCCGAAAGCTGAAGCTGCAAGACGACAAAGGTGCTCAGCCATCGCCAGTCTGTGAGAGTTGAGATAGAACGCACCTGTAGCTATCCGTGCTCGAGCTGTACCCAACTCCCAAGCGTAGCCCAGAGCTCTCCGGCTCTTCGAATACAGCAGCGGCGCCTTTGCGCCTCGAGACGATCCCGCGTCGTCCAAGCTGTTGTACTGCTCAACCCTCGGCTGCTGGTTCGGTCGATTACTAGAGGAGATTCGAGTGCCGTACTGTGCAAGCGCTCCGACTGGGGGCGGTGATGGCGTTGGAGAGACCGACTGGAGACGCAGGGGCGAGGCGGGCAAGTCGAGATGGCTGAGGCTGCCAGTGGTCGATGGTAGGGACAGCTTGCGGCGCTTCGCTGGTCTAGCGAGACGTCCTGTCCACATGTTCGAGTGTCGAGAAGGACCAGACGAGGGAAGACGAAGGAGATCAGAAACAGAGAGGAGCGCCAACTTGATCGTGCCCCTCGCTCGCCAGCAAGCTGGAAATTGACCCTGAGATTGTGGCTCAGTTAAGTCAAGCAAAGTGTTAGGCAACAGCACCGCTCTAGAACCGACGACCGAAGAGAACCCTGTGCCACAAGAAATCATCTTGCGCCCTCCAACCTCTCGGCGATCCGGGTCGCTTCGCTTCGCACCTCTGGTCACGGTCGTTGATCCCGTGCAAGACCCTCTATTAACCAGCGAAAGAGCTCTAAAAGTGAATGTGATGTATGAAGACGGAATGAGAGACTCCAGAAACCCCGGGTAGCCCCGAATCGCGAGTCGGCGACCGAGCTCGGCGCTCGCCGCCCGACAAAAAGCGGATGGATAGTTCAAAACTTGAACAGCATGAGGTAGGGATTGAGCACGAGGGGGTAAAGGATACTGGAAAGGGGAAGGCAAGGGTCAGTACTGATCGATGGAGGTTGAAGAGCGAAAGGAAGAGGCGAAAAGAGAAGGTAGGAGGCGGGAGGCGAAGGGCGAGGATGAGATGAAAGAGAACGGTCAAACTCACTGCCACACTGCCGTCCAGACAGCAGGGAAGATGATGACCAAATCCTCGATGCGCCATGCGAGGGGGACGACTGGCGTGGCCATGACGATGGCTCCGCCGAGCAGCGCGAGCATGACGAGATGGCAGGGCCAGAACCTTTTTGCTACGGCTGGAAGCTCCTTGAAGAAGGTACTGGACGTGAGGGACTTTGTCGTATTACCCCAGGACATACCGACGCCCGAGATGTGCTGAGGGAGTGAGAGGTCAGCTCGGCGGTCGGAAGGAGAGACTTTGGCGCGGAAGGCAACGACGTACTGCACCAGAGCGTTGACCAGATGGAAGCTCAGGCCGCTAAAGAATGCGATGATGAGAGGGAGCCAGCCGATGTGCTGGAGAAGCGCCGAGAGGAGGGAGGAGTCCTGTGAGCGGTACCGACCGATGATGAGGCCAAGAACGTTGCCGACGTACTGTGGAGATACAGGCGTCAGCTACAGGTCTCATAGAAAAGAGAGAGGACATACAAAGACAAAGATGACGCCGAGGAGGACGGAGAAGTTGGGAAGAAACGCGGGATCCAGCTCGTCCCAGAAGATGCCTTGAACGACGTAGAGGAAGATGGCGAGAGGTGCTCCGGCAGCGATAGCCCAGTAGGAAGCGATGTAGCCCGTGGCCGAGAACTTGTAGGCAATGGGTGAAGGCGAGTGAAGGAACGTTCGGTAGAGCTTGGCGATGGGCGACATGGTGAACCAGTAGCGGATGGGGTTGAAGGTCATCTCCGATGCTCCGTATGCGCTGTGAGTAAGAAGATCGAAAGGGGGAGTGGTCAAGGCGAGAGTAAGTACCGTGCTTCTACGCCTCAGAGTCCGAAAAAAACCGAGAAGCCCAAGTCACTCACTACTTCTGCCAACGGTTGAGCTCGTCGTCGCACGAGAGCGAGACTCCTTCAAGGAATCCAGAGTTCGAGTAGGTAGCCCAGCGGGTGATGTAGCCCGTACGAAGAAGGTTGAGGGCCTGTCGAGCGCAAGGTCAGCTCAGGACGTCCCGCCGAGTTCACAACACGACCATGTCGTCGGTTTCAAAGCACTCACGAGTACAAAGTCCTCCGATACATGCTCCTCCGAGAAGATCTTGCCACCCTCGTTGCCCCACGACTGGTGCTGAAGCGCCGACCAGCGAAGGAACGCCGAGTGACCCATAAAAGGAGCAACCGAGCCGTTCGAGACGGTCCACGAGATGGTCCAGTTGACGCACTATAAGATGGGTCGAGGATGAAGTGGAAAGGTCAGCACGGGAAGACAGAGACGGTGATCCAAGTAGCGAGGCGAGCGCACCTTGGTAAAGACTGTCGAGAAGCGGGTCAGCGAGAGTCGGCCGTTGATCAAGTAATGAGCTACTTACAGGCGATACCATCCTCAAAGTATCCAGCGCCGACCGTGAAGGTGCCCGCCACGTGCTGCAGAATGCCGACCTCGGGCGACTGCTCCATCTCGGAGGCGGCGTCAAGAAAGCAGTCCTCGGGAATACGAGAGTCAGAGTCGATCATGAGGATGTAGTCGCCGATTCGAACGTTGCCGGAAGCCCAGACGCGACCTTCGTGCTCGGCTAGAGCGTCGGCGAGGGCGGCGTCGTAGAGCTGATCCTCCTCGTACTGAGACCATTCGGCGACGCTCTTCTCGTCGGTGGGTCGACGCTCTTGCATGATGTCCTCGACGCGCAGGGAGAGCTCTGGAGAAGTGTAGAAGGGGCGAGAACACTGTCAGTGGCCAGTAGCTCGACAAGTCGACCTCGGCGATGGAGCGCCGCGAGCTCGACTCTGCTTCCGAGAGCTCGAAGGTCGTTTAGGATGGTCTTCGTACTCACCACAGGCGACATTCATGTTACTGGACTTCTTGAAGCGACCAGCACGGTTCTTGGGGTGTCGGGCGACCCAGGAGCAGTTGGCGCGCTCGTAGTAGTCCGTGCGCTTGAGAACCTCCTTCGAGTCGGCGAGTTGGAGCCCATCTTCGCAAACAAGGATGTTGGCCGTTCCTCCCTGGAGCTCGTAGGTAGAGATCGCCTTGGAGACGGATTCAATGGTAGGCATGAGGACGTCTTCGAGTCCCTCCTTGTCTGCGAAGGGGAGGGCTGTCAGCACTGAGCTCTCGATAAGCCTTGACCAGCACTCACAAACAGGGAGGATGACCGTCATCTGAGGCAAGGTGTCGGTGTCGAGTTGGACGGGAGCGACGCCGCTGAAGTAAGTGGAATTGCGAGACATTTGGCCGATGGGGAGGAAGAACTGGGCGAGGGTTTGGACGAGCGTCTCGGCGAAAATGAGGACGATGCAGAACTGTCAAAGGTTAGGTAAGCGAGAGAAGAGGAGAAGAATTTCAAAGACGTACCATGAAGGGGAGAGCGGCGCAGATGGCGAGGCGAAGGTAGCTCCCGTCGAGAAGGACCTCGCGGAAGAGACGTTGGGGGAGGAGAGCGCAGATGAGCACATCTGCGCAAAACCAGGAAGTCAGAAATCGCTTCAGAGGGGCGAGGACCATCGGACTTACCCAAACCGACGGCCAATCCGGTATAGACGGCGTTGAGCTGCATGGTTTGGCGAGGCAGAACCTGGCGCTCCAGGTCCTTCTCGGCGTCCCAGTCCTTCTCGCCCTTCTCCTCATCACCGCCGACGGAGGCAAGGTCGGCGTAGCTACCCGTGTTGGACATGGGCGCCGCCGAAAGGTCTCCGAGGCGACTCTCCTCACGCGCCGACCAGACGTGGGCGACTAAGGCTTCCTCCCATTGAGCTCCGGTCGCTTGGAAATCCCTGACCTTGTCGCACCAGATGACGAGCGTACCCTCGAGACGAATGAAGCAGGCCATCTGAGCGTACCGAGCCATAGCGAGCTCCTCCATCGTGTCGACGACTTGGACGATCTGTGAAGTCGAGAGCTGAAGCTGGCGGACGTCGGGCTCGAGGTTGCTGGTGATGGCTTGGACGACCGATGAGGTGAAGGTGAAGTAGCGCTCGGCGTTGAGCTGCTGGATGGCCCATTCGAACATGGCGAGGCGTGGGTCGTTGCGCGAGGACAGGGCGTAGCGGCGTTTGGAGATGCGAATGGCGACGGCGCTGGGGATTTCTAAGTCCCTGCTAGTCCAGCTGCGGTCGGAAGCGAAGCGGTAGAGGTGGTCGGCCATGATCCTACAGGCGTCGTCACCCTGCGAAAGAAGGAGCGGGTCAGCTCGGCGCAGGATGGCGTGGGCTTTCGCACTGCGCTAGAGAAAGAAGCCGAGGCGTGAAGTGAGAGAAAGAGTTCAAGAAGGAGTACTCACAGCGATTGCCTTGGTCTGGCGACGCGGGCTGCTGCCGACGAATGAAGAGCGCCTCGAGGCGGAGGCCGAGGGAGCGGCAGCATCGCCGAAGGGACCCTCTCCAGGAGTGCCAGGCGCCGAGGATGACGAGGAGGGCGACATGCCATGTCCGTTGACGATAGAGGCAGCCGCCGAGCTGAGCGAGTCGTGAGACCCGGGCGAGGAGAAGTAGCTGAACCGAGGCGGCGTCAAAGGCTGCTGATCGGGCGTCCTGGGAGCGCGAGGAGTCGAAGGCGTCGAGGGGGAGCGAGGAGAGGGAGGGTAAGAGGTGGGACCCTCCTCGATGGAGATGGGTCGCGATTGTGAAGGCGAGCTGAACCTGCTGGGCCGAGAAAGGGTCAGCGAGGACCGAAAGTTGCTGCAGAAGGGTTGAGCTTACGTGCTAGCTTCACTCTGACCACGCAGAGGGTGACTGTTGCCACTGGGCAAGCGGGTGGGCGATCTTGGGACGGAAGTAGCGGATGCCATGGTAAAACGAGTGTGGGGAGGCGACGACGGAAGAGCCTGCCGGGTCGAAACGAGCGTGGGAGTGACTTGTAGGGAGCAGTGAGAATTGAGAGCAAGAGCTGCTACATCGCCTGCGAGGCCACAGGCCACCTCTCCCCAGACGGGAAGACTTGAGGGCGGCCCCAAGCTCAGCTCGTCGCGCTCTCGGCGGGCAGTGGACAACGGGAGGGCTTCGTGGGATGCACGTCCGTCATCGAGAAGGGGCGGTACAGCGAGCCTAGGGGTGGAAGCTGACCAGATAAAAGATTGCGGAGGAGAGCGACCCGTGCTCTCGAGCTCTCGCGACAAAGTCCAAGTCTGCCAAGTGCGCTCTTCGTCTCCCGCTGCTCACTCGCGCAAGCTGCAACTCGTCAAAAACCTTCAGACCAATCGCCTGCTGCTCTGTACAGCTCTCTACAGCTCTTTGGGACGTTGCTCGGCGTCTAGGACGCGACCCTCGGCCAGCTCAGGCCTCTCTCACTTGCGCTCGACCTCCCGAGACTCGACAAAGGAAAGGCGAGATGCACCTTCTCCACCAACGGTCGAGCCTTTGTGGCAGTGGAGATACGCAACGAGGCATCTCGACCACTCCTACAGAGCGCCCAAGCTCTTCCCGCGATTCGCAGCTCGTCTTCGGCCGGTGAAGAGCGACCCTTGCTCTCCTCCAGCAAACGATGCACGCTGCTCAGTCTTCGTACAGCGGCTCCCTGGCTACCATGGCTACCACCGTCGGCGCAACCAATCCCTTCCAGTCGACCGACACCCTCTCCTCGCCCTTCATGCCACCTTTCCCCGGGACAACGACCACGTTCGCCTTAGCATCCAGTCCCTCTCAGAACTCTGCGCTACTGAGAAGGAGGCTACCCGCCTTTCGCTCACGTCGCGTCTCTCCAGAGGACTTGAAGGATGCCGTTCCATGGCACAAGACGGCCGAAGGGAAGCGAGGTCTACGATGGTCCTATTGGATCTTTCTCGGTTGCATGATGCTGGGAATCTTGGGGACGGCAGCTCTCTTTGTGTGAGTGCTCGCTGTTGCTCAGATCTTCCCTTTCCAGCCACCCTTTGCCATCGCCGAAGCTGATTTCTCGGCCTCGCAGGACGACTTACATGGCTCTACCGAATCACAAGTATTGTCTTGTGCTGGATGAGAATTTCGATTCTCTGGACACGTCTATTTGGCGTCATGAAGTGAGCAACAGAGGAGGAACTTCGGCGCTTTCGGCCGACCGTTCGCTGATCAGCTTCTCGCTCGTAGATCTCGGTTGGAGGCTTCGGAAATCATGGTTCGCTTTCGAGAGATCGAAAAGGACCTTGACAGGCGACTGACGTCTTGTCTTTCCTATCCTTACGCAGAATTTGAGTGGACAACCAGCAGCAGCTCGAACTCGTTCGTCGAAGATGGCCGTCTCTACATCGTCCCAACCTTGACGGTGAGCTCTCAGCGTTATCTACAGCTTCCGCGCTCGCTCAAAGCTGATCGTCTGCCCATCTCACCCCTCCAGTCGGACGACATCGGCGCCGACGCAGTCGTGAACGACTACGTCGTCAACCTCACTCGCGACGGCACCTGCACTGGCACCACCGCCAAGGACTGCGTCATCTTCTCAAACAGTACCGCCGGCAACATCTCCGTCATCCCTCCCATCCAATCCGCTCGTCTCACCACACAGCTCAGCAAGTCCATTCGCTTCGGTCGAGTCGAGGTCAAGGCCAAGATGGCGACGGGAGATTGGATTTGGCCCGCCAGTGAGTCTATCACGTTTTTCCTACTTCGTGGCTCATTGCTCAGCTCTTGCACTCGGTCTAGTCTGGATGATGCCTCGCGATTCGGTCTACGGCGCCTGGCCTGCCTCGGGCGAGATCGACATCGTCGAGTCCAAGGGCAATCTCCCGACCTCTCGCTCGTCCGACAATGTCAACGCCGTTCGGAGTAGTCTCCACTGGGGTCCTGGGCAAGGTCTCGACCGTTACTGGCTCACGACCGATGTGATTCGCAGTCAGTCCTCTCTGCGCTGGCTCTGCCGTCCTCTCTGCTCCCTTTCCGAGACAGATCGCTGACCTTGGTTCCACCTACAGTGACTCGCAACTACTTCAACAAGCGCGACACGGTCTACGGTCTCGAAGTGAGCCCTCGCTCGCCTTCTCGTCGCCCCCTCCCACCGCGCTGACCCCCGAGTTTCTTCCGTAGTGGGATTCGAACGGCCTCTACACCTGGAAGGACTCGCGCGCTCGTTCGGTGCTCAAGACCACTTTCAACAAGCCTTTCTGGTCCCGCGGTAGCTTCGGAGTTGCCACGGCGGCGGGAGCGACCTACTCGAACCCCTGGACCGAGGCCAACTACACCAACGCCGCACCTTTTGTGAGTTTTTGGCCGCTTTGTGGGCAAACAGGCGATCAGAGCTGACTCTTATTTACAGGATCAAGAGTTCTACCTCATGTGCGGATCTCGCGTCCTCTCCCCGAGAGATTTCGCCGAGCTGATCCATTCCCTCTTCGCAGCCTAAATGTCGCTGTCGGAGGAACGAACGGCTACTTTGAAGATTCGAGTGGAAAGCCTTGGGGTAATGATGGAGATGTAAGGTCATTCTCGGGTCTATCAAGTGCAGAGCTGGCCTTTCTTTCGCCTCTCAGCACCCTGCGGCCGATTTTTACGCTCAGAAACAATTGTGGTATCCTACCTGGCCCACAGATCCCAAGGAGCGTGGTATGAGCATCGACTATGTCAAGGTGAGTGCTCTTCTCAGGCGTCATGGACCCTTCTCTGCTGGAAACTGATCGTCACCGACCTCTCCTCCTGTTCCTTTGTTGTCCTCGTTCCGCAGATGTGGCGTATCGCTGAGCCTGGGGAGGTGTGCGAAGCTTAGAGAAGTCTCCTTACTTCATCTGGAAGTGGTGGACCTCGCAGCTTCAGCTGAGGAAGATGGCGCGAAGGCTGACTCGGCGCTGATGCTTCGGGGTTTTCAGAGGTTGATAATAGAGGCTGAACGGCCATTAGGGAGAACCACTAGACTATACTGCGTCGCACTGTACAACATGCATTATCCGAAAGGTGCCGTTTGCTGCAGACAGAGGCTTGCGAGCCGGCGACTCTTCGCCGAGCTTGAACCTCGCTCTGCAACGAGTTAGAGCGGTCAAATGGTGCTGCTCCATGGCAAAAAGAGTTCAAATCGCGAAGCAGCACGAGCGCGGCACAGTTGCGGGCCGCCTCAAGTGTTTCCTGACTTTACGCTCCGAAGCGCTTCGAGGAAGCGGCGCGCTGGCAGGCTTCCTCTCCCGCTACAGCTGAGCTCTCAGCGAGATGGCATCGTCGCATCGCTCAGGCTCGCCGGGGCCGCCGGCTACACCAGATTCACCACCATTACTACCCAGCTTCACCATCCGACGACCCGCTTCCTCGGATTCAATACGCCAGCCCGCCTCGCCTTCACGACACCTCCGCTCCTCGTCGTCCTCGTCCTCTCTCTCCCTCTCCTCGCCGCGACGGATATCCTCTCGCTCCTCTCTCACGAACTTGCGGAGACCGATCGCCTCGAAGCAGTACAGCGAGCCGACATTGGTCGAGCTGATGAAGGCGGAGGAGCGCGAGTTGATGCGGGTGGAGGGACGCTCAAGGGTACGGCGGCGGCGGAGCACCGGGATAGGGCTGGGAGTGGATGGATCTGCTGCAGCAGAGTACGATTCCAGCGACGACGACGAGCGGAGAACGAGGGACGAGTGGGAAGGGTTGTGGGCAGAGCCGCCGCCTGAGAGCGCTGTGCTGCATCCTCCGCTGTATGGCAGACCGGGACCTTCTCCTTCGCCCGACATCTTCACGTGAGTAGCCTCTGTGGCTGTTCAGACGGCCGAGGAAGCTAATGTCGCTGTTATTCCCGGGTCCCCCAGCACCCTTCTGCAGCCCATCCTCTCCCTCTCGCGCCCATCTTCGCCAGGAGCATCCCCTTCACTATCATCAGGCTTCTTCGGCACCCCCCAGGCGACCGAAGAGCCCGCCGACCGCTCGGCTTCGTCCCTTCCCGCTCACTTCCCTCCTCGCGCCTCGAGCGATCCAGCGCCGACCGTCGAGTCGCAGGGATTCGTGCTGTACCTCGGCAGTCTCGTGGCATGGATTATCTTCCTCGTATGGAGCCTTTGCACCGACGACTGGCTGCAGTGGATGGGCGTCGAATGGTATCCTTCTCGGTGGGTCTCGCTCACGAGCTCCTCGCCCCGACGTACCGGCTAATCTTCGTTGCTCTCGTACAGGGAATGGGCTTTACTGGTCCCAGCGTGGACCATCATGCTCGCCGCTTTCGTCTACTTCTCCTACATCGCCCTCAACATCTTCATCACGCCGCCTCTAGACTCTCTCCACACCCTCACCGGTGAGTACAACCTTTAGTTCAGTCCTTTCTGGGCCCTCGAGTTGACCCTGGACATATTTGACAGATCACAATGCATACCTGCTCCCCTTCCCCGCGCCGACCGAAGGCGACGACTTCCCTCACCCCCTGCTCGCCAACTCGGTCTGCCTCCCAGAGGACGCCGTTCCCCCGTTACACGACCTTCCAATCGGACTCGTCAACCGCGTGGTGTTTGGAGATTATCGAAGGAAGCAGGGAAAGGGCTGGGGCAGCAAGCGGAAAGGGCTGAGTGGAGAGGAGATTGCGAGGAGGCATCGGGCGTCATTATTAGACGGTAAAGAGGAGGCAAGTGATTGAGAGGGATATACGGACTCTCTCTGCATCCGCACCTTATCGCTTCATGAGCTTCTGTCCCGACTCAGCGAGCTGAAAGGGAGAGGGAGTCTCAGCGCCGAGAAAGCGAATCTCTCTTCTTCTCTTCGCAAGCGAGCTGTATCAACACATGAGAACCTGTTACTTGCTCCAAGTGAGAGCTCTGCCTGCTGCTACACTCTTCGTCTCGAATTCGATCGCTAGCGAGGACCATTCGCGATTCGTCGCGCTCTCTCTTCTTCCTTCTCCCTCCTCGTCGTTTTTATCGGTGGCACCGCTCGCTCCTCTGGATTGGAAGCCCCTCTCGAGTCTGAATTTCACCTTCAGCACGCGTAGACTGCTCAATTCGCGGGTGTGGACGTTCAAGCGCCAAGGTGAGCGCTCGTAGATCGCTTGTGGCTCGGGCGAAGAGCTCGCTGACGGTGCTGTCGAACAGGATGGCTACTCTACGTTGCAGCGCCCCATGGCGGATAGCTCCAAGATCTCACACGCTCCGCCTCTCCTCCAACGCTCGACGCACCTCAGCGCGATTCCCTCCCCGCCTCCTTAGCACCTCCTCAACGGCACCAGCAAGCACACCAGAACCACAGCAAACGGTAGCCATCATCGGAGGAGGTCTCTCAGGCCTCTCGTCGGCCTTCTACTTCCTTCGAGCGCTCACGCCCGAGCTGAGGAAGAGCACTCGCATCGTCGTGCTCGAGAAGGAGCAGCGGACGGGAGGGTGGTGCAAGAGCATCAACATGAACGATGGTGCTGAGACCAGTCGGCTGGAGAAGGAGGGAGCGCTGGAGAAGGAGTCGCCGAAGGAGCTGGTCTTCGAGACGGGTCCTCGAAGCATTCGGCCGGTAGGGCTGCAAGGATGGCTCACGATTGAGATGGTAGGTCGAATCTTACAAGTTTGCTGAGCTCGCTGACCGTTTGGGTCCCCAGGCGCACGAGATTGGCCTCACTCCTTCCATCCTCACCGTCCCGAAATCGGCTCCCTCGGCCAAGAATCGCTACCTCTACACCTCATCAGGACTCACCAAGCTCCCCTCATCCCTCGCTTCCGCCATCACATCCACCATCACCTCCCCTCTCATCCGCTCCATCATCCCCGGCATGCTTCTCGAACCCTTTCGGCCTCGCTCCCCTCTCCACTCGGCGCCGAATGGAGGCGACGAGTCGGTCGACGCCTTCTTCTCTCGACGGTTTAGCAGCACGCTGGCGGAACGGATGCTGAGCGCCATGATTCACGGCATTTACGCTGGCGACTCGCGCCGACTGAGCGTTCGAGCGCTGTTCCCGGGCGTGTGGGAAGCCGAGAGGGAGTGGGGGAGTGTGATCATGTCGGCGCTGTTTGGTGGATTATGGAAGCGACGAGGATGGAAGGCTAAGAGCGAGTATCGGTCTGGAGTGGAGCGGGATGAGGTACAGGAGCGGGGTGTCAAGGTTCGCCTTCGGAGGAGGGGGAGGGAGGGGAGAGAGCTGGTTCGGCGGATGGAGGGGGCTAGCGTTTGGGGGTTGCGAGGAGGCTTGAGCTGTCTCACGGGTCAGCTGAGGAGCTGGCTGGAGCGGCAGGGAGTGGAAGTCATCACCGGTGGCGAAGCGAGCCTTTCGCAGGTTTGCGAGCGATGGGTGGTGAATTTGAATCGTTCCTCTGACACTTTATGCGCTCGCTGACCTCGGATTTACTGGCAGGTATCTACGCCCACCATCACCCTGCATCCTACTCACATTATCGCCACGAGTACGGGCGCCCTTCCCTCCTCTCTCGCGCCGCCTCCCGTCCCTCACACGACTGTCTCAGTGGTCAACCTAGCCTTCCCTCGACCACCTCCTTCCTCTGCACCCCTCTTCCCGCCAGGCTTCGGCTACCTCATTCCTCGCTCCGTACCGGCCTCGGCCAATCCTCATCAAGTCCTGGGCGTCATCTTCGACTCGGACGTGATGCCAGGGGTGGACGACTCGGCGGAGGAAGGCCTCGTCAAGATCTCACTCCTCCTGGGAGGCTCGTATTGGCTTGATAGCCAACCGACACCTGAGCTCTCGCACGATACTCTCGTCGAGGCAGCCATGACCACCCTTCGCCTTCACCTGCCCAAGTCGGCGTTCCCCTCCCCCGCCTACGCCTTCACCCATACGCACCGAGATTGCATCCCCCAAGTTCCCGTTGGCTACTTTGAGGAGGTACGCGCCCTAGGAGACCGGCTCCGAGTTGTTGAGGGCGCCAAAGTGGCTGTCGTCGGCGGCGGCGTGGCAGGGGTGGGCGTTAACGGCGCTGTCAAGGCTGCTTGGGAAGTGGGGGAGAGCTTCGCACTGCACGTCAACGCGGGAGGAGTCACTTGCACGGGTACCGAAGCATGGGAATGAAGCTCTTTCGACCAGTCCAGACGAGGAGGAGAAGAGGGAGAGTCAACGCCGAGAGCGGCGGCAGCCTGCCTGCCGACCCGCTTGAGTGCCGGCCTCAGCGTGCACAGGGGCGAGAGCTGCATGGGAGCACGGGAAGTCAGAAGATGTGCAGAACCCCCACCACGTTGACCGTAGTGAACCCGAAGGCGGGCTCCAAGTTGCTCGGCGAGGTGGGCTAGACCGGCTTAAGGCGGGGGCTATCTCATCGGTTTCGGGGGAGGGGTCTCAGATCTTAACTTTCTCCTTAGCGCGGTGAATATCTCGGTTACCGAAGAGCTTATTGGGAATTCCCGGCCGTTGCGGGTCTCCTTGAGCTCTGGCGATCTTTTTTTTTTTTGTTCTCGGAGGCATGGGCGTAAGGTGGTCTCGAGCCATCGAGCCTGGTGCTCTACCCGCTGACCTGTTTGCTGTACCCTCTCGTTCTTCCCCTTCTCTCCATACCCAGCAACCTCCAGTACACACCGGCGCCATGTCGACCTTCAGCAACGGTCGGTCGTCTTGGATCCACGTCGACGAGGGGGAGGGAGGGTTCGGAAGCCCTTCGGGCTTTAACGACGCTGATTGGCGCTTTACCGGGCAACTATCGAGCACTTCCATTTCGCATATCCCCGCTCCCGCCGCCTCGTCCTCCTACAGCTGGCAGCCGCTTTCCTGGGAGCCTTCGCCGACTGGAGTAGTGCAGCCCTCCCTACCCGCCCCAGGGCTTGCTGACAGCGCTGTCAGCCCGGCAACAGTCACCGCGTCGTTGCCCTACAGCGAACAAAGCTTGCCTGCTACACATCAACCGCTGCACAGCTGGGCGGCCTACTCGCAGCATGCCCCTCCTTCCGCATCGCTGCCATCGCCTTCCTTCTCGCCGAACGCGGCGTACCCGGTAGCCCTCCCCTCACCAGCAACACAAGTCTTCACCCTTCCCGTCAACTCTCCTTCTCGTCGACCGATTCCACTTCGCCGTCAAACGAATGTGAATGTCAAAGCCGAAGCTTCCTCCAACGCGTCGTCGCTCCCTCAACCCCATCCTTCCCAGCGCTGGTCGCTTCACAGCCATCCCGCCTCCTACCAAGTCCTTCGACCGACACCTTTCGACCCCTACGGCTCTCCTTCCCATCCCTCTCCTCCCCCCGCGGCGCCGCCTGCCTCGTCCTCCTCTCGTCTCTGGGCGCCCGAGCAGCACATTCGCGCGCGCTCCTGGGACAGCAGCAGCATCGACCTTCGCTCCTACCCCACGCACCACGGCTGGGACGCTATTGCCGCTACCCTTCCCCTTCTTTCACCCAGTCTGCCAACAGCGCCGAACGACCCGCCTCCTCCTCCCCCTCTCGTCGCGGTCGTCAAAGATGCTCGTGGGTCACCTTGGTCCGCTACCGACGAGAACGCCAGTTCGCTCCCTGGATCCTCCGCTGAGACATGGGAGCCATCGCCCGCTGCTGCACTCTCTTTCGAGCTTCACCCTCCCCTTCTCGGCTCCTCCCTGGGCTTGACGGAGCACTCCGACACGCCTCCTTCCCCACCTCCCTCAATCGCACAAGCTCCTCTCGAGGCCAAGGGGAGGGAGCCCAACTCGTTGAAGCGATCGAGGAAACCCAAGCGGAGAAAGAGCGAGGCGACCTCGAGCAGCTCGGCGCCGAGGAAGCATGTCTGCGAGCTGTGCGAGGGTACGGTGGCGTTCACGAGGCCGTCGGCTTTGCGCACACATTTGGTGATCTACTCTGCTTTTCTTCCGCAGCTTTGAAGCCTCGCTGACCTCTCCCGTATCGCTCGCAGTTGACCCACACTGGCGCCAGAGGTTCGCTTCGGTCTTTCTCGCCGCTCTCTTTCTTTCACTAACCTCTTCCTCCTGCTCCACAGACCACATTTGCGAATCCTGTGGTCGAGGCTTCTCTATCATGTCCAACCTCACTCGACATCGCAAGCTGCACGCTACGAAGGCTGCCAAAGCCTTCGCCGCCTCTGGACCGGCCGGCGCCGCTCGAGTGGAGGAGCAGCACAGGGCTTTGAGGCGCAAGGTAGAGGCAGAGATGAATGGCTAGGAGAGGAGACCGAGTGGTGGTGCAGAGGAAAACGAGGAGGATGAGGGCGACGGCGAGGGAGAGAGACTCGGAGAGGAGGAAGCGGAGCACGAAGACGAGGATGCAGAGTATGAGCCCGACGATGCGGGATGGTAGAACGCTGTGCATACGTCTCTGTAGATATTTTTTGTTGTGCTTTCGAGGCTCGAGACTTGGGGAACTTGTTACTTGCCCTCAACTCCTCCGCCGCCGAGAGCTTCGGCGATCCTCTGCCGCCTTGGCAAGCGACAAGAAGACTCGATTCTGCTCGCTTGTACCTGCTCAGCCGCTGAAAAACTATAATTGAGTTACGCCTGCACAGCTATCGACGTCTCCCTCCCCCTCAATCCCCCCGCCCAGCTCCATTTCCGCTTGCCCATCGTCGGCCGAGTTGTTTGCTGCCCCTCCTCGCACACCGTGATCGTGTGATACAGCGGAAGTACAAATACCCTCGTGAAACTCTTTGCCGGATCCACCGCTTCAGCGCCTGCCCCCACTGCCTCGGTTGAGCTCGTCTCCTCCTCGCCGAGCTGCCTGCCGTCCCCTTCCGGCGTCGCGGCAAAGAAGACACTCTCCACCGAGTATCCCCTCCTCCTCATAGACGGTCGACCTCTGTGCTGCTGCTCCTCCCTCCTTCGCTCCTGCTCCAACGCATACGACTCGGTCACCGCCCTTCTCCTCCTTCGGCGCGAGTCTGCCAAGGGACAAGACAAAGAGGCGGTGAGCTCGGATCCGATGGACGGCTCGGGACACGAGGAGAAGAGACGTACTATGATCCAACACGAGCTCGCCTGGTGAAGGATTGGGGGTGTACACCGGCAGAGGATCGGGGGAAGGAGATCTGGTTCCGCTGAGCCGGTCGGCCAGCTGGGCAGCAGCTGGAGGGGGGGAGAGGGCGACGGGAGGGCTGCGGGAAAGCAGGGTTAGCAGCGGGAGAGGTGCAGAGTGGGAGAAGCGTACTGAGAGGGCTGTTGGGGTACAGGATCGAAGAGAGCTGGCGGCCGAAAGAGGCGGATGAGAACGCGACGAGCCGACGAGGCGGGGAGCTGAGGTTCGGCGTTGGGTGGTGAAGGGCGTTGAGCAGAGGTGGTAGAGGTAGGGAGGTGGTACATCGGTGTACAACAGAGCGATAAGGAGAGAAGAGCGAAAGCGGGGAAGGGAGAAGAGGTGCAAGAAGGAAAGCCAAGGCAGCGTGGATCCGGGAGCCCTCTTCGACGGCTTCGAGATCATAGGCACCGCCTTCTGTGGTGGGGGTGAAGGAAGGCCCTGCTTTGCTGTACAGTTGGTCCTGCTTGGGAAACGAACAACCGCTGCACCGAGTGGCCAGATGCAGAGCAGGCTGCAGCGTTAGCCTCCAGCGAACGAGAGATTCATCGCCGAAAGAGCGCCTCCCCCTTTTCGAGAGAACCGGCGAGAATCTCCGAGAAGTGACTCAAATGAAGCTCAAATGTCTTCATTTGAGGTCGGGGAGCCATCACTTGCCCCACTGCTGGCAGGGAACGTACGAACCTCCTTCACGATCCCTCCTCGGCGCCGGCGAAGGCAAGGCCAGTTGCGGGGCACGCTCCGAGGTCTCCATCGTCGTAGGAATGGTGATGCGAGATGCTACTTAACATCAAGACTACTCCTGACCCTCCTTAGCCCTCTCCATCGCCCTCTCCACCTCCCTGAGCCTCTCCCTCTCCTTCTTCTCCTCGGCCTCCTCCTGCTGCTTCCTCGACTTGGGCTTCCTCGCCTCCCTCGCCGTGACCAATCCTCCCTCCCTCATCTCCAACATCTCGGCCCTCTCGCCCATCCAATCGCCCGCCCAAGTCTTGCCCTCCGCCACCTCCAACCTCCTCCTCTCCTCATTCTCCCTACGCCGCCGCTCCTCCCTCCTAGCCTTCTCCTCCTCCGACAACTCGAATTGTGACTTTAGGATCCGACGGACGGATTCGGGCGAGATTTTGAACCGCTCAGCGAGGACGGGAGTGGTGTAGGTGGTGGGGTTGGAGCGTTGGAGGAGTCGGAGGAGGTCGATCGCTTCGCGCGAGATGCGCTTCGGGGGAGCCCAGCCCTCGGGGAACTCCTTCTTCATCGCCTTCTTGTGCAATAGCCACTCCGGGGGGTTGAGAGGTTCTTGCTCGGCGGCGACGGTCGACGATTCTTGAGGCCCTGCCACGAGAGTTCCCACCGTCTTCTTCTTCTCCTGCGCGATCCTCCGCTTCTCCTCGCGCCTCTGTTCCTCCTCCTGCTTGAGCAACTCCTCCTTCCTCGCCCGTTCGAGCACTCGGGCCCTCACGACGACATCCTTCTTCTGATCCGCCTCGCTCCGCTTGACGCCCGCCTTCTCCTCCTGCATCCTCGCCCACTCCCACGCAACATCCAACTGCTCCTCCATCCTCTCAACTCTCTGCAAGTCGTAGAAAGCCTTCATCACCCGCTCCTTCTCCTTCCTCCGCTGGGAGCCGAGCCAGTTGGGCAAACCCTTCTCCATCTCTTCGGGCGAGGGAGTCCGTCCTTGGATGGCCATGAGGTCCAAACGATATTCGTGTAGTACTTTGGGGGAGAGGTCGGCGGTGGAGGGATTGCGCGAGGGAGGAGGAAGCCGAGAGGAGGTTGGCAGGCGAGGATCTCCGTAGGGAGAAGGATGGCGGCGAGGAGGTCGTCCTGCGCGAGGTGGTCCGCGAGGTTTCCATGGCCGACGCTTCTTCAAGGGAGGTTTTGGCGGCGAGCGATCATTTGCGGGAGGAGGAACAGGAGAAGAGTGAGGAGCGGCGGCGGCAGATGCTGCTGATGGGGAGGGTGTCGGGGCGGGGCCAGGTGGCTTCTTTTGAGCTACAGAGCCGTCTGACCAATCTACGTCGGCGAAACGAGGGGTTGCGCCGGGCGGCGGCGGTCGTCTTGATCCGTTGAAAGCGGTTCGAGGCAGGGAAGAAGACAAGGAGCGAGTGCAGTAGCAAGTGCAGGGCGCTGTAGGTGTCTGGCTTATCCGTAGAGTCGTGCGAAACAGAGCAGGCAGCGAGACCATCCTGAGCAAGTAGAGCGAGCGAGCGGGACGTCAAAGCAAGAGCTGGGCGAGCGAGCGAAGCGGAAAGATGCGAATTAAGAGGTTGGCAAGGGGCTCTTCTATTCATCGCGAGAGCGGAGTTGGAGGGTTCCCAAGTTTATTAGAAGCTATTTAATCTTAATAGGCCAGCTCTGAAGCCCTACAGCTCTCTCTGAGACGAGCAGCTTGACGCGCCCCTCGACTCGTTCACGCGCCGGCTCTCCTTGCTCTCCGTCTTCTCGCTCGCTCCTCTCACTTCAACTCGTTCGTTTCGTTGGATACGCTACAGCTAGACTAGGTCCAGTCCCATACAGCCCAGGCAGCCCTCTCGCTTCATCTCAAAGCGGACCAGCTTCGCTCAACCTCGCCAATCCGACTCGTTTCTCTCTCTTCTCGGCTCTCTCGTTCGCCATGTCTCTCGAAAAGTACGAGCGCCTCGAAAAGGTTGGAGAAGGTGAGCCTCGCTCCTCTCTTACATTGCTACAGCCTCACGACGAGCCGAGTTGCCGAGCCTTCTCGCCGTGTTGTGCCCTCCGCCCGAGCTCTCCTAAGCGCGTAGAGCTTTTAAGCTGACCCATGGCCACTTCAATCCACCTACAGGAACCTACGGAGTCGTCGTGCGTCTCGTCTCGTCTACTCCTCATCCAGCAAGCCGAAAGCTAACCGTCGCGTCCTCTCCTCCTTCAACAAACGCGCCTCGCTCTGGTCCCTCGCCCTCTCGTCCAATGCGCTACAGTACCGCTCGCGTAACAAGGAGACTGGAGAGATTGTCGCCCTCAAGAAGATCCGTCTCGAAGCCGAGGACGAGGGAGTCCCCTCGACGGCCATCAGGGAGATTTCGCTGCTCAAGGAGATGAAGGACGACAATGTCGTTAGGTGAGCTACAGCTCCTGAGGTGCAGATTATGCTCAGAAAGCTCAGAAGTACGCTCGCTGCAGGCTGTTCGACATTGTGCACTCGGATACCAAGCTCTACCTCGTGTTCGAGTTCCTCGACATGGACCTCAAGCGCTACATGGACAAGGTCGGCGACGGCGAGGGCATGGGGCCCGACATCGTCAAGGTAAGGTCTAGCTACCGTCCAGCTCGAACGCGCCCGCTCATCTTTGCTCCTCGCCTGCAGAAATTCGTACGTCGCGTCGAGCTCCCTTCCGCCTTCGCGTCGCTGCACTCTCCTTCTAATGCGCCTCCTCTGCCCTCAACAGACTTACCAACTCATCAAGGGAGTCTACTACCTCCACGCTCACCGCATCCTCCATCGCGACCTCAAGCCCCAGAACCTCCTCATTAACAAGGAGGGAAACCTCAAGCTCGCCGATTTCGGACTCGCCAGGGCTTTCGGTATCCCCTTGAGGACCTACACTCACGAGGTGAGCTTCGTTGCTCTGCTCGGAGACAGTGCAGCTGCCCCACACCACCCCTGCTGCCTCCCTCTCGCGGTCTTCTCCTTCCGCCGAGCTTTTGCTGACCTTTCTCCGCCTGCCTTCCTCCCTCCTTCCCTCCTCTTCTCCCGCCGCCTCAACCCATTAACAACTACAGATCGTCACCCTCTGGTACCGCGCCCCCGAAGTCCTTCTCGGCTCGCGTCACTACTCGACGGGCGTCGACATGTGGTCGGTCGGCTGCATCTTTGCCGAGATGATCATGCGCCAGCCTCTGTTCCCCGGTGACTCGGAAATTGATGAGATCTTCAGGATCTTCAGGTGAGTGATGGTGTGGTGGTGTAGAGCGAGTGTAGCCGAGCTCGGCGCTTCTTCCTGGGCTGATCGCTGACCTCTTCCCTTCCCTTCCCCTCCTTCTTCGTGACCCTGTACAGGCTTCTCGGAACTCCCGACGAGGACATCTGGCCCGGCGTCACCACTCTGCCCGACTACAAGCCGTCGTTCCCTGCCTGGAAGACCAAGAACCTCGGCGATCACGTTGCGGGCTCGACGGCCGAGAGCGTAGAGATGCTCGCTGTGAGTACATCCTTTCCTTTCCCGCGCCTCCCCTCGCCTTTCCTCGCTCGGTCATGAGCAGAGCAACCCCTTCGCCTCCCAGGAAGGGAGTGTCTCACCCCTGCCTCTTCCTCTTCGTCGTCGCCCGAGGTGCCGGCGACCCTCCTCCTCGACAAGCGCAGCGCTGACGCTTCCTCTCGATACTGTCATGTACAGGGAATGCTCGTGTACGATCCTGCGAAGCGCATGTCGGCCAAGGCAGCGCTCAAGTCGGACTACTTCCGCCTCTCGCCCGGCATGAAGCTGTAAAACCGCTCTCTCCCATCACCTCGCTCGTCTCCCTCCGTCGTTTCGCATCTCCTGTGTAGCATCATTCACCACTACTTTTAACCTTCTCCCTCTTCGCCATTGTGGACAACCCCCCCTCTTCGTCTTTTCATCGTCTCAAACCACCCTTCCTCTCCTCACTCGTCGCCGCCCTTCGGCTTTCTCCTTCCTGTGCGCAATCCCACCTGGCATTTTTCCCTTGCGCTTGTCCTTGTTGAGGGTGAGAGGAGCTACTGTACCCGATCAAGAAGCAGGAGGCGGATCACAGGTGAGATCATTCGAGAAGGAGGCGAGGGGGCAGAAGCGGTTCGGCGTTGCTGGGAGAGAGCAGCCGGGCGGGAGGAGGGGCCAACCTTGATGTCACATAATGAAGAGCAACGTCGATCAGCGCGTGGATGGTACAAAAATAGGTGAATCCTCCCTCTCTCCACAGAAGTCTCCAGTCGGCTCCTCCTCCCCCTTCAGCCTTGTCGCCCTTCTCGCCGTCATGCCCTCGAGCTCGTGGTGAATACTTCTCGCGGCAAGAAGGTGAGCTCTCTCTCCTCTTCTTCTTCTACATCTCGCTTCCTGCTTCACTCCCTCTTCTCATCAACATGAAGTTCACTCTCGCCGCCTCGCTCCTCGCCCTTCTCCCCGCCCTCGCCCTCGCCCTTCCAGTCGTCGAGCGTGAGCCAGCAGGGACCTACGGCCACCTCTCCTCCGTTGAGCTGGAGTCTCACTGCTCCGCCACTTCCGGTCAAAAGGGAACTGTACGTCCTTCTCTCTCCCCCTCCCCCTGCTCTCCCGAGAGCCCAGCTGACCGTCTTCGCCGAACAGCTCTTCGTGATTGAGTACGAAGACGGCTCGCTCCAGACGATCGACAACAACGAGTGCTTCTCCACCTACTCCTCTTCAGGAGCTCTTCCCTCCGTCATCCGTTCGTGCCAAAAGGCTACCTGCTACGTCTCGTCGTGCGTTTCCCCCCTCTCTCCCTCATCTTCGCCGAGCTGAAACTGACCCTTAATTCTGAGCACAGTGAGGCCGGCTGCCACCCTGGAAACTCCCTCGACCCCAAGGACGTCGGACCGGCCTTCATCCTCCGTGGTGACGGACCCATCCTGCATCAGTTTGGCACTTCCCTTCGCTGCCATGCTCGGTCGTAGGGGGTCGTCCAGCAGGAAGAGGGATTGGCAGCATACACGGTAGAACTTGTACATACCTAGTCTTTTCATAATACACGTTGTATTGCGCCCCACTTCGAGGTGAGGAGGAGACGGCAAGTTGAAGCAGCTTTGCCGACGTTCTTCGAAGCCCTCCGCCGAAGCCTCCCTTTGAGCCAATTGCTGCTTCGTCTTCGTCTTCTGGCTTCTCCCAAGATCGTCGAAGTTGATGTTGAGTGATAGAGAATCTGTGCCGCGCCCGAAGGTCTCTTCAGCCTGTTCTAGACAGGCGGAAAGAAGAAGGCAAGGAAAGTGAAGCCGAAGCTCCCTTCGAAGTGCCATACAGTAAGTCCAGGGCAACTCAAAGGGTGGAGGGTCTAGAAAGCTTCCCGCTGTAAGATTACAGGCTACGTGGGGCTGTGTACTCTGTCGCGAGGAGGGGTTGAGCAGCACAAGAGGGACGGTGAAGCTTCGTCGACCTCGCGAGAGCAGTCTTGCTTCAGGACTGCTTTGCATTGCTTTTCTTCTGTACAGGTATCTCAGGTCTGAAAGCTCTTAAAGCGGGGCGGAGCCCTTGACAATGTCAAAGGTGCCGCTGGCCTTGAGCAAGAAGGCCTGGTCGACGCCCTCGATGGAGCTGTCGCCGCCGATCATGTCGTGAGGGAATCCGGGCTCGAAGTCCTTGGCGCCTGTGGATATATATGTACGTCAGTGAAAGGGCGACGAGAGGCTGAAATATACGGCGAGGCTCACTCTCGATCTCCTTGATCTGCTCGACGGTGAGCTTGACGGTGAGCGCCTGGATGTTGTCGTGGAGGTGCTCGACCTTGCGTCCGCTGCGAAGGGAGATATCATCAGCCACATTTCGAGTAAGACCAGCGAGGAGAAGGACTCACCCGACAATAGGGAAGACGTAGGGGGTCTTCGACATCACGTCTGCCGAAAGATCGAGAATCAGCGGCTACTCTCAGCGAGCTCAAGTGGTGTTGTGGATTAGACTTACAAGCAAGAGCAATAGCAGTGACCGACTCGATCTTGTGCTCCTCGGCGATCTTGCTGAGGATGGTGGAGAAGCGCTCCTCCTCCTCAGTCTGGCCACCGCCGAACATGCTGCGCAGTCCCTCGCCCTTCTGCTTGCGCTCTTCGAGCTGTAGATAGGGCGGGATAGATCAGCTTTGACCTCAAAAAGCGACCACGCTGTTCTATGACACCGAAGCGATGGCTCACCTGCTTCTTGCTCTGGAGGTGACCTCCGGCGAGGACGTTCCAGGGAGCGAGGGCCATGCCAAAGTGACGGGCCATGGGGATGATGTCGCGCTCCTGTTGTTGTAAAGTCGAGTTAGCTTTAGGTCTCGGCGATGAAGACGTCGCCGGAGAAGGAAGCTCACGAAGGCTCGGTCCATCAAGTTCCAGCGACCTTGGTAGATGACGAAGGGGGTGAGGCCGTGATCGCTGCAATGAATGAGACCGGGCGTCAGCTTCAGCCCCATAGATCTCGAGTCGAGGACGTTCGAGCGCACCGAGCGTAAGTGTTGGCGGCTGAGACGATCCAGGCGGGCGTGTCCGAGATACCAAGGTACAAAACCTTGCCCTGCTTGACGAGGATGTCGAGCGAGTGCATGACTTCCTCGATCGAGGTCGTCCAGTCCCACCAGTCTGCGATGAGTGAGATAAAGCGATCAGCTGTCAGCGCCAAACTAACGCCGAGGATGCCTCATCGACTTACGAAGGTCTATAGGGATGAGAGTCGGGTCAGCAAAAGGTGAAGAATGTGAATGGAGATGGAGATGGCTAAAGCTTACAGAGGATGTCGAGGTAGTCGGTTTGGAGCTTCTTGAGCGAATCACGAAGCGAGAGGTGGAGCGATTTCTTGTGGTTGCCCGAGTTGTTGATGGACTCGTTCTTACCGTCCGCGTACGCACGGTAGTTCGTCTGTGGATGAGGAGAAAGTCAGCTCGGAAGGTTGACGCCTCGAAGCCAAGTTTCGCCGAACAATCGCCGAAGGAGACTCACGGTGAACTTGGTCGCAAGAACGATGCGGTCGCGGTTCTTGCGCTCGGCCATCCATTCTCCAATAAACTGCTCACTCTCCTCGTCCTGGTAGTTGTTGGCCGTGTCGATGAAGTTGCCGCCGGCCTCGACGAAGGCATCCAGCAGCTTGAAGCTCGATTCCTTGTCCATCGTGCCTACGTGGTGGAGCAAGTTCAGCGCTGCTATGGAGAGTAAGTCTACAAGACCACGCACCCATGAACTCGGACCAGGCTCCTCCGATGGACATGGCGCCGAGCTGGAGGGGCGAAACGCGCACTCCGGCGTGAGGCGAGAGGATCCTGTGACGTCCAAGAGCGGTAGTGGGCTCAGGAGCAGGCATGAAGATGGCGGGAGGCATGTTGGGTGCTTTTGGCGGGGTGTGAGAAGAGCGACAAAGAGCTGTGAAGGGTGAGTGTGGGCGTCAGCGGTCTGGAGTGTTGTAGGATGATGGCAAGGTGATGCAGTCAGAACTCACTTGTACGGTGAGTTGGAATCCGTTCGAGATGTGTGTGGTAGGAGAGAGAGAGAGAGCGGCAGGCGGAAAGAGGTGACGGCAGTGGAGGGAGGTGGAGGTGGCACCTCCACCAAAGCAAAGCCGTAACGATCAGAGGCTTCGCAAGTGCTCCGGCAGCTCGCAAATTATGGAAAGCTGTGCTGATCGTGTCCCTCGTTACCCGCGGCAAGGACTACACAACCTCCACCTTCTTGACCAGCCCCTTGCCGAGCCTCTGCAGCTGCTGCAGCACGCTCTGCTTGTCAATGACGACCTTGGCCTTGCCCTCGCCCTCCACTGGTGCCGCAGGGAAACCGAGGCCGACTTTGAACGGACGAGCACCTTCAATAGAAGGGTGCCAGATTCCGCCGATGGTGGATGAGCCTTCGGGCGAGTAGAAGAGGACGAATGTGGAGGGGAAGAGGCGCTGCAAGGTAGTGGAAACGAGTCGGGTCAGCTGTCATAAGAACGAGATCGAAATAGGCGAGAAGCAGCGCACCTCGGCAGCCTTGACAAACTCGGCGACGGGGTCCCAGTTGAGCCGAACGGGCTCGTCCTCCTCCATCTCGCCCATGAGCGAGCCCGAGAGCACGGACGAGCGAGGCTTGGGAGTGAGCGCTTTGGGTTCGGGTGCGATGGATTGGAAGTGCCGAGGGTTGACGGACGAATCGAGGTGGAGGAGGAAAGAGTAGTCGCCGAGCGGTGGGGAGAAGAGTTGCTGTAGGCCGATCGGTGATGTGTCAGCTTCCTCCGAGGCTAGATTGTAGGGGAAACTTAGGAAGGAGGGAGCTCACCTCAACGACAAGTCCGCCGACCGTCACGCCCTCGTTCAGAGTCTTGAGTGTGGCCTTTGCCAATCCCCTCGCCCTCGCCGCGACGACCTTGTCCGTCCTTCGACCCCACACTCTACCCATCACATCCTCCTCCGTAGCAACGACCCACGCCCACTCATTGACTTGACCGTCCTCCAGCCGCCGCTTCTCGAAAGCAGCCTTGGCCTTGGCCTTCTGCGCCGGAGGGAAAGTCGCCCTCCGCCCGGAAGTCGTAGCAGTCGAGAAGGTGTACAGTGGCACCATGAGCGCCTCTTCCCTCCACTTCCAGCTAGCGAGCTTCTCCATCACGCGAGCAAAGCCCGTAGCTCCACTCTGAGGAGGATCGAAAGGCGAAGCGGCGTCGATGAAGATGCTGGCTACGAGGATCTCAATGAGCTCCTCGTCGAAGAAGGGGAGGAGCATGTGGGAAGAGAACCACCGCTTGACGAGGCGGACGGTGTGCGAGTAGGAGGTGAAGTGGTGCTGGAGGGTGGCGATGGCGCCGTGGTGTCGAGGGGCGTGGACGAAGCGCTCGTCGTAGGCGGCGAGGTAAGGGATACCGGCTGCTCCGATCTGTCCGACGCGTTGCTTGAGAAGGAGGTGCGAACGGTCGTAGAAGATGCGAGCGCGGAAGGCGTAGCCCGTCGACGTGAGGATCTCGAGCGAGACGTTGTCGTCCACGGGATGGGCGTCGAGGTCGAATGCTACTTGAGCTTTGACGATCTGGTGGTTCTTCTCCAGTCCAGCGCCAATCTTGGTGAGGAATGCGGCCTTGATCTTTTGCACGCCCTCGAGATCGTCTGGCCAGCGACCCGAGCTCTCGAGAGTGAGGAGGATGTCGTGGGTGGAGATGTGCTTGATCGAGTCGGGGAAGCGCTCAAACTCTTTCAGTCGACGAGGAGATGGGGTGAAGATGGTCGAGTAGCGAAGGCCGGCAGAGGAGGGAGCGACCGAGGAGATGGCGAGAGGAAGGTCGGGCAGGTCCTTGAGCACCTTGACGAGGTCGTCGAAGGCGTTCATGATGTTTCCAAATCCCTTGCCCGTAGCGAATGAATCCTCGAGGAAGATGGCCTTGCGAATCGCCTCGGGCTCGACCATGAGATGATCCATCGCGCCGGCGAAGACGTCGATGTTGGCGGTAGGGACGCCATGGCGGTGGTTGAGGATGTACTTGATGATCCTGCTGACGACCATGTTGCGCTGTGGTCCGAGTCCATTGGGTCCCATCTCGTCCCAAACGACGGTCTCGACGATGGCTCCGTCCATGAAGCGACGAAGCTCCGATTTGGGTCCCCAGAAGGCTGACCATTCGGCGCACGCGGCTTCGTCCTCGGCGGAAGGACCTTGATCGACTACGCGAGACGACTCGACGGGGTCGACGAGAAGGCCAAGGGTGAGGGTGATGGAGGAAGGGGAGGATGCCGAGCCCTTGACGGGAATCGACGAGGGGGAGGGTGCGTTGAGCTGGAAGGCGCGGACGCGGGAGCCGAGAGCTCGACGAAGGGTGTAGGACATTGAAGAGGTAAGGTGGGAGAGGGCATCCGAGTGGTCGAGAGCGTAGGAGGTGGAAGTAGCGGAGAGGAGGGAGGCGGGAACGGTGATCCTGCAACGTCAAGAGAGGTCAGTTCTGTATGATGATACAAAGAAAGAAGCCCTAGGCCTACCGAGCAAAGTTGTCGAACCGCTCCACTTCGCGAAGCTCCCGGAGGAAAGCTCCCTCGAACTTGACCTCGTCCTCTAGGCCGCTCAAGAGAAGGGCGATGGTAGCCTTGGCGTCTTGCTTGAGCTGTGGACGAATAAGTTGTCAGGTGAATCCGTGGACAGCGTGATTGGCCCGCACTCACCATTTCGAGCGTCGAAAGATCAATGCCAGCGGCGAGGTTGACGGACCCCGTCGGATCCACAAAGATGGGCTTGCCTTTAAACGCCTCGCGAAACTCATCCTTCTCATACGCCTTGTCCCCCTCAATGCGGAACCACATGCCATCGACCCAATTGACGCCCGCCAACCACTCGACCGTCTTCCTCCAACTCGCCCACGCCTCGCCACCAGCAGCTGCTCCCGCAGGATCACTGCTTCCTGCTCCCCAGCTCAGAGTACGAGCGACACACCATCCCCACCAATCATCGGTGAAGCCCAGCGAGGCGCCGTAGGAGCGCTTGGCGGCCCAAGATTGGAGAAGGCGGATCGCCGAGACGTAGGAAGGGTGGGTGGTGGTGAGGGTGTGGTGGTACTTGAGGTGGGTGGTGAGGAGAGGAAGGGAGGAGAGGAGGAGAGAAGTCGAGTGGAGTGGGGTGGCGGGGAAAGTCGAAGGATCGACTTGACCGTTCTCGTCGGCGGAGGAAGAGGCGGGGCGGACGATATTGCTGGAAGGGCTGAGCTTGGAGGCGGCGAAGGCGTCTGCTGGCCAGACTATACGCAGACGAAGGACTGCTCCCTTGGACTTGGAGAGACCGACCTTGTCGGTGCCCTTGATGTGCGCCGAACGGATCTCGAGAGCGAAGCCTTGCGAGCCGGCAAGGGGGACGTAGGACAGAGAGACGGGGCCGAGAGAGGAGGGAAGGGAGGATGCGAGGGTGACGAGGTAGTGAGTTGACTTGACGAGGAAGCGAGGGGATAGGTAGTCCTTGGGTTGGAGGAGAGACTGCCAGGGAGGGAGAGAGGGTGTGAGCGAGCGAAGAAGTGTGAGGAGAGACGATGGGCTTACCTCGGGCATGCCGACAGCCATCTCGACTAAGTACTCTCCCTTGATCTTGATTCCTGCACCCCAAGCCCACCTTCCGATGACCCTGACGTCCTCAGCGCGAGGCTTCTCCCACTCGAGCTCCATCTTGCCCCACTTGCCGTCGCTTCCCTCCACCTTGGGTACCATAGATCCCTTCTTCTTCAATCCAGCGAGGCTGATGGCCTTCTGCTTCGGTAGCGAGGTGAGATGGGCGTGCAGGGACTTGAGGAGGGGTTGGAGCGGTGAAGTAGCGGCGGGAGGAGGGGTGATGGGATCCAGAACCGAGGTGACTTGAGTAGCGATGACATTGGAGATGGGCGAGGCGGTGAGTTCGGCGAAAGCGAGAGCACGGAGCTCTGCTGGGGTGAGAGGCTTCGGCGCCTTGGAGTTGCGGACGTTGGCCTTCTTGATCGGTGCTGGAGCTGCAACTTCGACAGCAGGCTCGTCGTCGTCGTCTCCGTCCGAATCTTCTGAATCGTCGTCCATGCCTGGAGCGTCGAGATTGGCGTACAAGTCGGCTCCGTCGTCTCCAATCATTTCCTCGTCGTCGTCTGATGCCTCAGCTCCTCCCTGTAGTTCAAACTCGTTCTCTTCATCATCTTCCAGGTCCTCAAAGTCTCCCTCGTCCTCCTCGTCCTCCTCCTCGTCGTTCAAAGCGAGTTGCGAGCTGCTGGAAGAAGCGTCCTCGAAATCCTGGTCGTCCGAGCTGGGCGAAGCTGCTTTTGTAGATTGTTGGGTGCGCTTGGCTTTTTTACTAGCTGTAGCGGGGGCAGCTTGAGCTGCTCGTTTGGCCATGCTGTCGAGATGTAGCAGGAGCGAGACCAGATTTCGAACTTGGTCGCGGCCGCGCGGCGAAGTCGTGAAATGCGGCTCTCGCTCCGACACTTCGCTCGTCCGCTGAACTCGACTCGGATATGGCCAAAGCAGCAGAGCAGAAGACTCCAAAAGTCACTAAAGCGACTACCAAAAGCAAAAGCAAGCCCTCCAAGGCCAAACGCGCCAAACTCGACTCTGACGCCTCCATCACGAGCACCGACGACGAGGCTTCGACTTACGAGCAGGGAACTGACGAGGGCTCGGTCGTCGTGCTGAGCGATGAGGAAGAGGAAGAGGAGGACGAGAGTACGCCTATCACCGAATCGGATCTGGACGACGACGACAGCAGCTCGAAGAAGCGCAAGGGGAGCAGCTCAAAGAAGTCGAGCGGCAAGAAGGGCAAGGACGATCGCAACACGAGGGTAGTCAAGCAAGTCAAGAAGACCGCCGGTCCGAAGGAGGATGGTATGTACATCCCTCTACCGCCCGTCCGATGCGCGAGTTAACCTTGGAAGCGCGTTCGGTCGCGTCCGTTTCGTCATCTGCCTACAGCTGCCACCGCCGTCATCCTCCCTACCACCCTCCAGTTCCTCAAGGATTTGGTTGACCACAACGACCGCGAGTGGTTCCAGGAGAACGGTGCGCTTCTCGGCTTCGCTTCTCCTTTCCCTCTTCTTCGCCGAGCCCATCAGAAATGGTCGCGCTGTGCTCGAGCATTGTCCTACAGTTCACTGACACGCCTCATTGATAGACGCCCGCTACCGCCACGCCTTGACCAACTTTAACACCTTCATCCAGACCTGGGTCCCTCTCGCGACCGAAGCCGACTGGTCCCTCCCTCATCTGCCCGTGAAAGAGCTTACGCAACGTATCTACCGCGATGTGCGCTTCTCCAAGGACAAGACGCCTTACAAGACGTACCTCTCGGCCTCGCACTGTGAGTCTGAAGTCTCGGCGTCCAGCGAGCGGAGCTGACCCGTACTCGGCGATTGCAGCTCGTACGGGCAGGAAGGGACCTTTCGCTCTCTACTACATCCAAATTGGGGTGCGTGGCTCTCCTCTCTCCGCCCGAGACTCTCTCTCTTTCTCACTCAGACTCCGCCGAGCGTTGCTGACCTCGCTTCCCCTCGCCTCCCACAGGCTAAAGGTCGCTCCCTCCTTGCCGCCGGCTACTGGCAACCCGCCGCCGACTCGCTCAAGAAGATCCGTCAACTCATCCTCGAGGACTCTGCCCCTTTGCGCAAGGTTCTGAAGGAGCCGAATTTCGTCAAGTACTTCGGCGAGCCCGATGCCAAGAAGGGGAGGACGAGCATCTTCGGAGGGGACGATCAGTTGAAGAATGCGCCCAAGATGGAGGGAGTGACCAAGGATCATCCCGAGATTGATTTGCTTAAGTGAGTTTCATCGTCGCTTCTCGCTCGTGTCTAACCTTCCGCTGACTCTCTCGCTCTCTTTCTCCCCGTCTCTCCTCCTCATCCGCTCTCACTCCTTCGCGATCCCCTCCTTCTTTCTCCACCGCCCCTCCCTCGCTGCACTGACGACCTAGGCTCCGCTCCTTCGCCGTCTCCCACTACTTCTCCGACGCCGAAGTCACCTCGCCCAACTTCCTCAAAGAGATCCTCGTCCCCGTCATGGAGGCCGCCGCTCCCTTTGTGCAATACTTGAACGAGGTGCGTGACCACCCCCCCGCTTTCAAGCTCGGCCGTATGAAATGCTGACCCTCTCGCCTCGCTCGCTCTCTACTTGACAGATGGTCTTCCCTACCCCTCCCTCCGACGACGAAGGCGAGGCTGGAGATGAGGGAGAGGGTGATGAGGAGGAGGAGGAAGGTTCGGCGTCGGGCAGCGCACAGACGGGAGGAGAGGAGGAGGAGGAGTAGGGCGCGTGGCGTGATGTTCGATGTTCGCTTGGCTCGCTTGCTTGTCTCGTTTGATGCGAGACGAAAGGATAGGGTGGCTGTATACTTCGTTGGCAGGCTGTACACATAAGAGAAGTGCTTCGTGCTCAGGTCTAGCGAGAAGACAGAGCGAGAGGGAGCGGTCGGCGAGGCGAGCGTACCCCCCCCCCTCTCTCGGCTCGCCTCCGCAGCAAGATCGACTTTGTATCCCTTCTCGTTGATCTTTCTACCAGTCGTCGTCATCTACAGGCGCATGCTTGGAGCGCACAGGCTCCTCCTCCTCATCGCCCTCAGCCTTGGCAGCCTGCAAAGGTCGAGAAGGGGTCAGCAAAGGGGCTCGGCGATCGAGCAGAAGCGACTTACAGCAAATAGGCGAGCCATGTAAGCCTCTTGCTTCTGGCTCTCGGTAACAACAGGTCCAGAGATCTGTCAGAGTGCTTGAAAGGGTGAGCTTGGGTCTTGTAAACGAGCGAAGCGACGACGAACCTTGGACCGAGTGCTGGCTTTGGCGGCGAGAGCGGGCGCTTCCGACACTGCAGACGCAACGCAAGGATCAGCGGCAGCTCTTTGGAAGACTGAGGGCGGAAGAAAGCTAACGAGGCGTCATGCCCTCCGGGCAAAGGTCAACGAGCTGCAGAGGAACGTTCTTGCCGGCGACCCACTCCTCGGCGTTGATGGTCGAGGTTTCTACATCCTTCGTAGGGATAAAGATGTCGTCTTGGAAGAACTCGGACTGTGAAATGCACAGAGGAGAAGATTCAGTATCGCGAAGCGCCAGACGAAGCGAGAAAGATGACTCACCCTTGCTCTCGGCACCGACCAGCTGACCTTCTGCACCTCGCCGCTCGTCAGCCTCAGCGAGCTGAGAATCTCCACACCCTTGATGTTGTTCTCCTTCTTGGGTAGGAACGCCCACCCAAGCTGCAGCGTTCCATGTTCGAAGCTCGGCAGCTTGATGATCTGCTTCCCGTGAGCCGCCTCGGGATGGACCTCGAAGGCGAGGCAGGTGCGATCTCCGCGCGAGTAGAGGAGGAGGATCTGCGTGTCTAGATCGAAGTAGGGGAAGAGGGGAGCGGGAGAGACGTCCATCGACTTCTTGGCGATGGGCGCGAGGGCGGAGGGCGTCGCCGAGTAGAGGATCAACTCTCGCGAGGCAGAGCGGTCGAAGCCGGTGGATATGATATGCGTAGGAGAAGCCCAGGTGAGCCGAACTGGGCGAGGAGAGTCGTGAGAAGCGCAGGTGACGAGCGAGGAAGGGGAACGAGGGTCGAGGAGGTGGATTTGCTTCGTCTTGGTCGAGAGAGCGAGAAGAGAGCCATCGGGCGACCATGCCGACGAGGAGATCTGCGGAGGGGACGAGACGAAACGATGGAGACGAGGTCAGCTTCCTACGCGACCGATGGTGGAGGAGAAACGAGAGCCGAACTCACCGAGCCAGCGGGGAGCGGTACGGTGCTCAACAGTACGCCCTCGGAAACGTCCCAAAGCCTCACGCTGGGGATGCCGCGGTCTTCCGACACCGACAGAAGAAGCCCCTTCGCGGTAGGGTGATGCTTGAGCTCGTTGATCTTGTCCATCTTGGCGTCTGCGATTGCGAGTGGAAAAGGTCAGCCATCGTGACCACAGCCGAGCGAGCGACTCTGCCCACCTGCCAGAACCCATTTCGCATCGCCTGTATCCTCCTCAATCCCTCCTTCCGGCAGCTCGAATACTCGAATCTTCGAGTCGTCGCTGGCGACGAAGACTTGACGCTGCTCGAAGGGCGATATCTCAAAGTCGACGACGGTGGCTCCACATACGACCGAAGGGATGTGCGTAGGGAGACGACCGGTGGCGGCGACGGGATGAACCGCGAGGCGTCCTCCAGGACCGCCGAGAGGGAAGAAGAGGAAGGTTCGGTTCGCCTGCGAAAGGATCAGGTCAGTGGTGGATCTGTAGGAGCGTTTCAGTAATAGCGAAGCGCACCTTGAGCATTTGGCAGTCGGCGCTCATAGTCGCGCTGAGGCCATGAACGTCGTGGTAGTCGGGCTTGAGCGGCGTCTTGCCAATGAGGAAGTTTCGAGACCATCCGGGATTGTACGGCGCGTCGCTCTTTGTCTTCGCGACAGGAGCAGGAGCCGCCGAAGGCTCGGCGGGCGAGGCGACGGCGGGTGCAGGGGTGGTGGGCGCAAGAGCGGCGGGAGAGGGCGTGGAGTCGGCGAGACTGAGTCCTGCGAGAGAGGAAGTTGGGGCGGGAGCGGGAGTACCCGAGGCGGCCTTTGAAGTGCCAAAGGTGGGCCGCGAAGTCGACTTGATGGCGGGGGAGGAGGGAGCGGGCGAAGCGGTCGGCGCAGACGCTGCTGGCGTAGAGGTCGCCGCCTCTGTAGGGGTTGCGGCTGGTGTAGGTGATGAGGCGGTCGTCGATGGTGTAGGTCGAGGGATGCTGGAGGTCGGCGATGAGGCTGAAGCTGATGCTGGGGTAGGCTCGCGCTTGATTGGGGTCGGGGCCGTCTTGCTCGGATCTTGAGCGACGAGGTCGACGAGAGCGTCTCCGCCTTCCTTCCATGCCTTGGCATCTTGAGCGGGGGCTGCGAGAAGAACGAAGAGTCAGTTCTTGGATCTTCTCTTCAAAACGGCGAGGAAAGATACCCCTCAGCGGCACGGGCGGGAACAGATCGGCGTGAAAGTCGATGTACTGCCTCCTCGGGACCTCGAGAGGGATAGGGATGACGGCCTCGCCGGTAAGAACCATCACGCGGTTGATCTCAGCCTTCATCAGGCTCAGCACCGAGGGAGGCGCGAGTGCGAAAGAGGCGATGGGGGCGGGGATGGGAGTGCCTCCTTGCGTGAAGATGGAAGGCCCACCGACCTCGACCCATTGAAGAGTCATGTCGCCCTGTTGCGAAAGCGAGAATCAGCTCGGCGGGAGAGAAAGCTCGGTGCAGTAGAACTCACCCTTCCTGCCATGTAGACGATGTTGCGCTCCTGATCGACGACAGGCATCAGCACGCCAGTGTTGGAATCGAGTCGCTGGGTCTTGATGGCAGAACCTGAGCCAGCGTTGCGAGTGTCGAAGAGGGAGAGTTCGCGATCCCTCATCTTGGAGAAGCCAGTGGTGAAGATCTGCTCCGAGGAGGTGCCGCCGAGCCAAACGTGGCGAGAGCACTTCATTCCTCCGTGAGCTTTGAACTCCTGTAGTGGAGTAGGTGAGAAGGCGATCGGCGAAGGCGCTCGGCCGAGGGAAGGCCAAACTGCTCACCAATGCCGCCTTCGAGCTATCCTTGCGCACGTCCCAGATCCTCAGAACACCGTCCTTGCCCGTCGTACTAATCATGCGGCCGTCGCCAGACCATTTGACGCTCCAGGTTGGGCTACTCTGGTCGATCTGGAGAGCTGGCGCGCTCGCCTGAGACTGGACGTCGTAGACGGCGACAGTCGATTGCGAGGAGGCGAGAAGAAGGGCAGAGGTAGTAGGGTGGAAGGAGAGAGTGTCGATGGGTCGGGTCGAGGGGTGCGAAACCGAGAGGAGGGTGTTCGGCGCAAGCGAGCTGCCTTCGGAGAAAGAAGAGAGGGGCGGGAGCTCTTGAATGGTGATCTGTGGGTAGAGGAGGGTACTTTCAGCTGTCTTGAGCCTTCTTCAGGAGCACGGAGCTGCTCACCTTCCCGTCGTCGGTGCCCGCCGCGACAAGATCGTCGAATCGAGAGACGTCAAAGTCGCTTATGGCTCTAGAAGCGACCTGGAGGGTGGGTGCTCGTTGATTGAACTTGGCCGGAGAGTCGTAGCCGTGGCACACCAGAGATCCTGTGGTGGAGCGAACGTCAGGGTCGAGGCCGAGCTCGGAGCTCGCTGACCGCTCACCTGAAGCGCTTCCTTGGGCGAGCCAGTATTCGGAGCAGGTTTTGATCAGATCCGAGCTGTCAGAAGCTGCAGAGGTGGATACAGGGAGCTCAGACCACCATGCATCTCGCTGCAGTGGGGGGCGGAAGGTGAGCGGAGGCTCGCGCCGGAGGATGGGAAGGGATTTACCTTGCCGACCTGCGCGACGGCGTTCTTGTATGGCGAGCTGTAGAATCGAGGAGCCATGTTGCGGTGAAACTGCAGAGAAGCGGCCGTGCAGGGTCAGTTGGGAGCTCGAGAAGGGCGTGAAGGGGCTGGTGGAACACCGAGAGGGCTGCTAGAGCAGCTGCACAGTCGACGACTTGAAGACGACTTGTCTTCATGCTGCTGGCAGCTCGAACCGTCTCCCACAGCTGCCCTCGGCCTGCTCGCAGCTCCTACTCGTGTCGTCCGGCGAGCGCTCCTCGCTGGCCATGACGAGCTTCAGACAAGCAGTAGCCCCCTTTTCGTTGCTTTGTTTCGATGGGTGAAAGACCTTCTCACCCTGTACGATGCTGTCGGTCGACCTGTGAGCTGTTCGAGTGCGTCGTCACCGGTGGGGCTCGCAGCGCGGAGGCGAGAGGAGTGGTTTCGGCGTTGAGGGCGCTGGAGGTAAGTTCTAGGTGGTCTCTGGTAGACTGAACGCTGCTGTTGAGCTACAGGCAAGAATGTGGGCGAAGTCCAAGCCGTTGAGCTCGGTTCGCAATTCGACTTGACTTCGACTTGAAGCTCTCAAACGTCAAACCGGCTTGACTTCATACTTTTACCTCGCTTCTTCGTCTCTTCGCCTTTCGGTAAGTTATGCTTTTCTCTTCACGCTCACTTGAGTGGGCAACGTCTACAAAGCTCGGCTGACCACCCCATGCTCTCTCTCTCCGCTCTACACTTTCTCTCTCCGCTCTACACTCGCTTCCACCCTCCTCCCCACCACAGCATTTCTCAGGACGGTCAACGTGACCTTGACCGAATTGTTTCAGCTATCGTCGAGGCCGCTCGCGAGGAGGAGGACGATGAGGAGGAGGACGATGAGGTGAGTTGTTGCGGAGCTTACTCAATGATCAACAGGCGAGTTCGGTCGCTGACAATTTCGCTCCGTCATTGAACAATGCCCTCTGGTGATGTCGCCTAGAAGTGATTCGCTTTTTCGTTCGGGAGGAGTGTTCGGTTTCCACTGGTAGCCATCGCTGCAACCAGTCGGCGCACCCCCGCTGTTGTTTTTACCACCTCTTTCCTCCTCTTTGCGCTCGACCTCGACCTGCGAATATGCGCCGCGAGAATCTTGAAGCCTGTCGTCGCTCGGTCTACTCGCCAGTTCGACGCTCGGCGACGATGACCTCCCCGACACGGCGGAGGGTCCGGCGCGCTCCTCTCATTCACGCTCTCCTATGGGAATCATACCGGAGCTCCCGAGGCCGGCCTGTCGATGTCATCAGTCAGCTGCTTACGGAAGCTCGAACGCCGAGCCCCACTCCGAGCTGCTGCTCGCTCCCCGAACGGTGCACATTGTTCCAGTGCCGTCAACCCTGGCTCTTGTCCTTCGATTCGCATCTTCTGCAAACCTACACCATGGGAGTCCCCGACATTTTCCTTCCTGCTCCCGAGCCCAAGACTGCATTCGGCCGACACCGACTTCTCTCTCCGACGGCTGGCGTGCGCGTCTCTCCCCTCCAGCTGGGCGGCGGGTCCATCGGAAGCGCTTGGTCTGATTTTGCTGGTGTGTTGCTGCCTCGGGCGTTGCTGTTCAAAGCGAGTCGCTGACTCTCTCTCGGTGAATCGCAGGCGCCATGACCAAAGAGGCGAGCTTCAAGCTGCTCGATGCCTTCGTCGAGGCCGGCGGCAACTTCATCGACACGGCCAACAACTACCAGGACGAGGAGAGTGAGCAGTTTATTGGAGAATGGATGGCCGAGCGCAAGAACCGCGACCGCATCGTTCTTGCGACCAAGTTCACCGTGAGTCTCCTTCTGCGATTGTTCGGCGAAACTTGGCTTCGAGGAATCGACTTGGGCTGGACTGACTTTCTCCTCATCTAAAGACGAACTACCGCTCCTATGCGGACGGGAAGAACGAGTCGATCAACCACTCGGGCAACTCGAGGAAGTCGGTCCACATCTCGCTTCGGGACTCGCTGAAGAAGCTGCAGACCTACTACGTTGACATTCTCTGTACGTTGAACAATCTCTCTCGATCTGTACGCATTCCACTGACCCTCTCTTATTTGCTGCAGACCTTCGTGAGTCGACTGAAGCCCCTCGGCGCAGTCTCGGCGCTTGCAACTGACTGCTTTCTTCCACTCCCCACAGATTGGTGGGACTGGACGACTTCGATTGAGGAAGTCATGCACTCTCTCGACGTCTTTGTCAAGCAGGGCAAGGTTCTGTACCTTGGTATCTCGGACACGCCCGCCTGGATCGTCTCGGCTGCGAACGTCTATGCTCGGTGAGCTTACACCACAATGCAGGCTCCGTGGAGCTCAGAGCTCACAAGAATCCATTCTGTGCTACAGTGACAAGGGTCTCACCCCCTTCTCCGTCTACCAAGGCCGCTGGAACGTCATGGACCGAGCTTTCGTGAGTATCATCCCTCTCAAAGCCTTCGCATGCTCGCTCACTCGCCTATCTGCTTGCAGGAGCGTGACATCATCCCCATGTCTCAACACTTTGGCATGGCTCTCGCTGTGTGGAATGCCATCGGAGGCGGACACCTCCAGACCAAGAAGCAGGCGAGTCTCGGCGTTTCCCTTTAGCTTTTCGGCGACCACTCGGCTAGCTCGGTCGAGGTCAAAGGCTGACATATACATACTTGCAGCTCGAGGAGCGCAAGAAGAACAACGAGGCCCTTCGCTTCAGCTTGACCGGCACCGAGCAGACCGAGGAGGAGGAGCGCTTCTCGGCTTTGCTCGCCAAGATTGCCGCCGAGCACAATATCGAGTCGGTCACCGCCATCGCTCTCGCCTGTGAGTGGGAGAAGATCCACTTGCATATGTTGCGGGCAGTACGCTGATCGTGTTCGTCTCCACCTTTCGACAGACATCCTTTCAAAGGCTCCCTACGTCTTCCCCATCGTCGGGTGAGTCCTCTCTCTCTTCACCAGCTACAGCTCAAGCTGATTGCATTTGCCTTGCAGCGGACGCAAGGTCGAGCACCTCCACGACAACATCCAGGCTCTCTCTATCAAGCTCACCGCCGAGCAGATCAAGGAGATCGAGGGCAAGTTGACCGCTTCACTCCCTCTCTTGCCGCCCGCTGACAAGATTTATCTCGTACAGACGCCAAGGACTTCGACCCCGGATTCCCTCACGACCTTGCTGGAGGCAACAGCGCCTTCCCCGGCGTCGAACAGGCCTTTTTGATGAAGGCGAGCGGCTACCTCGACCTGGTCAAGAGCTCAACCCCCCTTTGAATAGCCTAGCCCGGGCAGTGAAGTGGTGGAGTGTAGACAGAGATGCATTCGAATACGAATTTCGCCAATGAGGAGAAGTGACCGGATGCTTCGGCGCTCGGCGTGGCGTGTTCACATCGTCTTCCTCGAGGGGTTGCTCCTCCGCTTCTGCTATGCTTCGTCTCGCGAGAGGAAGGAGATATCATCCCTACTACCAGACAAGGGGTGCTGTCCGCATCTACGGCTGAGCGAGCGGCGTTCGGATCGAGGCTTGAAATTGGCTTCGGCGATCGAGAAAGCGGCGAGTACAGAAGCGAGAGGGGGGGAGGCAGGGGAGCTAGCGTGTTGTCAGAGGGAGTCTCCACAAGATTGGACCTGTTTGAGGAGAAAGAGGGACAGGCAAAGCACCGACTGAGGCGACAGAAGGGAGCGCCGAACCGTGCGGATCAAGGGGAACGGATCGGAGCCTGCAATGTCTGCAAGAGAGCAGAAGTGGTGGCTTGTTCTACTGACCGAGAGAGAGCAGCAAGACTGTCCCTTGATTTTGTACTCATCAACGGACGAGGGTGCCAGCCTCTCGCCTGTCGAATAGTAAGTTCCACTGTAGCGCCGAACCCGTGTCCAGAGCTTCAGCAGCGCCGCTTCGAGAGGACAAGCTCGGCGCAGGCAGGGGTCAGCAAAAACCGAGAGCACGAAGGGGTGATTCAACACCTTGACCATGCGAGTAGACATGCAGCGAAGGCACGAGTGGAAGCGCGGTCGAAGCGGTCGAAAGAGGGAAACGAGGCGAGCATCTTGCTCCGGCCCTGCCTCATGGTGTCATCTGCCATCAGTTGAAGAGGCGCGCTGATACAGAGAATGATACAGAAACAGTGAGTAGAGACCTGCCGCAGGAATCTGCAGGCGAGGAGCAAGGGGAAGGTCTGCGCCGAGCGCCGAGAAGGGTACTGGAGCGTAGGCTGAATCTGTTGGTGTTTGGTTCATAGAAATCAAAGTTACTCCTCGTTAGTCTAGTGGTTATGATCCGGCTCTCTCACAGCCGTGGCCGGGGTTCGATTCCCCGACGGGGAACATCTTTCTGCAATTTCGGCGTTAGCCTGTTGACAGGCCTGTTGCTCTATGCGACTTGCTTTTTGCTCACCAAGTCAAGGCTCCTTTCCTCTTTGGAAGAACCGAGGTCGATCCTCCTTCGCCTGCGCTGGCTCTCCGGCGCTTTTGGGGATGCTGTTCGACCTGTGGCACGCTCTATAAACAGCTGGCAAGCCCCGACAGCCCTGCAGAGAGCTGCAAAACCCTCCTGCTCTCGAGCAACTTCAGAATGACGCGACTAGATTTGGACACGTGACTTGGGAGCCCGAGTTGAACGACTCCGACAGGCGTTCCTCCACTTCTGCAGTCTAATACAGCTCACGCGCTCGCTCTCTGATGTTGATGATACAAAGACAGACGGTGTAGATGGTTGTGGCGATACCGCAGCACAGTAAAAGTGGATGACAACAGTGGTAAGGAAGAAGTACGAAGGGGATGCTCGTCAAGAGAGGATGATAAGGTGAGGAGTTTATTCCTTGTCGCCCTTCTTGGACTTCCTATGCACAGCAAAAGAGCATTGGTCAGCTCGGAAGGTCTGGAGAAGGCAGAGTGCAAACAAAGCCGACGTACTGGGGCAGAAGCTCCGAGTGGATGTTGGGGAGGACTCCACCCTGGGAGATGACGACGTGTCCAAGGAGACGGTTGAGCTCCTCATCGTTCTAAAGTAGAGGAGTGCCAAGGTCAGCCACTGTCGAGCAAAGGGAGGCAAGTCCGAAGTGGGCACTCACGCGGATGGCGAGCTGAAGGTGACGAGGGATGATGCGGGACTTCTTGTTGTCGCGAGCGGCGTTACCAGCGAGCTCGAGGATCTCAGCGGAGAGGTACTCGAGGACGGCAGCGAGGTAAACTGAGCGAAGAGAAGAGAAAGGAGAGAGGGTCAGCCCAAGTCGAGCAAGCCAAACAACGAGCGCAGGGCGACTCACCGGGAGCTCCGGCACCGACACGCTGAGCGTAGTTTCCCTTGCGAAGGAGACGGTGGATACGTCCGACGGGGAACTGGAGACCAGCCTTAGACGAGCGCGACATGGCCTTGTCGGCGGAGGCGGCTCCGGCCTTTCCTCCAGACTTTCCTCCAGATGACATGTTGTAGGTGATTAGGGTGGGGTGGGTAAAGGGTGGGTGAAGAGCGAGGGAAGTTGTAGCTTGGTAGTGAAGTGAAGAAGGAGAGAGAGAAGGTCGAAGTGGTGGACTTGTAGTCTGCATTCGCTCAAAAAGAGGGAAGGGACGTCCTCGCTTTGACCTGCCTCGACCTAGGCCATGCCGAAGGCAGAGGATTGAGCGGTACGCACCCAAAACTGGCTGAGTGGCTTCGACTCAAAGGCTTTGACCCGGCTCTCTCTTCTTCTCTTCACTATCATCAGCTCTCTTGCCTCCAAGCCTCTCATCTTCACCCAAAGCAATACCTAATCCGCTACAATGGCCCCCAAGTCCGCCGCCGCCGAGAAGAAGCCCGCCTCCACCGCTGGCAAGGCCCCCGCCTCCAAGGCTCCCGCTGGAAAGGCTCCTGTACGTTCACCACCCCTCGGCCCTACAACTGAGCCATACACTGACTCCTCCCCACGTCCAACAGGCCAAGAAGGCCGTCAAGAAGGCGCCCGCCGCTGACGGTGACAAGAAGAAGAAGCGCAAGATCCGCAAGGAGACCTACTCTTCCTACATCTACAAGGTCCTCAAGCAGGTCCACCCCGACACTGGTATCTCCAACAAGGCCATGCTCATCCTGAACTCGTTCGTCAACGACATCTTCGAGCGCATCGCCGGCGAGGCCTCCAAGCTCGCTTCCTACAACAAGAAGTCGACCATCTCTTCCCGCGAGATCCAGACCTGTACGTTGTTGCTTTGACCTCCGCGTTCGACGCTTTGGCGCGACCTCACAAACATTGGCTGATCCTCGCGCCTTGCTTCAAACAGCGGTCCGCCTCATCCTTCCCGGAGAGCTCTCCAAGCACGCCATCTCTGAGGGCACCAAGGCCGTCACCAAGGTGAGCATTCAGACTCAAACCCTTTCCGAGCCCAGCGCTGACCCTGGCCTCCTCCGTGCAGTTCTCCTCCTCCAAGTAGAGAGTTCGGCGCCCGCTTCTCAGTCACCCTTTCGTTTTTTCTAGTCCATGTTGTCAACCCTTTACCACGCCAATACACTATTGTGCCGTACCCCATTACCTCCTGAGCTGCCAGCGAACGCGAGAGCATCACAAACAACCCCGCGAGCAAGTTCCGATCGTGACTTCACGCGACGAGAATGTTGAGGGAAGGGCACGGAGGCAGCTGTACATTCGAGGAAAGTGTCAAACAAGCTATACCGCCAGCATCGTACAATTACCAGTGCAAGTTCCCTTGCCCGGCAAGACGAGGAGGAAATTTGGGCTCCCCTTCGGCGCCGAGCCGTGTTGTCGAGCTCCTTCGCGCTTAGTCTCAGCTCGCCTCTGGCTCCCAGTAACGAGAAGGAGATATTCACACAGCTCTAACGCAAAACCGCTACGACTACTAAGCACAACAATTTCGTCTGCAAGAAGAACATCAAACACAGAAAGCCTCTCGTCGCTCCTCTCCTACCCGCTCGGAGGCGCTCCACCGTCCGACGCTGTCTTGTAGGCTGGATCCGGACTCCTCGAAGGACTGCTGCCTGCACTCCGCGATGCGCTACCCTTGGACGAGTGGCTGCCCGCCCTCGAGAGCCGGCCGAGCCTCGTCGCAGGGAGTTCGAGCTCGAAAGAGCCTGATCCGGTGAGGCTGGGCATCGTCGGCGGTGCCGACGCCGAAATGCCAGCGAGTGGTGCACTGCTGCTCTCCTGTTCGGCGCTTGGCAGCCCGAGAGCGGCGCGCTGCTTTTGGACTTTGGCAGCGGCGGCGTTGAGGGCCTCCAAGAGGGCGGGAACGAGGATGGGCTTGGAGACGTAGCCGCTGCACGAGAGAAGCGTGTGAGACTGGGACACGCGACGGCGAGGCGGCAGCGAAGAGACTCACTCTCCTCCGGCGGCGATGCACATCTCCTTGTCACCGCTCATCGCGTTGGCCGTCAAGCAGACAATCATGGGTCTAGCAGGAATTGAGACGAGGCAGGGTTCAGCGACCGAACAATATGCAGAGCGCAAGCAGTAGAGACTCACCGCTGCGCTGGGTCCGGCATGAGCTTGCAAATCTCGCGAGTCGCTTCGAGGCCGTCCATCCGAGGCATGTTGACGTCCATGCTAGCGGAAAAGAAGCGTCAGCAGGACCCGAACAGATTGAGAAGCAGCTTGACTCACAAGATGATGTCGTAACGCTTCTTCTGCGCCTTCTCGAGAGCGATCAAACCGTCCTCGGCGATGTCGGTCGAGTAGCCGAGTCGCTTGAGAAGATGGGTGATGACCTTGACACTGGAGAGAGAAGAGAGGAGGTAAGTAGAAGAAGACAAGTTATGGTCAGCAGGTGTAAAAGCGTACTTGATCGGGTTGTCCTCGGCGCAGAGGATGGAGAGTGGCGCTCGCTGAGCCTGGTTGGAGGGGAAGGGGCTGGTCGTTGCGGTGGGAGGAGGCGTCCCTCTACGGAACTCGCTGGCGGGGAAGACTTGGCGTAGCGTGTGGTGGAGACGGTTCCGCTTGATCGGCTTGATGAGGAACTTGCAGTCGAGCTGGCGCATCTCCTCGTAGATGGGCGAGCCCATGCGTGTGAGAGCGATGACGGGCGTGTTGATCTCCTTTTGCCGCAACCGACGAAGCAGGATCTGCGCCGCGAACTGAAGACGAAGCGAGAGGTCAGCGACTTCGGCGAGTAAGCTCAAGGCGAATCGAAGTAAGCGTACTCCAGGCAAGAAGACGTCGATAATGATAACGTGATGCGGTTGGCCAGCATCGTGAGCAGCGACAGCAGCGCCGTAGGCGTTGGAGACGTCTTCGGGAGCGTCGGGGACAAGTCCGAACGAGGAGACGAGCTGTTGCAGGACGAGTCGGCTCGTAACGTTCTCGTCAACGATGAGGCACTTCTTGCCGACGAGATCCGGGTTCTGAGCGGCCGAGTAGAGGTCGACTTCGGGCGATTCGGCCGTTGGGACGGTGAGAGTGACGGTGAAGGTGGAGCCCTTGCCGACCTCCGAGTCGAGTTCGATGTCGCCGCCCATGAGCAGCGAGAGCTTGCGCGAGATGGCCAGTCCGAGCCCGGTACCTCCAAACTGCTTGGTCGTGGCCGAGCCCTCGGCTTGAGAGAAGACGCTGTCGGCGAGCAAGGTCAGCTGTTGAGCGAGGAGAGGAAGACGAGGCGACGAACCGGAAGAGACGACCGAAGTGCTCCTTGGCGATGCCGATACCCGAATCCTTGACGGCAATGGTGACGCGGCACATGTTCTCGCCTGTCGCCGACTTGTGAGCGACGGGCTCGGAGCGAGCCGTGACGATGATCTCGCCATCTTGAGTGAACTTGACGGCGCTGTGGAGAGCGAGACAGGTCAGTGGAAGAACAGAGATAGATTGAGAGGTACAGCTCTCACTTGGAGAGGAGATTGACGACGATTTGACGCAGGCCTGTAGAGGGCGAAGCGACCGAGTCAGCGATGGAACCGAGGCGAGCAAGGTCAATGCTCACGAGTGAGGTCTCCGACGATGTTAATATCGCCTTGCTCGATCACAAGAGCCATCTCGACCGACTTGGATGCCGCACGCTCGGCGAGCATGTCCATCGACGACTCGAGCACGTTGCGGAGCTGAACCGTGTCCTTCGAAAGCTCGAGGTGGTCCGACTCGATCTTGCTGTAGTCGAGGATCTGCGTGAGGGGAGATAAGTAGATGTAGATGAATTTTTTTTGGAGAGCTTCAGAGCCTACATCGTTGATCTGCGAGGGAGCGGAAGGTCAGTGTGGAGTCGAGCCAGAGCGTCGGCGACGGAGACTCACCACAACGAGCAGCTCTTGACTCGAGTTCTTGATCGTTTCGACGTAGTCGGTCTGAGAGAGAGAAGTAGAAGGAGGTGAGCTTTATGTCGCTCTATGCCCTCGTGATGAGGAGTGCCCTCTCACGCACCTGGACGGGGTTGAGCGAGGTGTCGAGCAAGAGACCGGCGAGGGCAACCACAGCGTTGAAAGGCGTCCGAATCTCGTGGCTCATATTGGCTGAAAGAGAGCGCTTTCAGTAAAAGCGTATAAAGCAAGAGCGAGTCGAGCAGCCTCACCCAAGAACTGCGACTTCATCGCCGTCGCCGACTCCGCAATGTCCTTGGCGCTCCTCATCTCGGCCTGCGCTCGCTCCTTCTCCGCCACCTCGGCCTGCAGCAGGTCGTTCTTGTGCCTCAGCTCCAGCGTGCGGTCGGCGACGGTGCCCTCGAGGTTGCGGTTGTAGCCTTCGAGAGCAGCTTGCGAGCGCTTGAGGTCAGCATTGGCAGCCTTAAGGTCTTGCACGAGGCGAGCCTTCTCGATGGTCGCCGCAGCTTGTCCAGAGATGAGCGACAGGATCTCGAGGCGGTCGGGCGTCTGCGAGCAGAGAGGAGAAGGTCGTCAGCGGCGAATCTCTCGAGCTCGGCGGCGGAACCAGCACTCACGAAGGCGTTGCGAGTCTGCGAGTTCTCCATGTACATGACTCCAATGACGCGCTGCTGGTTGGCGAGGGCGAGGCAGAGGATGGATAGCGGCTTCTCCCGGTTGAGGTAAGGGTCCGAGATGCTCTCGCCGAGGGCGTCGAGCGTGTTGACGACCATGGCTTTGGAGCGAGCGACATAATTAATGACGCTGCAGGGATCTGCGAGGCGCGAAAGTGAGGTCAGCCTTGACCTGTTGCCACGCCGAAAGCGAGAACACTGACAGCGATCCGGTTGAACGTCAATGGCGTCGAGACGGCGAAGGTGCTGGGTCTCGCTCGAGCTAGACTTGGCGATAGCCTCAGCGCAGAGCGTTCCTCCCTTGTCGAGGACGAGTAGGCACATCTCGGCGCCTGCCGTGCGGAGAGCGAGCGAGAGCAGCTTGGAGACGACGCTGCACGAGAGGTGGAGGGTCAACTCAGTGCTCGCTCGAAAGCCTCGGAGCGAGCATTCCAACTCACCCATCGACTGAAAGCTCCATGGAGATGACACTGGAGGCCGATACGACGGTACGAAGGTCGAGCTCGGTGGCGAGATGCGAGCGCGACATGTGCTCGGACGAGTGACCAGCGATACTCTCGCGATGCTGGCTATCGCTGCGGATGTCGTGTCCCTCTCCCGAGTGGGAATGCGAGCCATGTGATCCAAACGAGGGCGTCCGCTTAAGCTTGGGGGGTTGATCCAAAGTCCAGATGGTGTGGCTCGACGAGGCGATCTCGTCACGGTGAACGGAAGAGGCTTGGTCGAGGTCGTCATGCGGTAAGAGTTCGAGAGACTCGTCGACGGCCGAGAGGTTGGACGACGATTGATCGAGGCCGTTGATGCCGTCGCGAGAGCCGCTGCAGTCGCTAGCAGCGCGAAGGTTGGAGGGAGCGGGTACGGTCGGGAAGAGATGAGGGTACTCGTTGGTCATGGCGACGACCTTGGGCTGACATCCCCACTTGCTCCAGAGATCTCGAGCCTCGATGAGGTAGCCTGCGCCGAGCTTGGGCGAGTTGAGCATCTTGGCGCATCGCTCTCCCATGCACGCGGCGAGGTGGATGTAGTCGACGGCGAGAGCGGCGGCGATGGCGTCGTCGTAGAGCGAGAGAGCGGCTTGTCGGTCACCACTAGCGCGAGCGGCTTCGGCGTCGAGCCAGAGCTTGAGCGAGCGAAAGTTGTCGGCTTGGGTGAGGGCCAGCTCGCCCATCGACTTGGTCGTGGCGGCGAGGGTGTCGAGCTGCTCTTGAGTGAGTGTCGAGAACTCGTCGTAGAGGGTGATGGCTTCGAAGAGCTGGAAGAAGACGGGGTAGATGAGGCCTTGAGCCTGTAGAAGGGAGGGGGGGATCAGCTCTCAAACGCGGCGAGAAGACCCGAGAGAAGCATACACCAGCGATGTGAAGACGACCCGACTTGACCGAGTCCTGAGCGCGCTTGAGGTCGCCGAGGAAGACGGCCATCATGAGCCTCAGCATGTGGAAGAGGTGGATGGTGACGGAGTCTGTTGTCGACAAGATCGTGAGCCTCCCTCTCACTCAGAACAAGGGCTCAAACGCCTACTCACACTGCTTCTCCTCGCAAATGTGATAGTCGGCGAGACTGAACGCCTCTCCCTCGAGCTCGCCCGAGTCGACCGCGCGACCAGTGAGGCAGAGGGCGGATTGATGGACGACGGCGATGTAGAGGGTCGAGAGCTCGTGACGGAACTTGCGCACGAGGACGGTGAAGCGTTCCAGGTTGCTCGACACTTCGGCGAGGGGGACGCCCTGCGAGAGTCGAAGGAGAGGTCAGCGACGGGTAGAGTGAGTGAGCGAGAGAGGAGCGACCACTGACGCAGAGGATGGAATAGGCTACGAGGAGAGAAAGATATTAGCGGCTGTTGAAGTGAGCGAAACGAGAGGCGCCACAACTCACAGCAAAGCTCTCCACACCCAAACCCGAGATACTCGGCGTCTCGATACTCGATACCATAAGCGATAGCCTTCCTGAACGATGGCAAGCTGGCGCGAATGGGCATGCTCCAGGGTACGACATGACTCGAGTAGACCTTGTACGTCGGGCACGCGAGCGGGGTTCCTCCGTACTTCTCAAAGTAGCGAATCGCCGCCGTTCCGTACGCGAGCGACTCCTCCAACTCGCCATAGATGCCGTGGACGAGGACGGCGAGGAGGGTAAAGAGGAAGGCGCCGGCGTCGTCGAGGCCGTGCTGGGAGGTGGCGCGGGCGGCGAGGGAGGAGAGGGAACCGAGCAGGTCGATCCGGGTGAAGTAGATGGGAGGGACGAGGGCGGCCATGACTTGCTGAGCGCCGCAGGTGACGACGTCGGTCATTCGAGGTCGATCGTCGAGATGCTATCGAGTGGGAGGGGGTCAGCGAAACTCGAAAGCGAGAGCGAAAACGAGCGCCGAAACTCACAGCGATGGACTCTGAAGTGTACCCCAACTCATGCCTGATCGTCTCGGCCAGCTTGGCCGCCTCGGCCGTATCGTCCGGTAAGTGTACACCGACCATCGCGAGTCCTTCCCTTCCAATCTCGATCGCCTTGGCCGAATCTCCCATCGCCGAGGCCGAGCGAATCGACCGGGCGTAGACGCGTAGCTTGGCGACCGTATCGCGCGAGTGGTCGAGGAAGATGCGGACGTATTCTTGCGAAGCGGGGTAGTCGCTGTAGGTGGTCCAAGAGAGGGTCAGCAAACGCGCAGATTCGGCGAGGGAGAGGGAAAAAGCCAAACGCACGTCAAGGAATACTCCACTTCGACCAACGCCTCCGTCACCTTGCCCATCAACTCGGGCTGTCCAACCCACCCTCCAGTGCCTAACAGATCCCAAGCAATCTGCAAGTATTTCCTCGCGCCCTCGAAAGCCGTCGCCTTGCTCGCCTTGGTCGCCGCCAAGTAGTTGTACCTCGCCAACTCGTCGCGCTCGGCCGTGGTGGAGAGGATATCGATACCAAAGTTGAGCTGGTTGGCGAGGTCGAAGATACGGTCGTAAGTCGCTTCGTCGGTGAGCGACTGGACGAGACGTTGGCCGATTTGGTAGTGCATTTGAGGGCGGTCGGCGGGGGGTACGAGGGCGTAGGCGGCTGGTGGGGTGGGATGTTGTCGATGAAGAGATGGGGGAGAGGTGGAGAGTCGAAGGAAAGATGAACGGTCAGCGACTCGCGCGCTCTAACGTTGGCCGAAAGAAAGGCGAACGCACCCTGCTGGCACCGATCGTGGAAGAAGCGATAGAACTCGAATCGAACTTTGGGTTGATGGCTCGACAGGGTCCTCTTGGGCTTCTTGACGGTCGATGTGGTCGTCGTCGTCGCCGTCGCCATCGTCGTTGAGCTCGGATCACCCTCCGCCGGTTCCTCCTCCTCCTCCTCATCAACCTCCATCTGCACAATACTAGGCCTCCTACTCCCCGCCCTCGGCGTCTGCATCCCCTCCTCCCCCTCCTCCACCTCCACCTCCCCAACACCAACCAACAACCCCTCCTCGACCGCCTCCCTCAAATCCCCCTCCAACTCCCCCTCGGTCCTCCCCGCGGCCATAGCCAACGCACCCACCTCGAGCTCCTCGTTACCCAAACAAGCGGCAATCATCAATGCTCGACGAGTGACGGGAGAGAACTTCATCATTTGCGCGAGGAGCAGTTCGACCACGTCCGTTGAGATGGATTTGTAGGCGATGAGGTCTAGGTCGAACGTCCAGCGCGAGAGGTTAAAGTCGAAGGTGAACATGCCTTCTGCGTTGAGGGCTTTGAGGAGCTGTTTGAGGGGTGTAGGGAGAGAGAGCGAGAGCGAGAGAGAGAGGGTCAGCTCGGCTCGGCGCTCGTCCTCCTGCCTGCACAACTCCAAAAGGAATGACCCACCTGCGCAACAAACAACGGACTTCCCTTAGTCCTACCCAACACCACCTCACTCAACGTCCTAATCCCCTGATCCTCCCTACCCCTCCTCCCCCCACCAGCAACGACCATCTCCGGAGTCCTCAAACTCTCCCCTACGAAATCCATCACATTCTTCAAACTCAGAGGCTCGAGTAAAATCTTGAGATGGGTGGGAGGGAGCGCGGGGAGGAGGGTGGTCGAGACGATGTGGGTGGGGGAGACTTCGTTGTCCCTGTAGAGGAGGAGGAGGAGGATGGGGTGTGAGGAGGGGTTGCTGGTGCTGGCGTTTGGATTGGGCTTGTCGCTGCTGCCGTCGGGTTTGGTGGTGCTGCTGCTGGTGAGGGCCTGAGGGAGGGAGGGAGAAGGAGGAGCCGTCGAGTCGAGTGAGGGCGTTGTAGGGTCGTGAGGGTCGGGAGAAGGGGAGGAAGAGAGGAGGGAGAGGATAAAAGTGATATCCGAGGGTGTGGACCATTGGAGGTCGTCTGTTTGTGAGCCGAACGGACGAGCGAGAAGGTCAGCGAACACCCATCCTGCTCCTCCTGCGCCGAGCCGAAGAAACATTCGAAAGCAAAAGAACTCCTAACCCACCAAAAACAAGCACCAGCGGTCTCCCCTCCCTCGCAAACACTTTCAACACTCTCAACACACAATCTCTAAACCTCCTCACACTCTCCTCAGCACCCAACCCGGGTACCGGGGGCAAGGTATCGATCCATCCCGGTTCAAACACGTTCTCCAACGTAGGGAGCACATCGGCGAGGACGTGCCCTTCTTTGGCGAGGGCGTGGGAGATGCGACGGCGCCAGAGGAGGAGTTTGGGAGTCGGCTCTGAGAGGATTTGGCGGAAGAGGTTGGAGAGGGCTTGCGAGATGGCGAAGAAGGGGACGGGGGATTTGATTTGATCTGGCGTGGAGTGAGGTAGAGGGATGTGGAGCGGTTGGGAGCGACGGGAGAGCGAGGGAGCGAGGAGAGAAGGACGGAGCGCGAGCGAGACAGAAAAGGCGAGGTCAGCCACCGCCCGCTTTTCTTCACCCAACCGCTCAAGCCTCAACTCACCAAACTTGACAGCAGCCCAAAAACCCTTCCTCTTCCTCCCCATCCCCTTGATCCCGACCTCACCTCCCACCGCCGGACCTCTCAACCTCTCGACCAAGCTCGTCTTACCAATCCCCGAACTCCCCTTCACGACCACGACCTCCACCCTCCCACTCTCTCGCACCCCTTCATACGCAGCGAGGAGGTCTTGTTCCGACGATTCTCGACCAAACATTTTCGAGGGAGGGGGGAGACGGAAATGAGCGGCTGAGTCGATGGCGCCGGGGATGAAGGTTGAGAGGGGAAGGGGAGGGGGAGTGGGTGTTGGTGGATCGGCGGGTGTAGGGGAGGGTAGGGAGGAGGAAGAAGAGGAAGAAGGGGGAAGGGGAGCAGACAAAGAAGAGGAGCGTTGCCGAATCATGGTCGCCACCGTCTCCAAATCGACAATCAAACCCTGACTAGTCTGATACCTCCCCTCTGGACTCTTCTCCAACAACTTGGCCACAATCAACGCCAACTCCCTCGGCACGCTCGGATCCAACTCGTCCACCCCCGCTGGTCTCCTCGCAATATGAGCATGAATAATCTCCAATGGATCCTCGGCTTCGGCAAAGGGAGGTCGACCGGTGAGGATCTCAAACAGGGTCGCGCCGATCGAGTAGTAATCTGCTCTATAATCCGCTGCTTTCCCTACGCGTCCCGAACATTCGGGAGCGAGGTACGGCAGGGATTCCTCCTTCATCCCCCTCTCCCGAATCGGCGCAGATCCACCATCATCAATCATCCCCCCGCCTAACCCTCCTACCCCTGCCGTGCGAAAGGCGCAGGAGAAATCGTGAATGTGCACTTCGCCGAGGATCGAAGTGGAGATGGTGGTGGGTCGGAGGGAACCGTGGACGATGTGAAGGGCGTGGAGGGAGGCGATGAGGCGGATTAGTTGGATTGTGAGTTGGAGGGTGAGGAGGAGGGTGGTAGGGTCGGTCCAGTTGGGAGCGGGACCGCGGGTCGGGGGAAGGAAACGTTCGGAGAAGGCAAAGAGGTCGTCGTCGGCTAGGACTAGCATGGTCTTTTTGGGGATGTAGGGGTGGAGAAGAAGAAAGGACGAGATGACGAGAAGTAATGGAAAGTCAGTGTTACTATCCTTCTTCTTACTCCCTCCTCGCCGAGCAGCCCCAAAACCGAAGCAACTCACCCCCAACCTCCCCACCTCCCTCGCCAACACCTTGGTAACATTCCCAACTCCCGCATCTCTCAAGGCATTCAACAATTGCGTCTCTGCCTTGAACTGAGCCGCGGCGGAAGGTTTGGCCGAGAGGGAGAGCTTGAGGACGACCTTTTGATCGCCGCGATGGGTTGAAATGGCTCGGCAGACTACTACATCGTCGTAGTGGATGGAGAAGACTCGGACTGTTGGGTAACAGCCGTGTGAGGGATCAGCGGGCGGAGAGTAGCGATGAGAGGGCGAGCAAACGGACCATCTCTGTAACCTTCCAAGATGATGGTATCGCCACTAGTAACGTGAGCATAAGAGGATGAATCTGAATGAGCGAGTTTGGGCCGTTGCGCGGAGCGTTGATTGGAAGTGGAGGTGGATTGGGAGCTCGAGGGAGGAGCAGGAGGGAGAGCGAGGCGGCTGGTTGAAGTGGTGGTTGAAGTGGAAGTGGCTGCAGAAGAGCGTGTGGAAGGGGAAGGTGGTGGATGGGGTACAGGAGAGGAGCGATTACCTCTCCCTCCTGTTGCTGTAGTTGAATCTGCTGCTGCTGTTGCTGCTGCTGTTGCTGAGGAAGGGCCAAGTGGATGATGAGGGGTAGAATCTACCCTCCTCCGTTTGTTACTCCCCGTCGGCCCATTCGACGGCATCTTTGCTGTGATGTGAAACTGCTACAGAAACGAATGAACAAGTACGAGGGAGAGAGAGGCGTCGAGGCGATTCGACAGCTACAGGTCTCCCTCCTGCCTAGTATCTCGGGGATAATCAATTACTATCTGATATTTCAGCTCTATTACAGAGGTAAGTTCTTACCTTGGTTCTACCTGCTCCCCTACAATTCCAGCGCTGACTCTCTCTCCCTCACTCACTCAACTGTCTCTCAGCCCGCTCTCTCTCCCCTCTCTCCCTCTTCCCTCCCACAGCGTAACACCTCTTTGAATCGACCTATAATCATGGCCAAAGGAGGGCTCTTCACCGTATTCCACGACTCGCACCCTCTCCCTCCTACCAACAACCCTCGCCGTCCCTGTTCGACAAACAAACCTCTGGCGGCCCTCTCATTAACCGCTCCCAAGGCAGGACTCGGCGCCACTCTAGGCAAGGAGAACGTAAATCCATCCCATCCCTCTCAACTAAAACCATCACTCGGAGGCAAGAAACCACCGCCGCTGGGATCCAAGCTCGCTCCTCCTCCTCCAGCTGCACACCGTCCCTCCTCCCTCGCCTCTTCCTCCCATAACGGAGTCTGTACAGGTCAACTTCGTACTCGCATCCTCCCCTCTCTCAACCACCACGACGCCCCTGTCCCAACGCCGAGCAGCACGACAGCAGCAGCAGCAGTAGTACCCCCCTCACCCGCTTACTCTGTCGCTTCGACTTGTTCGCTACACTCGGAGAGGTTGGGAGAAGGGATAGGTACGCCCAACTCGGCTCGCGATTCGGGGTATGCGAGGTCCGTCTCTTCTTCTCCTTCGGCGAGTGAGGGAGAGGAGGAACAGGAGGGTTGGGCTAGAAGGAAGTTGAGGGGAGAGGAGGAGGAGACGACGGTGCAGTTGACTCAGGCTGGAGAGGTGAAGAAGAGGAGAAGGAGTACGAGGAAGCAGGAGATTAGCGATAGGGAGGCGGATCGTCGAGCGAGGGGATTGACCGAGTCGCCTTTGGCCGAGGTGTGTTACTGCTTTCTTCTCTTGACCTCGGCACTCGCGCTTCTACTGATCCTTCCCCCTCCTCTCTCCCATTCCCCCCCTCCTCCCTCTCAACGACTCCAACAGGTCACCCAAGCCTTCACCACCCTCGGCGCCTTCTCCCTCCCCAACACTCACACCACTCCCGCATCCCCCTCCCCTCTCACCACCAACACCAAACCCACCCGTCGAACCTCCCCTCCCCTGCCCCCCTCCTCCATCAAGCCTCACTCATCGACCAAGCCCTACTCGGCGCCGACTCAAACGATGAGGAAGAAGAAACCCGCTAGTAGTGGTAGTGTTCCCGCGAGTTTGTTGGCGGGTGAGAATGGTGCGGTGAGGAGCATGAGGTTTTGAAGAAGATGAGGAGGAGGAGGAGGAGGAGTTGGTGGCCCCCACCCGAACCCGCTCGTTTTGCACATCTTTTTCTCGCCCATTCGCTCGTTCCCATCACATCCACACCTACACTCTTTCACACCCACATCTCATCTCAATCATTCGCACATACTTCCCTCTCCTCTCTCTCCCCTCACCCTTTCGCTTTTCACACACTCGCTCTTCACACATCACAACCCCCCTTTCACACCTCTCCCTTGCTTTACGGCGCCCTCCGTGCTTATGACTTATGTATAGCAACCACCAGGAATTTAACGCTTAGCTCTATGTATGTAACGCCCCCGCCCCTTCTCGAACGCTCGAGCTACGACCCGCGCCGAATCGGTACCCTTTCGCCGAACCTCCCTCCCCGCCAATGCTGGGCTGCTCCAACTTTTCAGAAAGTTGTATACTATCGCCGAGTTACAACCCCCGCCACCACCTCCACTACCACCCATCTCACACACCCCCGTTCATGCACTGAGTCGGCCAACCCCCCCAGCCCATTGGCCGCCGGCGTATTCTGTCGACTCATCTCTCTCCCGCTCCCCTCGCTCTCTCTCGTGTGCCTCTTCCTCATCTGTTCAGCTCCAGCGTTACGAACAAACGAACGACGCGGAGGGGGGCAAAAATGTCCCAACCCATCCCTCTCGAAACAGCAGTCTCGCTACACGAGCACGCCGGCGGTGGGGGGCCCGGGGATCCAGCAGCGGCAGGAGGGGTTTGGAGGGAAGGAGGTGTCAGAGGGTGGTGTAATACTGCTGGTGCTTGTTTGGTTTTGCTTTGTACTTTTGGTTGTGAGTTGATCCCTTTGACGCGTTTCTTCGAGGTGAGCTCGAGGAGCTGAGCGGGAGCTGACTCTTTGAGGAGTTGATAGATGCTGCTTCGTGAGTTGGTTGACCGGATGAGGAGATCAGTTTGGACGGGAACTGATTGATTGAGGCTGCTGCTGCTGGCTCCCTATGATACTACAAGATTCGGAGTCTATCAGAGTGAGTCGCCCCTCCTTCTCGCGCTTGTAGCTGGGATCAGAACGAGCTGACCTGCGTTCACTTGGTTGCAGGTCATTACCAACTCAATCAATATAGCGATCTCCCCGCCTCTACCATCTCATGGATGTGAGCCCTCTCTCCTCGAGCTCAACCCTTTCGTTCGCCGACGGCGGCGCGCGGCCAGCTCGGCTCTCTCTCTGTCTCTCTCGATGTGCAGGCCACTCACCTCCTCCTTCCCCTCGTACGTGCAGTGGATCAACAGCCCTTGGTATAGAGTTCTGCATGGCCTTCATAGCAGGACCCCTGTTTGATCGAGTGAGTTTCGCATGTCGAGCATGAAGCTGCGGAGCTGACACTCCCTTTGCGCATGAAGGGATACTTTCGGATATTGATGATCATTGGGTCGATTGGATTTGCTGTTTGGTGAGTCCTTTGCCTCCCCCTTCACTCAGCAGGAGGGAGCTGGTGCGGGCCGAGCTGCTCGATCCGCTCCTTGCTGACTCTTCTCTCACATTCCACATTCCTCCACATCTCCACCCTCCTAAAAATGTCACTCGCATCCCTTATCTCACCATCAACAGCGTCTTCATGACCTCCCTCTGCCACGCTTTTTGGCAAACGTTCCTCACTCAAGCAATCGGTCTCGGGATTAGCATGGGCTTCGTCTACGTTCCCGCCGTATCGGTGCTCAATCACTACTGTAAGATCTGTCCACCCTCTTGCCCCTTCACACTCTCGCTCTCACTCGCGTTTCGAGCTCCCTCGGCTTCGGCGTTCCCTCAGCTGACAATCCCACCTCTCACTCACTCGCTTCTACACAGTCTTGCGAAAACGAGCACTAGCGATGGGAATAGCCATGTCGGGAGCCTCAATCGGAGGCATCGTCTTCCCCAGTGAGTCCCTCTCAGCAGCAGCGCGGATGAGCACCCGCGCCAGCCAAAGCTGATCGCTTCCTCCTCCCCACTCAACAGTCATGCTCAACCACCTTTTCGCTACAATCGGGTTCGCCTCGGCCGTTCGAGCTTGTGCGTACCCTCTCTACATCATCTCACTGATCCTCCCCGTCCGAGGCTAACGCCTCCCCGTCCCCCCCCCAGCCGGCTACGTCGTCGTCGGGGGACTCATCCTCGCCAACCTCCTCATGTCCTCTCGCTACCCTCCCGCCAAGCACGACGAGTTTGGAGCCAAGAAGCCCCGTCCCTCGGCTTATAAGATCTGGGGCGAGCCGAGATACTTTTTGACCGTCATCGGCACTTCCTGCTTGTTTCTGGGCTTGTACTTTCCTATCACTTACATTCAAGGTGAGTTACTGACTCCTTGAGGTGCTGGATAGCCATGCTGACGAACATGATATCGTGCAGTCTTCGCCGTTCGTCGAACCGAGCCAAGTTGTCGCTCTCTCCACCGTGCTGACGTTCGCATTATACAGGAAACGCAAAACCTCCCTCGAAGCGTCAGTGACAACACGATCGTCATCCTCAATGTAGCCAGTTTCTTTGGCCGAATCGTTCCAAATTTCCTCGGCGACCGTTTCGGCGTCTTCACCATGCTGACGAGCTGTGGAGCGGGCATCTCGGTGCTCATTTTTGCGTTGTATGGAGCTACCAACTCGGCGGGACTCATCATTGTGAGTCTGCTCACTTCCGGGCGAGAGAGAGGGCAGCTGGCTCATTCTCGGTCTTTGTACTTCCGCAGGTCATCCTCCTCTTTGGGTTCTTCAGTGGAGGCGTGGTTGCTCTCACCTGTATGTCCCTCTTCCCTCTCCTCTCACTCTCACTCACTAGCTTCCCTACAGCTCCACTCCTCATCGCCACGGCCGACGACATCAGCGAGATTGGGTGAGCCGGCCAACGCCGAGCAGTTTTCTCGCCGCTGACACCCCCCATCTACAGAGTAAGACAGGGTCACGCACTCGTGTTCAATGGTCTTGCTGCATTGGTCTGTACACCCATCAGCGGAGCACTGCTCGCGGCTGGGCAGGATGATTTCAAGTATGCCATCGCGTTCGCCGTGAGTTCTTCTTCGTCCCCAGTCTCATTCCCCTCATCTTCTTTGCCCTCTCTATCTTTCACACTTCAATCCAATTTGATCCGAGATGAAAGCTGACCCTCACGATTCATAGGGAGCCATCACAGCGCTTGGATCGGCTACGATGCTCGGCGCTCGCCATTTCCAGGCGAGGCAGCTGGGAACTTGGAAGGTGTAGAACTCTCGTGTTATCGTATAATCCATCAAATAGACGTATTAGACCTGTAACACCGCTATAGCATCACTGTAGCATCAACTGAGCGCCAAGTGAGCTTTCGGCCCTTTCGCCGAGCTTGTCTGCTCCCGGTCCACCCTCTCTCATTCTGTGCAGCAGCTACAGAGGTCGTCGCCGAGTCATCTGTTCTCCCCTTACCTCGATTCCCTCAGCTTTACGTTATTCCGGTCGACTTCCCTCTCAAGCGGGAGCCCCCCCGGCTCTGCAAGCGCTTGCCGCTCTCCCCTCTCTGCCTCTTTGCGCTCTTCTCGACGACCTTCCACTCGCAGGCCATGTCGATCGAGCCGATTCCACTACAAACGGCAGCATCTCGACTAGAGGAGGACCATGCTAGCCTACAGCACGCTGATCGTGAACAGTGCGCGATGGAGAAGGTCGAGCCGTCGGCAGCGGCTGAGCAGAAATTGGAAGGTGCACCCTTCGTGGAAGGAGGGGTGCGAGGATGGTGTGCTGTTGCTGGCGCTTTCTTGATTTTGCTGTGTACATTCGGCTGTACGTAGTCGCTGCTGTACGGCGGAGGGAGCGTAGCCGCCCGCGAACCTGCTGACTCGGCGTCTTGTTTCCTGCAGATGCCAATTCGTGCGTCGGCGTCCACTTGAGGCGTTGTAGAACTACTCGCTGACCTCTCTCCTGCTCTACGACGTCCAGATTTGGAGTCTATCAGAGTTCGTTTCGCGCTTGCCTCTTCTCCGCTCGAATCCCGAGAGCTGACTTTGGCCGAATTGAACAGGCTACTACCAGTTCAACCAGTATAGTCATCTATCAGCATCCACCATCTCATGGATGTGAGTTGCAACCTCTCTCGGCCCTCTGACCGCCCCAGTCCGCTCGTCTCTCCTTCCTCGTCTCCTCCTCGCCGAGTTCAACGCAGCAGCTACTGACTCCCTCTGAACATCCACAGTGGATCCACCAGCCTCGGTATCGAGTTCTGCTTCGCCTTCGTCTCGGGACCGCTCTTCGACCGAGTGAGTTGGCCCTTCGGCGAACCTCTCCCGTCGCGCTTGGCAACCTTGACGAGTTGCTGACCATATGGGATGTCTCATAGGGATACTTCCGCACTCTACTACTCACAGGCTCAGTAGGATTTGTCGTCTGGTACGCCTTTCGCTCGACTCGCCCTCGGCGCTGAGGCTGTCGCCTGACCAGATCTCTGTTTCTGCCTCCTCCGATGCCCCTGCCTTCGACCCGAACCCGCTCAAATCTTCATGTCAACCCCACCAGCCTCTTCATGACCTCGCTCTGTACAGAGTACTGGCAGACCTTCCTCACCCAAGCCGTCGGCATGGGCGCGTCGATGGGATTGATGTACATGCCCGCAATCAGCGTGCTGAATCACTATTGTGAGTGTGCTGTATCCTCTCACGCGACCGCCAGTCGAGGAAGCCAAAGCGGCGACCGAAAAGAAGCTCTTGGCTCGCTCGACTCGGCTCACTCAGATCTGGAGCTCACTCTCGTCCTTGACAGTCCTCGCCAAACGGTCATTTGTCATGGGTATAGCAATGGCTGGTGCCTCAGTTGGAGGAATCATCTTTCCCAGTGAGTGGAGCTGCTGAAGTAGTAAAGAAGCGATTGTTCGATTTCGGCGCTGACCCTTCCTTTGTTCCCTAGTCATGCTCAACCATCTGTTCGCATCAATTGGATTCGCTGCAGGAGTTCGAGCTTGTGAGTCGAGCGCACGACAGTACCCACTCATCGCCATCGCCTCGTCGGCTTTCGTTCAACGCTCAGCGCCTGCCCCATCTCCATCTCTCTCGAGCTCGGTCGCGTGCCCAAGTTTCTCGCGCTGACCTTCCGACCCACAGCCGGCTACGTCGTCATTGGAGGATTTGTGGCCGCCAACATTCTCTGCACAGCTCGCTATCCGCCCATCAAGCGAGACGCGATGGGCAAGAAGCGGAGGAGAGCTTCGCCGATCAAGCTGCTGAAGGAGCCTCGTTACGCTCTGAGCGTAATAGGGACTACAGCGGTCATTCTCGGCGCCTTCTTCCCCATCTCTTACATCCAAGGTGGGTTGCATTGCCGCCTTAAACTCGAGCGCCGAAGCTGACGGCCTGTCTGGCTCCTGCAGTCTTTGCCGTAGGTCGGAGGCGACTTTTGGCGACTTGGGGCTCAGCTGACACTCATTCTACACTCACAGGAAGCGGCACAACTGCCCCGAAATGTCAGCGACAACGTCCTGTCCATCCTCAACGCCAGCTCGTTCACAGGCCGCCTGCTCTTGACGTACGGGAGTGACAGTCTTGGGCCCTTCAGCACTCTCACAACCTGTACTTTTGGGATCTCTATCCTCATCTTTGCCCTGTATGGTGCTACGTCGCCAGCAGGAGTCATCATCGTGAGTCCGCTTCGCTTTCGGCGTTCGCTTTAGAGTTCGAGTCTGCTTCAAGCTCGCGACTGCGTTGGCGTTGAAAAGGCTCGGCTGTCCGAACACACAGCTAACCACCATCTACCGCAGTTCGCCATCCTCTTTGGTTTCTTTAGCGGAGCTTTCTTCGCCCTTCTCTCGCCGATTCTCATTGCCACCGCCGACGACATTGACGAGATTGGGTGAGCCGTCGCAGCTTCTCTCGAACAATCCGAAGCTTTTGCTCACCTCTTGCTCGATCGCAGAATGCGGCAAGGGCTTGCACTGGCGGCGAACGGAGTAGCAGCCCTTCTGTGCTCTCCTATCGCAGGATGGCTCCTCGCCGCCGGCCACGACGACTTCAAGTACTCAATCGCCTTTGCAGTGAGTCGGAGCTGTCTTCACTGAGCCGGAGCTTGAGCTGACTCCGTCGCCATCTGCAGGGAGCCATCACAGCCTTCGGCGCGGTGACCATGCTCGGCGCTCGGCATTTCCAGGCGAGGCAGCTGGGGACTTGGAGGGTCTAGATTGTGTGTCGACAGTACAAGGACTGCTTGAACAAGGGTGTAGACTATCCAAGAACAAAAGAGCAATGCAAGGCAGCTCCAACTCGCTTGACCTGAGCGTGCTCAACATCCCTCCTTGCTTCCGGGCGCTCTCCTCGCTTCCTCATCTACCGGTCGCTGCAAGCTTGACAACTTCACTGCACCTCCCACACAATGTCTGGTCGCGTGTACCTCGTCTCCAAGTGGGTCCCTCGCTCTTCTCAGACGCCTTCTCGAGATCTCACATTTCCGCTTCTTTGCAGGCGCCTTGACCCTCTCTTGGGAGTCTTCACCGGTATCTGGGCGTAAGTAGAGCACCTGTCGAGCATGTCCTTGCTCCATTGACCCTTCACTCGAACAGTTACGCCCTATACGAGCGCCGCCTGCAACGCCCAGAGGGCCACACGCTCCTCGAGCTGATTCGCGGCAAATGGAACGAGAAGCAACAAGCTCGTCAGGTCACCAACGCTGCCAAGGCGAGTGAGAACGAGGGCTGGGAGGAGCTGACGAAGGAGTTCGAGTCGGCGGGCGCGGGAGGAGCATCAGCAGCGGAGCGTTCATGAGGGTTGCAGTAGACTAGACGGGCTGGACCGCTTTATGTTGTACTATCATCTGGTGGGTCTGTCCTGCTGCTCCTTCCCCTTCCTCACCCTCCTCGTCGCCGCCCAAACGAAGCTCGAGCTGAGCGAGCTGACCGTTACTGCCCCACAGAGCCCTTACAAACCTCCAAGCTCCTCCCACCAAAACTCCTTCAGATCGACAAGAACTCCTACTGCCGCTCCTTCCCCTTGGTGCCGGCCGGGAGCACATTCTCGGCGGTCGCAAAGGGAGATCCTGCAGGTGGAGCGTCGCCCTCGGTGCTGCTGCACACCAGCAAAGCAGCAAAGCACGCTCCAATTCGGTCGCTGAACCTACTCGTCGCCAACCCACCGCCATCCTCCGCTGCCGTCCTGTCTTCTCGCTGCTCGCCCATGGATTCCCTTCGCAGCGGCTCGGACCTCGGCCCACCTCGCTCCAGAGCGATAGCGGTGCTGCCACCTCCTTTTCTGGTTTCTGCAGCCTGATCTTGTGACGAAAAGTCCGCCCAGCCTCGAGACAAAAGGAGTTCGGTCGACGACCGGAGCGTTCGCCGGCGCCGGCGCGAAGACGGACGTCGGTTCGTGAGGTGGACGAGGGAACGCAAGGCGCTGGGGAGGGCTGAAGGAGTTGGATTGTAGGTGATTACGCTGGTGCAGCTGCTCGCGTTGGAACTGGCGTTGCCCCTCCCCTCCGAAGCGAGCTCCCACCACGATTCGCCGAACTTCGCGCCCAGCCGACCTCTCCACAGCTTGACTCCGAAAGTAAATCAGGGCCTCCACGGAGGACCAGACTTTTTTCATGTCTGGTTGGGGGAGACGACCCCGGTCTTCGAAGCTCTTGGTTTCCTTCCTCACGCTCGCTCACACCCTCCGAGTCCCTCGTTCCTCCTCACCCTCCCTCCTTTTTCTCCCCCTCAAGCCACTGCTCCACCGCCATGAGCAAGCAGCACCACACCCTCGAGAAGGGCACTGACCAGCAGGTCGAACAAGTGCAGCGAGAGGATCTCGCTCACAACCTTTCGGCTCGGTGAGTCTCTCCTTCGCCGCCCTCGACTAGAGACACTCAAGTGGAGAAGGTCTCGCTGACCCATCTTCACATCAACAGCATCCAGAACCCCCTCCACGGCATCCCCAAGGCGACTCTCTTGCAGCAGGTCGACGACTTTGTCGAGCGCAACGGCCTGGCCGAGCACGCCGACGCCTTCCGAAAGGGAGCTCTCGTCGCGCAGAGCCCTGGCGACTTCGAAGACCTCGCCGAGCTCAACGAGGAGGAGAAGAACTGGATTCGCTTGGAGAAGACCAGTGAGTCGATTGTTTCCCTACGCCTCGGTCGCGGAGCTGACCCGTATGACCTCTACAGACAAGTGGAAGCAGCCCTTCGCCATGTACTTCACTGTCATTCTCTGTTCCATCGGTGAGTTATCTCTCTTCTCTTCCCCTCTTTTCCCCCTCAATGTCTCCCGTCTCCGTTGCCCTCGTGCGCCTGCCCCTCAGCGGAGCGCCGAGTTTCAGTCGGGCCGAGCTGATCTTTGTCGTCTGCCCTCCCAGGTGCTGCTGTTCAAGGGTGAGCACCTAGTCTTTCCCTCCCTCTCTCTACCACGTTGTCCTCGATCCCTCTCTCTCCATTCCCCCCTCTGACCCGTTCCCCTTTCCCTCTCTGGCCATTAACATGCTCGGTCTCCCCACCGGCGAGGGCCACCCTGACGCCGCCAAGAACGAATGGATTATCGGATTCATCAACGCCGCGTGAGCTTGCACCTCCCTCCTTGTATCTCTCTCGCCCCAACCGACGCTGACCCTCTTCCTTCCAGCCCGTACATCGCCTCCGCCGGTCTCGGCTGCTGGCTCTGTGACCCCGTCAACAACTGGCTCGGCAGGCGTGGTAAGTAGATAGGCCTCTTCGTACGCATCCCTTGTCGCGCTGACCCACTTTACCGTCTTGCGCAGGCGCCATCTTCATCTCGGCCGTCTTTTGTCTCTTCCCCGTCATCGCTCAAGGGCTTTGCCAGACCTGGGTCCAGCTCACCATGTGTCGTCTTCTCCTTGGTCTCGGAATGGGGTTCGTAGTCTTACCTTTCTCGGATCGAGTCGACGCTGATCTTCTTCCTTTCGGCGCTCGCAGTATGAAGGCCTCGTCGATCCCCATTTTCGCCGCCGAGAACACCCCTGCATCCATCCGAGGAGGTCTAGTAATGTCCTGGCAACTTTGGACTGCTTTCGGAATCCTTCTCGGAACCGCCGCCAACTTGGTCTTCTACAACGTCGGCAAAAACGCCTGGCGCTTCCAGCTCAGTGAGCTCAAGTTCGGCTCTCTCTCTCTCCGGCCTGACTGACCCCGATACACGGTAGGTTCGGCCTTCATTCCCGCCATTCCTCTTCTCATTGGTGTCTACTTCTGCCCCGAGTCGGTGAGTCATCTCTGGCGGTTCAAGCAATTCGCCGACGCTGACCCTTTCGCCTTTCGCAGCCTCGGTACGTGGTTTACTACCCTCGACATCAACTTGACTGAAGACGAGAGAAGCACGAAGCTGATCCTCTTTCATTACAGCTGGCTGATGAAGAAGGGTCGCTTCCCCAAGGCGTGGAACTCGTTCAACCGCCTTCGTAACACTCCCCTTCAGGCCGCCCGCGATATGTACTCGGTCCACTGCCAGCTCGAGATTGAGCGCAGGATCATCGGCGAGGGCTCCTTCTTCTCTCGCTTCGTCCAGCTCTTCACTACCCCCCGTCTTCGTCGCGCCACCCTTGCCTCGGGGGTCGTCATGCTCGCCCAGCAGATGTGTGGTGTGAGTCGCTGAGCCGAGTTGTCTCTTCCACGTCGTTTGTGTGCTAATTCTTCAAATCTGTACCTCTTAGATCAACATCATTGCCTTCGTCCGTCTCCTGGCTCCCTCTCTCTGCACGAGCGAAGACTGACCCTCTGCTCCTTCTTCGCAGTACTCGAGTTCGGTCTTCAGTCAGGCTGGTTACTCGAACCGTGACGCCCTTTTGTGCTCGTTCGGCTTCGGATGTAAGTTGGCTCGTCGACGAGAACCTCGGCCTGCCCAATCGCACCCTTTGGCCGAGGTACTGGCGCTGACAGCGCCTCTCTCCCCACCAGTGGTCAACTTCATCTTCGCCTTCCCCGCCGTCTGGACCATTGATACCTGTAAGCCCTCGTCTCACACCTCTGCAACTCGGCGCCGAAGCTGACCATCCTCGCCGCCTATAGTCGGTCGTCGTAACCTCCTCCTCTTCACATTCCCCAACATGGCATGGTCGCTCCGTGAGCTGTTCTGCGCATCTCCCTTCGACGCCGGCCGACGCTGAGCCCGCTTTCTTGCAGTCGCCGCCGGACTTTGCTTCCTAATCCCAGAGGGCAACTCGGCTCGTGTTCCCCTCATCGCTTTGTTCATCTTCATCTTCTGCGCCTTCTACTCCCCTGGAGAAGGGTACGTTGCCAAACCGTTGCATTCAACGCGCCGGATTCGCAGCTGATCCACCCGCCATTCTCTCTCTCCGCCGAAGTGTTCCCCATCTCTCACCGTGAAGTAGGAATGGCTTGGGCCGTCTCCGTCTGCCTCGGCTTTGCCGCCGTCCTCTCCATCACCGTGAGTTGTTGAAGCCCTCAGCTCTCGTACAAATTGGAATCATAGGGCTCTGTGCTCGTTCGCTGACTCTTTCTTTCCCTGCTCGTCGTTGTCGCACGCTCGCAGTGGCCTCGCATGTCTACTGCCATGACTTCGGTCGGCGCGTTCGGATTCTACGCTGGCCTGAACATCACCGCTTGGGTTATGATCTTCTTCTTGTGTCCCGAGACGAAGCAACGTACCCTCGAGGAGCTCGACTAGTAAGCCGTCCCAAGATCGCCGAGCCAACCCTTTGCCCCTCGCCGACCCGAGCTCAGACTTTGAGCCAACGCTGACCTCGTCTTTCTGATCACAACAGCGTGTTCGCTGTCCCCATGTCCAAGCACGCCTCGTACCAGCTTAACAACTCGCTGCCCTACTTCTTCCAGCGATTCGTCAGGCGCGACAAGAACGCCGTCTTGAAGCCGCTGTACGACTTCGACGAGATCGAGGGTCGCCACCACTACACCGACGACAAGAGGGAGCTTGCGGAGGACAAGAGGGACCTCGCTTAGGCGCTCAGATGGAATTAATCGTGCTCGGAGGGGTGGCGGCGAGGGGAGGGGTATCCGGTTCTCGTTTCTTTCAAGGCAGTGCTTGCGCTCGCCTCTTGCTTAGTCTTTTCACATGATCCTTACGATCTCTCACGGCCAATCTAGCTCAGTATTCCGTCTCTTCGCGCGCGAATTGTCGTCTCGGCGAAAGAGAAACTCGGCGCTGAAGATAGCTCGGCTCGGATTGAGTGACGAGCAGAGTCGGCTTGGGAGTTGCAGGGAGCGAGCTCGAGCATCCTTTAAGCTGTAGCAAAGCCGCTCCACACACAGGGTACTGCTGAGGCCTGGCCCTCCCTGCCTGATTGAAAGGTGGCTCTTTCTTCCTCCACAACCTCCTCGACTCCGCTACAGCAAATCTCGGTGCTTTCAGTTCCCTTCGATACCTCTTCGCATCACTGCATCACCCTACATCAGATCCCTGCACCCTCCCTTGCCGTCTCGACAACACGAGCCTGGAGAGCTATGGCCGGAGCGTCCTACAACATCACGCGCTTCACGCGACAAGTGCTCAAGCGGCATCGCAAGGAGCCACCTTCACTCGTGCTGCACCTCTACCCGACCCACTTCCGCTTCGAGCAGCAGGTGAGCGTTTCTCGAGAGCGCGAGCGTTCGCCGTCTCGTGCAGTTGAAGCAGCCCTCCGCTGACCCTTGACTTGCATCATAGCATGGCAACTTCAACTACGATTCACCGATGAAGTGCTTCCTCGAGGCCATTCGCGAGCAGAAGCTGCCGACCGACTTGCTCGATGTGCTCGACGAGGCGGGCATTCGTTACTACGAGGGTGAGTTCGGTCGGCCCACAGTGCAGCACGGTCACTCATCTCTCTACCCAACATCAGGATGCCTCATCGTCGAGGTGCACGATCACCGTGCAGCTCCCGCACCCGTCGCGAGCGCTCGTCCCAGCTTTGGTCAGACGTTCCAGCTCGGCCGTACTCCTCAGGCGCCGCAAGCCAGCAAAGCCGAGGTATACCGTATCGTCTTGGGACCCAACCCTGCTACCCTGTGGACTGAGCTCGGCATAATGGAGCGGCGCATGCTCGAGGAATCCGAGAAGGAGGAAGGCGCGGAGCCTGCTGTAGGATGGACGGAGGAGGAAGCAGTAGAGATCGAAGCGGTCATCTTGGTGAGCCTCACCGCGCGTTCGCTTACTCGATGTGCGTGGCTTACCCTCCCATCTCGGACATGCCAGGCTCGGACAGCTCCTCCACTCTGCCTCTCGCCTTCCATCCAGACGTCGAGGATCGCCAACTCGATGCTCCGAGCGACCACTCTTCGCCCTCCGAAGCGCAAGCGTCTCTGTGGATCTGGGGAAGGCGACGAGGATGAAGTCGGCGAGGAAGGACAGCGCCGCGAGCGCGAGGAGCACGAGAGGATGATGAAGCTCGGAGACGAGGGCGTCGGTCGTGGACGTGGCCATGCGTTCGTTACGCTTCTGCTGACTCTCCCACTACCTAGCTCACCCGCTCGCCTTCTCTCACAGCTTCGCCCGTCTCGCCTTCATCCAATCCTACCGCGACCGCACCAACAATCCCACTCCCTCGACCTCTCAACCCTCCGGCATCACCTCCATCCGCATCACCGCTCCCCAACCCTCCGGTCCCTCTACTGCCGCTGGTTCCCCCGCCTCGACCCAGCAGCAACCCCCTCGCAAGAAGAAGAATGCCTCGGTCGCTCCCGAATCCCAAGTCGGCACCCCCGTCGACTCGGGCGCAGCCGCCATGGCCGCTGCTGCTGGATCCAAGAAGGCCAAGAAGCTCGCAGCGCAGGCTTTGGCAGATGCCAACGATCCCACCCTGCCCCTCGAGCCCATCGCCAGGGAAGCCGAGCTGGAGAAGAGGAAGAAGGCCGCGTTGATCAAGAAGCGGGCGGACGCCAAGATTAGGAAGGAGAAGAAGGCAGCGGCGGCGGCGGCGGCACAGGCGCAGAATGACCTGCAGGTGGGAGGCTCGCCCGCGCCTCAGTCGCTCAAGATTGCGCTGCCTAAAGCTACGTTCAACTGGCCTCAGCAGTAGCGTGGTGATAGGCGACCTTTCTTGCAACTTCAGTACCCGTGTTGTTCATATTGTCGCTCTGCTCTCGTCTCTCGGCTTTGGCTCGGTCGCTGGCCCCTGCCGCCTTGTATCGTGATGCGAGAATGCGACATTACTGCGAAAGGTAGTACAAATGAGGAGTAAAGAGAGTAGGACAAGAAGCGCCAGCGGCGGCGAGACAGCAAGCTTTCGAAGAAGGCAGGCTTGAGCACGAACGGCGAGGGCGATGAGGCGAGGACGACGGCGGTCAGCCGAGCCGCTGGAAGACTTCCCAGTACGCCTGAGAGCGAGAATAGACACGGTCAGTGAGATGAAGAAGGAAGGGGGTCAGTGTAGAGCGCCGTACGGTGTACTCCTCGGGAGTCTGCGAAGCGAAGGGAGGGCACGAAAGTCAGCGTTGGGGTAAGTGAGGGAACGAGAGACGTAAAACTCACCATCGCAGCTTGCAGCTCGTCGCCCACCTCAGCGAACGGCACCAGCTTATCGCCAATCGCAATCATAGGGTTTGGATCCCCATCCTCCACCTCTTCAAAGTCGTCCTCTTCCTCCTCTTCCTCCTCTCCCACCGCACCTCCTTCAACACTCCCAACCCTCGCCTTCTTCCCCCCTCCATCCCCCTCCTCGTGCGCGCCCTCCTCCCAGCCCGAATCGACCTCATCCCGACTTCGCTTGCCCGTCCGCTCCCCTCCTCCCCCTTCAAAGGCGGCGGCTTCCTCGTAATCGTCCTCGTCCGCTGCGCTCGCGCTATCCTTGGCGGTAGGCGGTGTAGGTAGAGGCGAGAAGAGAGGCGATTGAGCGGCGGAAGGTGGGAGGGCAATGGAAGCGGCGTCGAGGTAGTCGCCTGCTGGCGTAGCGGAGGTCGAGTCGATGCCATCTCCTCCTCCAGTTCCTCCTTCTTGAGCAAGACTAGCGTAGTAGGCATCGAGGTCATCACCGACTTCTCCCTGAGGAGAGCCCGGCTCGTTGACGCCTCCAGCTGCTGTCGTCGTCGCTCCCTCTCCTCGAACCGAGGGTTTGACCTCCTCCTCCTCCTTCCTATCATCCGCCGCCTTTGCCGGCTCGCCCGAGATGGTCGAATTGGCGATCCAAGTAGGCAGTTGGTTCTGCGCTCGTTTGGCATCGGCGTCGGCCTCGCGCTTGAGCTTTTCGATCGCTTCGTCGTCCTCTCCGGCGAGGTGGATGCGCACGGCGGGACCGGTTGGCTTGCCATCGGCGTCAACGGGCGCGACGGTGGTGGTTCCTTGAGGTCCGTTAAGTTCGAGCCATTTGACAATGTCGAACCTGCGATTCGAGAAGAGAGGTGAGCGAGAGCTGAGAGAAGGCTCGAAAGATGGGAGCTCACTTGGGCAGCACCACCTCCTCCATCTTTTTGAGCAGGTCGACAATGATGCGCGTCTGCTCTACCAGCCGTTGCATCCTATCGCGACTGCCCTTGACCTCCTCCTCGTTCTCGTTGTTGATGACCTCGGTTCCGCAGACATCGCAGGCGAGCACGTTGAGGAAGGGGTCCATGAGCATGCCGGCGTCGAGATGGGTGAAGGACTTTTTGCACTTGGGGCAGACGAAGCCTTGCGAGTCGAGTTCCTGTGAGGGCGAGAGAAAGTTAGCGACAGCGGAGGCAAAGAGCGCGAGGAAGCTTCGGCGGACGTTTCGCAGTCGAACGTCGACCGTCTGCTTGATCTGGTACACTCGCCACTTGATCACATCGGTAGCGTGCGAGTAGTCCATGTAGTAATAGTTCCTCGTTTGAGCTTTTGGCGCTCCTTCGCGCTGCTCCTGCCGCCGGTGACTGCGAAGCGGAGGTCAGCTTACGTCGAACGAGTGAGCCGAGACGACTCACACTGAGATCAACTGATCCTCGATGAGCTTCTGCACGGCCTTGGCGACGTCCTTGTTGGCCATGTTGACCCGACCTGCCAGCTCCTCGTCGCGCATCCTGTCGAGATGGGAAGCGAAGGGGGGCAAAGGCGAGAGATAGGGAGACTGCACCTCGCCAAGTCTGCACCCTTTGCACCTCCGTCGCCTCATCTGACTCCAGCCGCCCTCGCGCTGCTGTGGCCTGCTCAGTCCTGCCAGCTAGCACAGCGAGCAGCGCAAACTCTTCTACCTCCTCTGCATCTCGACAGCCCCCTCCAAGTCCGCTCCGAGTCCTCTGCAGACGGGCGAAGCGAGATATACTCACGCCTCTTTGCGGATGAGCTGGTCGAGTACGATGGAGCCCTTAACATCGTAGAAGCTGCGACAGACTCGCTGTACGAGCTGCTTTGCCGTTTCGAGCCCTTCGGCTGTCGAGGTCGACGAGGGAGCCATTCCCTTTGACTGCTGAGAGCGCTGAGAGCTTGGGGGGTGCCCGGAGGCGGCGAGAGAAAGGCGAAAGCTGTAGGAGAGTCGAAGTTGTAGGACGGTAGGGAGGGAGGTGATATCGCTCGGCTGAGGGTGAAGTTGAGGGCGGTCGACTCGGGAGACGAGGGGAGCGGACGAAGGGAAAGAGGCGAACGGGCGGCTCGCTCCCTCTTGACTTCCTGCCTTTCGCTGTCTCTTATATCATCTTACAATCTCAACTAGAATGGCTGCCCCTATCACGTAAGCCTCACCTCTGATCTACCACAGCATACCGGCCTGCCTCGGTGACCGCATCGCTCGAAACCCACTTGGGTCGGCGGAACGAGCCGTAGAGAGCTTCCAAGGTGCAGCAGAGGACTGGGAATTGCTATTGAGGTGTGACTGTGTATGTCCAGACCTTGTGCTCACCCTCACGCTCTACTGCAGCTCCCTCAACGAGTCGCTGGCCCACGCGGACGCGCCCTACATCGTCTTTTCCGACTTTGATGGCACCATCACCACGTAGGTCACTTCCAGTCCTCACTAACCAGCTACAGAGCTGACCTGCTGCATCACAGCGAGGACTCGAACGACGCCGCGACGGACAACGTGCGTTTCAGCTCCCCTTCGACACCGCTGCAAGCTCGCTGACCGCTTTGATACACTCTACAGCTCGGCTTTGGACTCGAGAAACGTCGTGCGCTCAACCTTGACATCCTCAACGGCGTCAAGACTTTCCGGTCAGTCTTCGTCTCGTCGCCCTCACCCACTTCGAACGGGGGCCCCGACGGCGGGGGAAAGAGATGCAGATTTGCTGATATTCTTCTGCCACCCCACAGCGATGCTTTCCGCGAGATGATTGACAGTGTCGCTGCCAACAAGACCTTTGAGGAGACGAAGGAGTTCCTCAAGAACAGTCAGTCGGCGCTGGCGCTCTCCCTCTTCTCGCTGTAGTCTCCGAGCTGACCAGCTTGCTTCACCCGCAGAGATCAAGCTCGACCCTGGATTCAAGGTGTTCTTCGAGTGGTGCAAGGCTCACAACGTCCCGTGAGCTGGCCTTCGAAAGTCGATGCTTTCGGCGAGAGCTGGAGCAAGCTGACCTCGCCTCATCTAGTGTCGTTATCATCTCATCCGGGATGGTCCCTATTATCCGCGCCATCATGGAGAACCTCGTCGGAGTCGAGGTAGGTCGCGTTACAGGACTACGCTTTTTCGAGGAAGAAGAGCTGACCTCGGTCCTTCTTCCCCCTCCTCGCAGGACGCCTCCAAGATTGACATCGTCGCCAACGACGTCGAGCACAAGCCCGACGGCAGCTGGACTATCAAGTTCCGTCATCCCGAGAGGTACGTCTTGCCTTCCCTCGCCGTCAGCTCCTCCGTCCCTCGCTGACTCCCTCCTCTCCAGTGGCTTCGGACACGACAAGAGCCTGTCCACTGGTCCTTACCGTAACCTTGCCCACAAGCCTACCCTCTTCTTCTGCGGCGACGGCGTCTCAGACCTCAGTGCCGGTTCGTCCTTGCTCTCTCCCTTCCCTCCCTCTCGGCGCTGACCTCCATCCCACCCTCTCACAGCCCGCGCGGCCGACCTGCTCTTCGTGAAAGTGATCCCAGGCCACACGAACGACCTCAAAGTTCACTGCGATCGGGAGAAGATCCCCTACCTCCCTTTCGAGCAGTTCACCCAGGTCGCGGACACGGTCGCCGATGTGATTGAGGGGAGGGAGACGATTGAGAAGCTTTTGCAGTAGAGTGGCCGACGAGCAAGGGCCGGATGAGTAGATGTAGATAGAAATCAAAAGTATTGCCAAGAGGGCTTTGAATCAAAGCCTGTCTCCATCCCTTCGCTCGAGTCGGTCGAAGCGGCCAGTGCGAAGAAGGATCAGCTCGAAACGCTTGTTTCTCGTTCATCGGTCTCTCTCTCCCTTGCTCTTGCTCTCGTGTCTGTCTCCACCGACTCAGTGCTATTAAGACTGCATCGCAGGACTCGAATATACAGTTGACCGCCTCGACCAAGTACAGTCGAGGGGAAGGGAGGGAGAAGCTTGCGAGGATAGATGAGAGGAGGGAAAGGGGGCGGGGAAGACCTAGAAACGAATGTAGGCGATTGCTAGGAGGGGGAACCCTGAGCCCAGTCCGAGCCAGAAGAAGAGCTGCAAAGGAGGAGTAGGTTAGCGATCAGCTCGGTGATCGAGGAAGAAGCGGGGGTCAAAGAGGAGGGAGACTCACGTTGCCCAAAGCAGGGTACTTGCGGAAGATGGGGAGTCGACCGATCATGATCAGAGGGAGTTGAGCCATCTGTGAAGACGGGCGCGCGCCGAGGTCAGCCGAGCTCGAACACGCGAGGTTGGAGATGAGAGGGTACTCACCTGCATTGCGAACAGGTACAGTCGTAGCTTCTTCATCGAAACTGCCATGACGAGTTCGTGCACGCACTACGAGGTGGAAGAGGTCAGCTCGGAATTGTAACGCCGAGATGCCCCCATTGAAGCCGTCGTTAGCTTTAAGGACTCACTGCGCTCAGAAGGAAAGTCGTGAAAGCCGCCTTGAACTTGGAGAAGCGGTAGGTCGAGATGGTGGAAGAGTCTGCGAGTGAGCGAGAGTGGAACGGCGGCGAGTCAGCTCAGCTCGTGCCGCGAAGGCTGAAGGAGGCAGAGGTGGGACTCACAGACATGGCGCAGCAGGAAGGTATGCACAGGTACGTTCCACTTGCGCGAGAACTCGTCGAAGGAGGTCGAGTTCCAAAAGTCTTGGTAGAACTCACGGTCGGCGAAGCAGGTGAGCTGCGAAGGGAGCCGAGGAGGTCAGTGAGATCGTTCGCAGGCCAAGAGAGAGTAAGAAGAGAGCTGAAGGACTCACCTCGGCAAAGACGTTGGCGACGCATTCGAAGATCAGGTACTGCGAGAGCGAAAGAAGAGATCAGCGGCGTGTCGAGGGCGGGACAGGGTCGGGCGAGACGAACAAAGATAAGAAGGTAGTTGACTTTGGTAGAAGATACGAGTCAGCCAACCGCCTGTGAGCGATCTCAAGCGAGCCCAACTCACGCATGAAGGGGAGAGCCAGATCGAGGGCGCTCTTGAGGAAGGAGTCGCCTGCCTGAGGCTTGACGGGAATGATGTAGTGCTCGACGATCAAGATGAGGATCCCAAACGTTCCAAAAAGAGCTCCCGTCTTCTCGGCGACGTAGAGCGGTCGAATGACGTTGGTCCGAGGGTACTCGAGCTCGTAGACGAGCGTCGGGACGGCGAGGAAGTCAAGAAAGTTGTAGTAGGTGAGGTTGGAAGGGTAGCGGACCTTGGCGGGCCCGGTGCTGACGAGGGAGTCGTGCAGCTCGGCGATACGGATGGCGAGAGCGCTCAGCTCGGTGTTGGGGTGATAGGTGTAGGCTTCCAGTCGATCGTGGGCCTCTTCGTCGGCCTCCTCATCGGCGACGGAAGAGGTGCTTGGCTTGACGCCAGCGCGTTTCCGTAGAGCCGCATTGGGCGACGAGACGAAGTCCTTGGACTTGGTCTCGAGCTCACTCGCCGAGCCGTCCGTCGTATCCTCCTCGGCCTTCCAGGCCGATAGACCCTCGGCTTCGACTTTGTCCGCCCCTCCAAGAGTCTTGACGAGCTGATCGAGCTTTGGCTGGAGCTTCTTGAGCTCGAGGGCCTTCTCGGAGCTGCAGAAGGGGAGAGTCAGCGTCGGCAAGCGCTTCGAGGCAGAGACAAGATTGCTTACAGGTCACCGTTAGTCGCGCAGTACGAGTGTACCTTCATGAGCATGGTGAGAGTGTGTAGAACCATGAAACCGCTCTGAACCCAAGGCCAGTCCCTGCGAGGAGAGAGTGTCAGCAGAGACGTTTGGTGGTTTCGCCGGCAAGCGCACTTGTAGACGGTCCATGCCACAGAGAGCGCAAGCCAGGCGGTCTGTAGAATATGTTGAAGGACAGCGCCCATGGGCCAGTACCGAAGCCAGCCTCGGCTCATGAGCTGTCGAGTGAGGCGCCTGAGTCAGTCGCCGAGCTTCTCCTGATTCATTTCCGCGGCGAGGACTCACTTGAGCAAAAGGTACACAGAGGAAGGTTGACACGACCATGATTCCGTCACTGAAGGCCAGCGTCCATCCATCCTCGGTGATGAGCCTGGCGAAGGAGGTGCCGAAGACGGTCCCGTCCTCCTGCCAATTCCGTACGCCTGTCTTGGCCGCCGAGACAGCGAGCATCAACCAGAAGAGGACGTAGAAGCCCCGGAACGTGTCCTTGGCCGAGTCCGAGTTGTTGCGGTCGAACTTGCTCGTCCGGCTTGAGAACCCTCGCTTCGACTTGATCTGGCTGGGCAGGGTACCCCGCCCTGCTATCGGGCGAAGAACGATTGATCCGTCCTTCTTCGACAAAGACGCGCCGACCTTGGCTGCGCCGACATGGGTGAAGCTGGTGGAGAGCCGAACATGAGCGGGCGGCGAAAGAGCAAAGGGGCGGGAAGTGCTCACGTTTCGGTGGTCACAGTCCCTGGACCTCCCTGACTAGGTTTTGGCTCTGCCACGGTGGTCACGGTGGTTGTAGCTCTTGATCTGTGGAGAGGAACTCCGTCAGCGCTTGCCTGTCGATAACAGAAGGGAGAAACGTACAGGTCGGGGGAATCAAAGGACTCAACACTTGCGCTCCGCGATGATGCTAAGGATTCGCTTGTAGAGGCGTCTGCTGAGCCAGGCTGTAGCGGCGAGACCTTGGGCTGGAGCAGGGCGTTGGCGGCAAGGCTCGCGGGCCCGGGGATGCCAGCCTCTGCTTTGGGTGCAGCGGTCATGGCTGCAGGATGTTCTGAAGCCGAACGAGTTGAAAGAGAGCGCGACGAGGTGGGCAATGGTAGGAAGGAGAAGGCCGAGCGAGGGAGGGGTCATTGACGCCTTGACGCTCCGTCGAAGGGTCCCAGCTTTATTCTTGCCCAGAGCAGCCACTGCAGTGCAATACAGCGAGCCAGAACAGTCCAGCTCCTGAGCCAGGAGACCCCGAAGAGGCGCTTGAGGCGATCCAATCGTCAGGGGTCGCCGAGCTTCGCAACGGCTCGTTCCAGCCCTCCGAAGCAGCAGCGGGTTTTCGAAGGCTCGAGTTCGGTTAAGGTACAGCGTTTTTGTCCCCTGCTGCTCTCATGTAACCCACCAAGCGCTCTCTGCTGAGCAGCAGAGCCAGACGCTTGAGGAGCTCTCGCACCTTGGCTCCGACCGTCACCTCGTCCTTCTCTCGCTCGACACATTTCCGCGTAGTGGTCTACAGGACCGAACTAGCTCGGCTCGACAGTTCTGTACCTTCCACGCCCATCGTCTTCCTCTCGCTCGTTCAACAAACGCCGGACCTTCTCTTTCTCGTTCTTCGTTCTCCTCGCTCCTGAACCGACATCCCAAGGCGCAGAGTCTGGCAGCAAGATGTTAGACTGCCAAGCAGAAGCTGCTACTGCTACTGCCAACAACTCCGAGGCCCAGGGAGGCGAGCCCAAGCGGAAGCGGCCCAAGATCATTGGCATTTCCGAGCATATGCGCATCGCAGAGGCCAAGCGAGAGCAGCGGAATGGTCCAGATAGCTGGGCCGTACGCAAGGTGAGCTACCCTGCCGCTCTACACCACTCAAGCGACCATCCGAAGCCCGATCGAGTTCACTGATGCCTCTCTCCTTGCTCTCTGCAGTTCGCGGTAGGCCTCGTCATTGCCATCTACTTCTACAGCTACTATGTCTTCGTAGTGCGCCTTTGCGTCAAAATGGTGCGGTTGGAGAGCGACCGGCTCGGTACCAGGGCTCAAGGCAGTGCGTCGCAAGCTCCCCTCCTCGTTCGGCGCAGACAGCTCACGCCATTCTGTCCCTCAGTCGTCTACCTCGTCATCTACCACCTTCTCTTCATCCTCTTCGTCTGGAGCTACACCAAGGCCATTCTCACTTCCCCTGGCTTCGCACGAGACGTGAGCCCCTTCCTTTGTTCGTCGCTCGGCGCAACGGCCTATGCTGATCCTTTCGTTTCACCTGCAGTTCGTCCCGCAAAGCGATCCACCTCCAGAGGAAGCTGAGCTCGTGCAAGTACAAGGCTACCGCTTCGAGAACTTGCCTCCTCGAGCCCATACTTCGCGAGAGGATTTGGTGGCCGGCGGCATCGTCGACGGGGGGCCTCGCAGGGGTCACGAGACGCTGGAGGAAGAGAGGGATGAAGACGAAGAAGCGCGGGAGCAGGAGGAGCGCCGGGCGAGGGAAGAGGTTGGAGTCGAGGATGAGTTCGCCGAAACTCGCCCCTCGGCTGGAGCTTTCGGACCCGCTATCGCCAACATCGCCGCCTCAGGCATCCGCCCGTCAGCCCATGCTGCGTCTCCATCAGGCGACGATGCTGTATCTGCCACCCATTCCACCTCGGGCACGACCGCCGTCTCTGCGCCAGACACCTTCCCCGTCTCCTACCCTCCAACGACCCACGCCAAGCGCTCCACCTCTCCTCCGCCACCACGCCAGTCGCAAGAGTCAACTGCACCCTCATACCTGAACTTTCCGCAACCACCAGACGACTACGAGCCAGCCAAGCCGAGGACTTTGATTGATCGAGTGCCGCCGAGGGTACCAGTCTTGACGGAGGACTATCGCTACGACTCGCGTGAGGGCTTCTTGAGGTGCTTAAGAACGTCTATACTCTTCTGCAACACGCTGCTGACTCTCTCGCGTGTCCCTAGGCCGTACCGCTCCCATCGCTGCAAACACTGCGCCACGGTCATCCTCAGTGAGTGCTCTCCCACGTCTCGCAACGAGTCTCACCCTTCTCACCATTTCATACCCTATAGAGATGGACCATCACTGCCCTTGGATTGGAACCTGCGTCGGTGCGCGCAACTACAAGTACTGTGAGTTTCGGCGCTTCTCTCCTCCGTCCTGCACTCGACGCTGACGCTGCTTGCCTCTCCTCCAGTCTACAACTTCCTCCAATCGTCCAGCCTCTATACTCTGTTCGTCTTCCTTGCCCTCCTAATCGCCAACACACATCCGCTGCACCTTCCATCTCGTCCTCGGCCAACCCTCGACGGCCAGCAAATCGCCATCATTGCCGTCGCGGGCTTCTTCTTCCTCTTCACCGGCTCGCTCTTCACCGCTCATACGAGGCTGTTGCTGCTCAACATGACGACGATCGAGGAGATTGGGATGAATAGGATCAAGAGTAGGGAGAGGAGCGCGCTCAACCGTGTGCATGGCTTTTGGGGCTGGAGGTGAGTTTGCGGGCTCCACGGCGAGTTCGAGAAGGATGCTGATCTTTTGGAATGTCCTACAGAGCCAAGAGCAGGACGGTCGCCGAGTGGAACCAGCAGTGGGGGCGTCTCGGTCGAGAGGGTAACCTTTGGTGGCTCGGCTCGAAGAGGGCGAACTGGGAGATGGTGATGGGCGAGGAGAAGCTGGGCTGGTTCCGTAAGTTACTTTCTCTCCTCTTCCCCCTCCTACGCCGTGCTGACCCTCCCCTCCCCTCCGCTCGCAGTACCGATCCAAGCTTCGCCGACTCCGGACGATGGACTCTCCTACAGACCGAATCCGCGCTTCTCGAGGGAAGGCTTTTGGATGGAACGAAAGGACTGGCCTGCCGAGTTGCGGTAATGATGGTAGATCTCGTGATTTGTTGTAACACTCGAGCATGGACTCTTCGCAAGCCGCTGGCCAACGCCGAGCTGAGTCACTTAGGGGGTCGCCGAGCTCGACAACATGGACAGCATGGAGCAGGCGACCGCAAGCGTTCTTGAACCTGAGCTATGATGAGGACTACTCCGCCTCGCACCCCACTGTCCCACATCTCAGCAGGTCGTCTGGCCGGCGCTCCCTCCCTGCGGCTTGGACTCGACCAATTCGTTCTCGCTCGACTCGACGACCTCCGCGAGCGCTACCGACCTATATATCAGCTCGAGAACAACTCACACTAGAACAGAGGAGCACACACCATCTGCTGCAGCTCTCCCAGCCCGCCGACGCTCGCTCATGTTGCTCGTCGTTCGGGCCAGCGATGGCGCGGCCTTCTCCCTGTACCGCCAGGACCTACAGGACATCACTACGTACGCTTTACGACCTCTCACTCGACGCTGTAGCTGACCCGCCCTTTCGAGCAGCCTCGACGAGCTCCGCTTCAACCTCCTCTCGCCGCTGCTGCAGATCCCTCCCGAATGCCTCATCTGCATGAACGAGGAAGGCGCTCAGCTACGAGATGAGTCTGTACCTCATCTCGCCATCCTCGCGGGCTCGCCCGAATCGTCCCAGACGGCTCAAGGTGCGCGCACAGGCAGCACCACCTTGCAGCGCAGTAGCCTCGAGCGAAGGCTGTACGTCTTTGACAGGGAGCACTTGGATGCGGATGCGGAGGAAGTAGCGCACGCTCTCGCCATTACCGACGATCAAGTCCTCACCGAAGCGCCACTTGGTCGTGCGTCGCCGTCCCCCCGCTACCTCTGAAAGAGCTGAAGCGCTGACGAGCTGCTCTCATACAGCGCAAGATCCTCTCACAAGTCACATTGGACTCTCTCTGCACAACCTCGACACCCACCGCGCTCTCATTCACTCCATTTCTCTTCAACGCGCTTCGCTCCAGCTCGCCCTCTCCAACCTCAACCGGGTCATGACTGGCACCTCTACCTCATTCTCCGTCTTCCTCGAAGCGACGACACCGAACGTCGAAGGCTGGACGAAGCTGCTCGAGGGGTGGGAGGACGCCATGGAGGCCATCAGCAAGGTGCAGGTTGTCGGCGGCCTGGTCGGGAGGGGAGGGGCGGGACATGCTCGGGACGCGAGCACGGCGTCAAGTGGGATGGGCAAGGAGAAGGAGAGGTACTTGGGAGACTACGTGAGCAGGGACAAGATGCTGGCAGTCAGGGATGGATGCGCAAAGGTCCTCGGTAAGTCGTTTCGGCTCAGCTTGCTTGACCTCGGCGCTCATTCATTGCTCTGAATCACCCAGCCGAGCTCAAGGAACGTTCCGACGCGCTTCAAGTAACTCTCGAGGAAGTCCTCTCCGGTACCCATGTCGTGCAGGAAGAGTTTGATGCGACGAGGTGAGTCGCGATCGCCGAAGGCGGGCGAGAACAACTGCTGAACCTCGCGCATCCTTTCAGTCGGGATCTCGAGGACCTCGAAGCCTGCGAGCAAGATGCAGAACATGCCCATGCGCGGATAGAAGAGCTCGTCCACGCCGGAGAGGACAGTACGTTTGAGCGTCTCGGCATTCGAGCCGTGGTGGCTGACCCCTCCCTTCTTAGTGACTGATCCTGAGCTCCTCGCACAATGCTTCGATGGTGAGTTCAGAGCTTTTTTTTTTTGCTTGCTGCTTGGAAGCATGCACTGACTTTCCTCGTCCGGCAGAGCTCTCATTCTTCGACGCCGAGCACCGCGATCGCATTCACTTCCTCGTCGAACGCAAGGTTCGTCGACCGTTGCCGCTCTTCTCGAGATCCCGACTGATACTTTTGTTATTCCCAGAACGCCATGACTCGCTACCTCATCCACTCGATGCAGCGGATATCGAACCTTCAATCCGACATTGCCTCGACGCCGACGAGCTTAGGAGAGCTGGACCACGACTTCAGGTCTGAGTGACTACCTCCTCGACTCTGGTAGATCTCACTGACTCGCTCCCGCGCTCATAGGACTCGCACCGACAACTTCAAGCATCTCTCCCGTCTCGAAGGGCTGATCCCTGCCTACGTCGCGACGGTGGTTGAGGTCGTTCGTCGGCGCGAGTTCTGTACGTCTCAGAGCCTGCCTCCTCGACTTTCGCGTCAGCCCGCTGACCTCTTCGCACTTCAGCTCGACTTCTCGCTCAGCACTCCACCGCCCTTTCCTCCTCCCTCATCCCCCTCTCGACCCACGAACGATCCCTCCGCACTTCGTACCGCTCCACCTTCTCGGGAAAACTGCCCTGGGAGGTTCGAGGCCTCTCAGTCAACACCGACGAAGCGATTCCGGCTCTCGAACTCGACGTCAAGAACTCGGGCGACGATCTACCCGAGCTCGGAAGGGCGACGCTGCTTGGCTTGCAGAGGTCTCTCTCCGAGTGGGACGAGTCGATGGACAAGAGCGGTGATCAAGGAGGCAAGAGAGCCAGAGTCGAGAACCCGATCAAGAAGGCGAGGGCAATGCTGGACGAGCTCCTACGCAGCTTGGATCAGCTCGAGGAGCAGTTTGACAAGATCGCTCTCGGTGAGCTTGCTCGCTATCCCTATAGCCTCAAGACCTGCTGACGGTTCTCCCCGACCGCAGGTACTCCCCCTCCCGAACCGACGCTCTCCCCCGCTCAAGTGCAAGAGTACGAATCCCGCCTGCACGCCCTCGAGGAGCTCAACGAGCAGCTCACTCGCGACCTCCAAGCCGAACGATCTGGCCGAGAGGAGGAGCTCGCCCAACTCAACCACGAGAAGAGCGAGCTCGCGGCCGCTCGTCTCGCCCGAGAGGAGGACCTCGCCAACGCTCACGACGAGCTCGCCAGCACTCGCGCCGAGGCGCAGAGGAAGGAGCTAGTCGCGCAGGAGGATGCTCGAAGATCCGCCGATATTGCACGCAAGGCGGAGCAGGTCGTGGCCAAGCGATTGGCCGAGGTCGAGGAGCGTCATTCGACATTGCAAGCCGAGCATGTCACTCGCTCGGGCGAGCTCGCTCAGGCGCGTACGCTCGTGCAGGAGCTTGAGGCGGCTATCAAGACGGTCGAGTCGAGTCAGCGCGACCTCACTCTCGTCGTTGCGGAGAAGGAGCGCCTCCTCAGGGATCAGCGAGGCGAGGCCGAGTTGGATCGAGCGGTGTTAGAGAAGGAGTTGGAGGACCTTCGGGCGACCATTATGCGCAAGGATACGGAGGTGAAGGACGGAGCGGTCCGGGTGACGACGTTGGAAGAGGTGGTGGGAGGGTTGAGGGCTCAGGTTGCGCGATGGGGACGGCGACGGCCGAGAAGGAGAGCGAGGTAGGCGCTGCCAAGGAGGAGACTGAGCGGGCGAGGCAGGAGAAGGAGGTTGGGATTGTGCAAGTCAGGAGGGAGCTCGTCAAGGCGGAGAAGGTAGCTCGTCAAGCGCTCAAGGCGGCCGGTGAACTCAAGGACGAGAACGGCAAAATCATCGCCCTTCTCGCCGCCACTCCCACGCCCAGCAAAGGCGACTCGTCCACCGACAACGTCGAGGCCGCCGACGTCCCTCCCCTGCCTACCGACGAGGACGCCTCGGCCCCACCTCTCGACTTTGACGGAGCGGATCTCGAGGAATTGCTCACCGAGATTCAGAAGTACAGCGCCGACCCTCTCGCCGACGCCGTCAAGTCTAAGGTTGATTCCCTCACTCATACGACCAAGAAGTGGATCAAGGAGGCCAAGTCTTACCGCGAGCGAGCGCATCGGTCGGCCGGCACTGCTAGCGACAAGATTGCCTTCCGCAAGTGAGTCGCTACTTCTCCTTCCTCTCTCGCCCTATCAGCCTTCGATGTTGACCTTCGCCTCGACAGCTTCACCAAGGGCGACCTCGCTCTCTTCCTCCCGACTCGCAACTCGGCCCTCCCCGTGTGGGCGGCCTTCAACGTCAGCTTCCCCCATCACTTCCTTTCGGCTAACGGCGTCATCAGCGAGCAGATGAAGACTCGCGAGTGGATCGTCGCTCGCATCACCTCGCTCACCGAGAAGGTCGTCGACGCCAAGGTGAGTTGATCCTCTCTCAAGTCATCTCGCCTCCCCGAGCTTTGCTCACAAACGGGCTCTACTCTGTCACAGGACCCGAGCTCCAACCCCTACCTTCTCGCCGCTGGTACCAAGTTCTTCCTCCTCGAGGTCGAGCCGTGGAGCAGCAAGGACAGCAGCTCTCGTTCGCGCAAGCATTCGTCGCCGTCCAAGAGCAAGAGCAACGGCGACAAACGACCCGATGGACTAGGACACCTCCGCTCGCGCGCCAGCGAGTCGGCCGTCCCTACCTCCCGAGCCCTTAGCACCGCTGAGTCGGCCATCCTCGTCGAGGCTCCTCCGCCATCGACCCCGCCGCACATTCGCAGGAGCACGTCGGAGGGAGGAGGACTTCCACCCAATGCTACCGCTATGGCGAGGTCCGAGTACGCCATTGTCGAGGAGGACGAGAGTGACCATCGCTCGCCTTCCCCTACGACGCTTCGCCAGCCGGTGCCGAGATCCGACGAGCCTTACAGCGGCGCACCAGCATCCTCCTCGGCTCTCGCCATTTCTCTCGCTCGTTCGACTCCCTCCTCACCCTCCGTGCAAGCTCGAGCCGACCCGTTCAACCCCTTCGGCATGACCTCCTCTCCCCCTACCGGCGAGGGCATCAACCCCTCCTCCCCCGGCGTCAGTCCTCCTCCCACCGATTTCGAGCCGACCATTACTCCCGCTGGAGCCGTTCCAGCCTTACTACCCTCTCACGGAGGACACAGCAAGAAGTCAGCGATGAGCGCCAGTGGCAGCACCTCGAGCAGCGCCGGACACGCTACGACGAGCCCTCGCTACGTTCGTAGTGCGGTTCGACCTTCCACCACTACCAATACCAATACCACCGTTTCGGGCGCCCTTCCTATCCCCGCCACACCCACCAGCATCTCCTCTAAGGCCAACTCCCAACAGCACCTCTCCTCCTCCCCCGCCTCGACAACAGGCTCATACGCCGCATTCCCTCGTTCCGCCAGCTCGGGTAGCTCCATCCTCTCCGCTTCGATGATGCGTCGAGCAGGAGGCGCCACCGGAGGACTGCCTGGCGCCTTCCCCTCGAGCGTCGGGTCGGGATCCATCTCGCTGGAGAAGGCTCAGGCTACGCTCGAGGCGCAGACGGGTGAGAGTAAATGGGAGAAAAGGTTATTGGAGGAGGACTTGGCGAAGGCTAGTAGGGAGGATGGAGCGATTAGGAGGGCGTCGACGGTGGGGAGGAAGGAGGGGACGAGGAAGGGGGCGTGGCCCTCTGCTTCTTCGACGGCGCCGGGGGCGGGAGGAATGGGTGCTGCTGAGAGGAGGAGTGGGAGTTTGAGTAGTTCGAGTGTGTTTGAGGCGTTGACGGGGAGGAGCATTTTCGGCGAGGGAGTGTCGGCTGGGGCGGAGGGGGAGATGAGGAAGCTGTTGAGAAAGCAGTGAGGTGGGAATGAGATGTAGTGACATTCTTGTAGTGCTATAGCAATTTCGCAACTCATACCTTGGACCTCGCGGCCGAGAGCCACTTCTCGGCGAAGGCTCGGGCGGATATTTAGTGGTAACCGTGTTATTGAAGCGCAAGCTACTGTGACCTTGCTCAGAATACTGCACCTCAACGACCCTTGCATTTGAGACTGGCGCGCTAGCGTTACCTCCGAGAGCGTGAGCGCCGAAAGCCTTCGCCGAGCGGCCAGCTGGGAGAGCAACCAGATGGAGCAAGCGCGTCGAGTTGCGAGGATGTAGGTCTGTTGAGCACCTGTAGGTGTAGGAGGCCTATTGTTCTCCAGCTACTCGGTAAATTACATTGATTGCACTCGCGCTTCTTTGAGACAAAAGGTCAGCAATCCTGAGCAGGCGATCTTGCTGCTTGCATTCCAGGACTCGGCTCTGGCTCTGTCTGCTACCCACCACTACTTGTGCTTTGAGCTACACCTCTCGTTCGACTCGTATACCGACTCGTGCTACAGCTGCTGGGCCTAGCTGGTTCTCCTGTACGCTTACACGGCCCCTTCCTCCCCCCTCCTCGAGGCCTCGAGCGCGCGTTCCCCCTCCGCTTCTCGACTCTCCCAGGTGAGCCAGGACCCTCTCTCTTCCTCTTCCCGCTTTGACAGAGCAGCTCGAGGATTGACCGCTTTATATCGTCCTACAGCCTGCCTTACATTCCTCCCAGCTAGCTATATCGAGCTACACAACTCGACGCGCCGCTGCCCTTCCCGCTTTCCTCGAGACGCGCCTCGAGCAGCAATCCGCGATACAATGGCCCCGGCTGGACCACCAGAGCAATTACCACCTCATCAGCCTTCACCGCGATTAGTTCCTCTACCGCCTTCGCTCGTACCTTCTCCCAACCTATCGACCAGCAACTCGCCCCTCGCCCTTCCTCCCCCCTCGCCGGCGCTCTCAGATTCAGGCTTCTCCGCCTTTGAGACGTCGCCCATGAGCATGCAGGATGCAACTTTCAACTTTGCTCAACACTTCAATGCTCAAGACGACCAATTCGACGACCCACCCGAGGAGGAGCCTACAGCGACGCCAGCGCTAGTCCAGGAGTCCGCTGAAGCGCCCCTCGACCCTCCCCCTTCGCTCCTGGGGGACCAACTCCCTCCTTCGCCGACCAGCTTCGTTCCCTCGATAAACTCGGCTACAGACTTCTCCGACTACTCCCCCTCCCCCTCCATCGCCAGCGTTCGCATGGCTCAACTCGTTACTCGCCTTCCTCCTCACCGCATGCTCAACGGCGACGATCCATCCAGGCTGAGCGTCGCCACTTCTCAATCCACGAGGAGTAGCCTCAGGATGAGCGTTACCGAGACGGATGAGGAGGAAGAGGGAACAGTGTGGGATGCGAAGCGGTTGTCGAGGCCAGCGCCGAAACCGGCCTCGGCGCCGTTGGAGCAGCTCCCGGTCGCGGTGGACAAGGAGGTGCAAGCTGGGAAGGAGGTAGCGGTCGACCCTGCCGAGCTGCAGACCGCGCTCGAGGTCGAGGGAGCAAAGTCGCAGAGCATGGTCAAGAGCAGCTCGGAGGGCTCGGTCGCGTCGTGGAAGGACAACCTCGATGCCGCCGTGCGCGAGATGACTGCTGGAGAGGTGGATCCGTCCATGAGGCCAGAGGCGGATGCTATGACGAGGATGAAGAGTCTTTTGGGTGCGCTTCGTCTCGCTCTTCGGCGTCGAGCTCAGCTGACCTTTCGCTCTCGCTCCCTCCGCAGGCCCCAAGATGAAGATCATCAGCAAGGCGCCATGGGATTCGGATGGATCAGACGGCACTCTCTCCCCCGACGCTCCTCCCACCCCTCCCAAGCCTGTACGCACTCGCAGCTCGATGGACGCCCTCCGAAGCGTCGCCTCCTCCTCCACCTCTTCGCGCGCAGCCAAGCTCCCAACCAAGGAGAACGAGAAGCCCAAGTCGAGCGCTCGTTCTAAGAGCTTCAGCCTGCTCAACTCGCGCAAGCCGGCGCAATCGGAAGCGGATGTCAAGGCGAGCGAAGAGGCGTTTCGAGGACTCGGACTCGGCGTCACAGGCGTCAACCTTGCGCGGTTCGACTCGTCTTCGAGCCTGTCGAGCAAGACGCTACCCATCGGACAATCCTTCCTCGATCTCGACGACGACAAGTCCAAGTCGTTGCCGCCCAGAAAGAAGCAATCCGCGCCAGCGCCGACCCACCCCTCCTCCGCCTTCGCCTTCCCTCCTCCACCCAGCAGCAGCCCTCCTTCGCCGGCCAAATCTCGCAAGTCCTTCACTTCCAGCACTCGCGTCCGCCCTCCTCCCATCACCTTCGAAATGATCACTCCCAGCTCGTCGATGCTCCCCCTCGCCTCTCCCAACGCTACCTCCATCCCTCGCTCCGCACCTCCTCACATGGCCTCCTTCGTCACCGTCCCTCGCTCCGACTCGAACGCCAGCCTTGGAGTTCGTGCACCAAAAGCCTCGACTTCAGGCTCCTCCCTCGCCACCAGCGGCTCGTCGTCCCCTTCCACCCCGACGGGCATGCCCACCGTCTTTCCTCCTTCGCCTACCTCCCCCACCGGCTCATACTTTAGTCCGTCCAGAAGCGGCGCTGCTAGCCCTACAGGACCGGGCTATAAGCTCATCTCGCTCGAGGAAGCTCGCGAGAGGGGGAGTCAGAGGATCGCGGCGGCGTTGGCCAAGAAGGAGAAGGCGATGACGCCGGTGGAGTATATCGCAGGGAAGGAGGACGTTTCGTATGGAGGTCCGAGTCGGGATCGTTCGAGGGAGCACACTGCCGAATCGGTAGCGAGGACTTGCGCCGCTTCGGGACCGGCTTCATCGGCAGCGTCGATGGCGCCTTCGCATGGATCTTCGCCTTCGGTCTCCACCCTGGCGCAGGCGCCAATCAAAGTGCTCAAGGCCAAGAAGAGTGGCTTCCTTCGTCGCATGATGGGAGCCGACAAGACCCCTCCCATCGAGCAGCAGCAACCTTCGCTTCCCTCGCCTCCCCTCTCTGACCTCGCTCGCTACGACTCGGCGACTCCCTCCACCCAACTCGCGGCTTCACCTTCCTACTCGGTGACCATCTCTTCTCCGCACGCCTCGGTCGACCTCCGCCACGCCAACAGCGACCGAGGAATCACCCCTTCCCCGAGCGTCTCTTCCTCCGCCGCCGCACCCGCCAGCCGAGTCTCCTTCCTCCCAACCCCGAGTCCCGACCCCGAACTTCGTCTCCGCAAGGGCCTCGCACCCTCCCTCTCCCTCCGTCCCGTCTCCATGGCCTTCTCAGCCGGCCTTCCCTCCGACTTCCTCGCCAACGTCAACTCTGGATCGACCCTCTCTTCTTTCTCGTCCACTCCCTCCGCTCCCACCAAAGCAGGAGGAAGAATTTCCCCTCCCTCCATCTCGCCCATCACCGCCTCTCAACGCCCTACCAGCCCCGCCGAGTCCCTCCCCGCCGGCTCGGGCCCCTCCTCCGCTCAATCACCCTTCGCACCCTCCTTCGCCTCCTCCACCACAGCGGGTCAATCCTCCCTCTTTGAACGCGACGAAGACCTCGCTACCACGCCCGTTACGCCCGCTTTCCCTTCCTCGCCGACCACGGCGATGCCTACTTCGCCAGGCTTGACGAGTGCGAGTTACGCCGCTTTGCAAGAGGAGTATGCTCGAGCGAGGAAGGCGTGGAAGAGTCAGCAGTGGGAGTTGGAGACGCAGATCAGAGTGTTGCAAGTCGAGTTGGAGCAGACGAAGGCGGCGCAGATGGCGGAAGGGGCGGAGGTGAGTCTCTTTGAGCTTCGCGAGCGAGGTGGAGCTGAGCTGACCTCTTTGCGTTCGACATTTGCAGTGCCATGAATGTGGAGCGGCGTACAAAATGAACCCTAGCCCCTCGATTGTCCAGCGGCCTAGGTTCAAGGTGGATTTTCGAGATTGATGAGCCTCTCCTTCGCTGAGCTAACTTCTTTCTCGCTCCCACAGGGTCACGGTGGCAGCGGTGCTCTGTACGGCTCGGTAAGTTATCTGTTGACGGTCTTTCTGCCTTTGCGAGCTCTACTGACGCTTCTCTCGCAATCTCAGGGCCTCGCCGTCTGAAACCGCCTGCTCGGCGGCTTTCCCCCAAAACCCCTCGTGTTTCATGCGTGTTGCCATCAGTACAGGTGCATAGCTTCCTCAGTTTTTGATACCCCTAGCTCCTGCCAATTCTAGCTATTTATTGCTGCGTTTCTGTCCGGCGGAGAGCGAGAGGAAACGTAAAGCTTGAGCACCTGATGTTCGATGTTCGCGACGAGTCAGTTGGACTTCGCATCGCTCTGCAGCCTGAGGGATTCTTAAGTCTCGATTCTATTGAATAGACTCTACCTCCTCTAATAACCCCAGCCCGGCTGATCTGGTCTATACTCCTCAAAAATTGAAGGAATGACATCGCCGTTCAAAAAAGACGTGAGATCGGCGCCGAGGTTGTCGAACGGCATCAACTGGTTTACGCCCATCACGCATCTCGAGGTGTATGGCATGACTGACGAGCTAGGCGAGTGTAGGAGAGCGGCTACTGAGCCAAGAGGAGCCGTCGAGAAGGCCGGTGCGGGAGGGCGAGCGGGAGCGGGCGGAGAAGCGGGAAGGGAGGAAGAGATGGAGTTGGGGGCGCCGCCAAGGTTCAAGAGTAGGTCGGCGCCTGCTTGGGAGGATGGAGAGCCAGCGGGAGGGTGTGCTGGCGAAGGAACGAGTTGAGGCGAAGTGGCGAGCGCCGAGGCGTCGGACTCAGCGTCCTCGTGGCCGTAGATGCCGGTCTGTGTGTGCGTGAAAGTGGGATGAGTGTCAGCATGCGATGACGTGAAGCTTCAAGTAGTCGAGTCACCCGCTTGTCGAGGTCTTGAGCGTGGTGAGCGGAGACTTTGAGGCCCGCCGAAGATGTCCCAGGAGGAGGGATAACGAGTTGTAGCAGAGCTCGATGCCACCGTTCAGAGACAGGCCACGCCTCGCGAAGAAGACCGAGTATCTCGATGCACCGTAGGAGCATCGTCTCAGCCTTGGGAGCGTATTCCGGGCAGAACGATGGCCTAAAAAGGGTGAGGAGGTCAGCTCGAGCTTCCAGGCCGAATGGGCAAGCCCTCAACTCACCATCGCCAAAGAAAGGAAGCAAAATTTCCGCAAGTGTAGATGCCAAAGACCATCGGGGGCGGGAATCCATCGAGCGGCGAGCGAGCCGAAAAGAAGGCATCGACTTGTTCGAGAAGCTCGAATGCGTTGAAGGCCATCGTGTGGGCCATCTTAATCCAGAAACCTTCTGGAGCTCCTTGCTCGCCGTCGAGGCTGCCCGTGTCGCTGGTCTGAGGGTCCAACGAGGCTGCAATGAGGCTACGGCGCAGAGGGCCGGGTCAGCGAGCGGAGCAAGAAGAGACATCTGACAGAGCGCGTGAGAGCTCACGGGAGATACATGCGAGCTAGTACAAGGTGGGAGAGTCGAATGATGGTAGTCGTGGCCAGGAAAGCCTGGGTAAGGAAGGATCAGCAGATGCTCACTCGCCGCGCAACTGGACAGCTTCAACCCACCAGATCGAGGCGCATGGCCTTCATCCCTCGAAGCGTCGTAACGCTGAATTTGTGACGCACCGGCGCCGCCTTCTCCCACTCGATGAGCTCCCGCTGCAGCGTCGCAAACTCAGAACCGATCTCCCAAGGACGGGGACCAAGCTGACCCTCGCCTCGGCACGCCAGCCTCGCTACTTTTCCCCAGAGACTATGGCTCTGCACCAGCGATGCGTAGAGCGATCGAGAGGGGAGAGTCGCTGACTCCGGATCGAGTCTTGCCGCTTCGGTGCCCTCGAGAGCTGCTCGACTTGCCGGGAGCTGACCGAAAATGAGATCCTCCTCGCTGCAGGGTAGAAGGCACGTAATTTCGGATGGAGGAAATGAGGCTGGGCGGTTGAGAGTGGAGGTGAGGTCGTGATGGAAGTATAGAGCCCAAAAGGTTCGGCGCGCGACCTCAGCAGCGATGATCTCCTCCGAGGTAGCGTTCGGTGGAAGCTTGAAGGTCTCCTCGCGGTGGAGACGTAGAATCCCCGCCATTCGGACGGCGACTCCCATCAGCATCTGTGTCGGGAGAGGCGAGGTCAGCTTCTTGCTCCTCGTCCCTTCTCCGCCGAGCAAGAAGCTCACCCAAGAGCGCTGCCCGAATCCGTGACCGAAGTCACTTGCGCCCAGTAGAAAGAATGCTTGACAGCTCTCCAGCGACGGTCTCATCATCTCGATCCCAGCCAAGCTCAGAGCGCGAGAGACGAATGCTTCGGTCGCCTGGTGACGGCTGCCATATCGCTTGATGAGCTTCTGTTGAGGTCTCGGCGGGTCAGTCGAGCCTCGGCTGAGGGTGATCTTCGACTCACGGGGCTGAAGCGAGCCGAGATGGTGAGGATGGAAAGGAGCAGGAAGGGGCTGATGGATTCGGGATCGCGCTTCAACCGTTCGAGGAAGTGGTTCTCTGCGATAAAGCCCAGCTGGAAGTAGCTGTTGATGAAGCATCGAATCCCTTCCTCGATCTCGTCCTGAGGTGGAAGGAGAGCGTCCATGGTGAACCTGAGCGAGAGGACGACGATTCAGCCGAGGCGAAGCGGAGTCGGCTCAGAGAGCACTCACGGTTTTGGTGGCTCGGGAGGAGGTAATGATGCTTCTTCAGAGCGCGGCCGCTTCCGTCGAAACTGTACACGTACGCTCAGCAGCTGCTCATTTCTTATCAGGCCGCGAAACTCTCACCTGACGATCCGCCGCAGAGAAGCCACGGGCAGTATAGACGCTGTTGCGAGATATGTGTTAGCTCATAGAAACTCCGTACAGCTAGCGAGAATCCTCGCCGAAAGCCTCACCATTCAGCAGCGACGCCCAGCTTCATGCACGCGTCGCAAGGGCCAGCTGCTTTCCCTTGCTCGTCGGTTGGATGACAGCACCGGCTCCTGAACTTCCTACACCGTGTGCAAGCCTGTCCTGTTCGTTTTGGTTTTGGAGGTGGGTCCATGGCGAGACGATTGGCGGAAGGCAAGCTGGGCAAGATTGAAGCGAGAAGGGCACGCGCTATCGTCCTCACGTCAAGATAAGGGAACTTTTCTTAGCTTCGGCTGTAATGCCGTTGCTTGCACGAAGCTACCCGAAGCACATGCGATCCGAAACGGTCCTCCCACTTCGATTCGAGGCTGCGAAAAGGATCGCCGAAGGTCAGCGAAAGCCGAAAGTGACAGCAAGTCCAAGAGAGCTCTGTAGCACTCACGAGCAGCCCTCGTCACCTCATGACCTTGCACCTGGCTCTCCTGTTCTCTCCGCCCGATATCATCCCTTCTAACTCCCACGCCGCCCGCTGATATCAGCTGAGAAATGAGCGCGCCGAGCGCTACACTTGAAGAAGCGAAGGCGGATGCTCCTTCTCTTGCGCGTCTCTGGTAGTGAGGTGAACTCGGATAAAACGTTCAGGGGCTTCTCTCCGGCGAGCTCGACCAATAAAGAGCACGTTGACGAGCCGAGTGAGGTCACTCCGAAGGGTGAGAGCGCCGAGGAAACGCCCGAGTGTCGTATAGCACCGCTGAATGAAAAGGCTCGAGCTGGGCTACATCTTCCCGGCTTCTTGAGAACAGCGAGCAGGACTGTAGCGAAGTGAGGCGGTCGGCGAGAGAGTCGTCGGGGAAGCCTGGCGAGACGGCGAGCTGGATAATGTGTAGGGGGAGCTCGGGTGGGAGATAGGGGAGTTGAGGAAGTTCTGCAGGTCGCTCTTGGACCTCCGCCGCCGGCTCGCGAGTCTTCCCAGCGAGCATCTGCAGCGAGTCATCAGCGAGAGATCCGAGCGAGAGTGTGGTGAGCGACTCACCTCGAATCGAGCTCCATGAGAGCATGGCGATGTATAATCAGGTCATACAGCCAAGCTGAACCTTGCTATAGCTTTCCAGAGAGGCTCAAGGCGCTTTGTCGACCTTGTCTGGGGTGTGGGGGATGCCTAGTCAGCTCGGGAGACCTACAAGAGGGCTGTAGAGTGTAAGGCGCACCTTGCAGTCTGATCTGGTACACTTTTAGCTACAGCAGAGCTCCCAGCAGCAAATCGTGCGAACCGAACGGAGGCAAGGGGTTCGCCGTCGACGAGCTCCACTCCTTCCCTTCTCGCCGCTCACTGCTTGTTCTCGCTGCTTGTTAGAAACGGGCGCTCGGTCTGTAGGAAAGTACAGATACTCTTCTGACAGTCACTGCTTGCTCGACTCGCGACACCCCCGGGCCACGCCAGCTCTTCGACCTGGAATCGTCTCGCAGGTTCCACTAGGATCTCGAGGGAGCTGGCCGTCAGCCTACCTCGGGCGTCGGCGATTGAGTCAGCCCTCGGGCGCAAGTATAAGAGGTGAGCGATTCTCCTCTTGCTCTTCTTCTCCACACTTGCACCTCCCTGCAGCACACTCCAGTCGCCCTTCGCTCCCCTCCCACCTCTCATCGCCGAAGTCCGACCTTCAACTCCCCTACAACTACACCTACACCATGTTCCACTTTGCTCCTCGTCATCGGTCGACTCCCTTCGACTCCCTCCCCTACTCTGCACCATACCACTACGACGCCTACGACGCTCGCCGCTCACACATCGAGCAACTCGCCCTCGCCCGGCGCCAGCAGGAGCGCCGAGAAGCTGAGGAAGCTCTCCTCCGTCGTCGCCAACATGAGTTCGCCATCGAGAAGGAGGTCGAACGTCGTCGCATCGCCGCCTACCAAGCGGCACTCGAGCAGGAGATCTACGAGCAGCTGGAGGAGGAGCGCCAGTGGCGAGCTCAGCAGCAGGCCGCACTTCGTGAGCAACACCGCCGCCAGGCTCTCGAGGAGGAGCACCGACGTAAGATCTTAGCTGCTCGCCAACAAGAGGAATTCCTTCGCCGTCGTCAAGAGCAGGCTCGTCGCCAGCAGATCGCCGAGCGCGCCCAGCAGCAGCAAGAGGAAGACGACACCGACTCGCCCGAGGCCCACCTTCAGCCTTTCCTCCAGTTCCTCTTCGGAGCTCAACCTACCTCGCACCCCACTCCCACCGCTCCAGCCTCGCAGCCCGAGCCTCAAGCCGAGTCGACTGCCCCCACCACCACCGTCGAGCCTGCTCCAGCCCCTCTCCCCGAGCCTTCCTCTTCACCCGCACCCGCCGAGGAGCAGCCCATCGCCGATTCCAACACCACGTCCGCCGCCGAGAAGCTTCAGCGCCACTACCGTACCCACCTCCACCGTCGCCAGGCTCTTTCGACTCTCGCCTCTCTCGCCTCCTCCCTTGACACTCAGCAGTCGACCTTCACCCTCCCTTCGACTCTTACCTTCCAGCCTTCGCCTCCCTCCTCCACCACCGGAGATCACTCGTCCTCTGCACCAGCTCCCACACCCAAGCTCGCCTTCCAATCCTCCAACGCCCCTTTCCTCGCCTACGAAGACTTCCTCGTCTCGCTCTTGAGCAAGATTGACGCGGTGTCGAGTGGAGGCGATAGGACAGTCAAGCAAGCAAGGAAGCAGTTGGTCAAGCGGGTGGATGCCGAGTTGAGTAGGTTGGATGAGGCGAGGGAGACGGCTTGGGAGGAGGAGCGGAGCTCGAAGGTCGGTGGTGAGAAGGAGCCAGTAACACCGTCCGTCGAGGAAGAGAAGGCAGAAGGTGAGTCTTCTCAGTATCTACTCGCCACTAAAGCAGACGCTGATCTCTCTCTTCTTGCAGACACCGCCGACATCGACGACCTTCCTCCTCTCCTCGACTCAGCCCTCCCTTCTCCAGCTGCAACTGAGCCATCACCCACACCTCACCCCTCCTCCGAGTCTTCCACCTCCCCAGCTCCCTCCGAAGACACAGCAACACCTCTCACTTCCACCACTCTCGCCTCTCTCCCCTCCTCCCCTTCGGTCGCCGAACCCTCCACGCCTCGACCTGCATCGGCCGCTTCCTCAGACGCAGACTCAGATGACACCCTTTCCGTCGACGCGTCGGACGCAGAAGCCGCCATCAGCGATATCGTGAGGCAGGCGCACAAGTTGGGCGAAGAGGTGGTGATGCTCGAGAAGGTCGAGCTCAGCGGCGTTGAAGAAGCTGAGAAGGCCGCTAAGGATTTTGTCGTTGTATAGTCACCGAACAGTGAAAATTGTATTACTCTTGCCATTCATACTAGTCGCAATACTTCCAGCCTATTTGGAAGCGAGAGCGAGGGAGAGAGTGGAAATTCGAGGCCAAAGCGAAGTCCCTCGAGGGTATGAGACGCCGTTGTTCGCTACTCGTCAGACGGCCGAGCGAGGTCACTGACAATAAGCCTTTGCAGCACTCCTTCACTGCACCGCCGGCTCTTGACTCGAGCGAATCGCTGCGCTGAACATCGCCGAGCTTCAGCGAGCGAGAGCGGCATCCCCGGAAAGCTTGAGGAGGTACATCGAAACACCTGTGAGGCAAGAAGGAGCATCAGCGTCTGATTCTGTTCTATGTGATGCTCCATCGAGGATAAGCTTACCCTGGGAAGCGAACCAGATGAGAGACCTTCGGCGTTGATGAGGAGGGTTCGAGGAGTGGGTCACTTCGCTGGACTACAACAGGACGAGAGTGAGAGTATACTCTAGCACATACCTGAGACCGGCCAAGCGCTCAGTAGATCCACCGATGTAGACGGGGTTGTACAGCGCGCGAAGAAGGAGACTGGCGACCGAAGCCGGAGGGAGGGAGGTCAGCAGGGAGGCATGGAGGAGGGAAACAAAGGAAGCTGGGTAGCTCACTAGATGATAGACCATTTGTTTAGCACCGCCGATGATAGTTGAGCCCAGTTTGCCGCGAGCTGCGGAGGGAGAGAAAGGCGAACCGCACGGGGTCGACCGGTCAGCGACTCGGAGGAGCAGTCGGGGGCGGGCAAGCGACCGAAGGACGTACAATAGCGACGCCGAACAGGGGGAAGGCCTCAAGACCGTTGGTGTGAGCGCCTGCAGCTGTCATGTGATAGATGGATAAGCTCGGAAACGTGGAAAGCGAAAGGACCAGCTCACCTCGCTTGAAGGTGGCTAGTTGGGCCGCGGTGAGCTTGGAAGCAGCTCGCTCGACATTCCCGCTGTAACATTGCGAGTCAGAAACCTTCTGGGCTGTCGACTGCCTCGCCTACCGAGGTGAAACGTTGTTCCAGCGCCCGAAGGTGCGAAAGAAGGCGACCTGCGAATATGAGGGTTCAGCGGGTGATGGTGAGCTACATCAAAGTTACAGCTCACCTCGGTGTATAGATGAGGAACATAGGCGAGCAGGTAGGCTACAGGAATGGTGTAGAGGGACACATTGTCTTTGGAGAAGTCGAGGGGCACTGTGCGGAGAAGAGGGGTAAGCTCGGCGTTGCCAGGTTTGATACAGGGTGCTCACTGATGTTCGGAGGAGTAAGAACGAACGCAGGAGTCGAGCGGATGCTCAGGAGCAGCGAACAGCAGGAAACAGAGAGTCGTCACCGGCGAAGTCGACTTGCTGTTGGCCCGCCGCCCTGCGCGCCTGAGGCTTGGCTGTGCACGAATCACCTCGCTTTCTTCATCCAACAAATCGCTGTACGGGGATGCTCGCGTCACCCTACAGCCCACAGCCACCGCCGGGCAATCCACACCACCAACGCCCGCCCTCACCCTCGTCCGCTCCTCCTCCACCGCCTTCCTCTTCACGCCAGCCCGCCAACTCGGCTTCGCGCTCCGATTTCAGCGCCCCCGAAGCCCTCTCCGAGACCATCAATCCCATGTTCGACCTCTCCCAACGAGTAGAACGTGGCCAGCTCAACGAGGTCCACGTTTTTCGAGCGACAGAGGACGAGGTCGACGTGAGGCAGGGCCCGCCGCCGGAGCTGCTGCACCCTTCCACCTGGCGCGACCACCAAGGCGTGCACTCGAACGGCCATCGTCCATTGAACGGCAAGGGCAAGGAGCGCGAGCGCCACAGCGATAGCGACAGCAGCGACTCGAGCGACTCGAGCGACGACGAGGGAGGATCTGAGCGGCTCGTCTTGCAGGGAACGGGCGGGGACGAGGCTAGCGATGCGCAAGCAGCAGCAGGTGGAGAAGAGAAGAATGTCGAGGACTTCAAGGACCACGATATCGAGTCATCGCGGAGAGATGAAGCGCGGATGAAGGCGCACGGGTGGAAGCAGGAGTGGAAGGAGCGGATACGGAGCAAGGACGACCGGCGAGAGGTGGACCCAGCCGTCGTAGCTGCTTTGGATCGACCAAGCTCGAATGGCGACGCTCCCGATGGGGCTGGCGCCGAGCAGCGACGGTTCGCTTCAAACGACTCGCAGCAACCGCAACAACAGCATCCTGGGCCCGACGCTTCGACTAGCACATCGTACCATTCCGCCACCAGCGACCTACACATCCCAACATCCGAATCACCCTTCTCGGCCATCCCTCCCACCTTCGCCGACTACCCAGCTCGGACAGAATCGCCCGAGTCGATGCGCTTCACACCGCGCTCGTCTACCCCTCCTCCGCTCGACCATCGCGACCGCACTCCCGTTCTGAGTGCACCAGGAGAGGTGTTCACCAACTCGCGCACACCTCCGCCTCCAGCGACCTACGCCGCCAACCTGACCTCCTCCCCACCTCGACTCGTTCCCACCGCCTCCCTCACCAAACCCCTACATCCTCATCCCGCCAATTCGTCTCTCCGCCCTCCTTCTTCCTCGTCGCCTTCGATGAGACGATCCAACACGACCGGCTCGGGCCTCTTTGCGACGACTTCGCGGACCTCAACCTCTTCGCGCTCGCCTTCCTCGCCCAGCCAGCCGACTCGCGCGCTCTCCTATCACCACGGTTCAGCGTCAGCGGATGGAGAAGGCTACTTCCGCACGGCCGCGCCCTCCGCTCATCTCAGCGAGGTGTTCGACGAGGTCGAGACGTCGATTGCAGCGCAGGCCGAGGTCATTCGCAAGCAGCGCCAGGAGAAGCGTGCCGAGAAGGAGCAGGAGGCGCAGGACCAGGTCAAGGGGATGGGAGTAGGAGGTGGAATTGGCTCCAGCGCGATTGGACCGGGAGGTGCGCCCATGATGAAGAGGAGGAGCACGAGGGCAGGTAGCGGCGATTCGGGCGCGCCAGGGCAAGGCGTGCTCGTAGGCAACCTCATCGGACAGGATCACGCCAACTACGTGCTCATGTACAACATGCTCACCGGGATCCGCATCGGAGTGAGTCGACTTTTCGTCAAGGAGACGATGAGCGAAGCGCTGACCAGAGGCTTCTTTCGCAGGTCTCGAGGTGCCAGGCCAAGCTCAAGCGCGAGCTTACCGATGCCGACTACACTGCACGGCACAAGTTCTCGTTCGACATGTATGCCGTTAACCCCTCCTCTCCAGTTGAGTATCTCGCTGACCCTCCCTCCTCTCCACAGCGTCGGCAACGAGCTCACGCCCTCGACCAAGTACGACTTCAAGTTCAAAGATTACGCTCCTTGGGTCTTCCGGGAGTTGCGCGAGTACTTCTACCTCGACCCCTCCGACTACCTCGTCTCTCTCACCGCCAAGTACATCCTCTCCGAGCTGGGCTCGCCGGGCAAGTCGGGCTCCTTCTTCTACTTTTCGCGCGACTACCGGTTCATCATCAAGACGATCCGACACTCCGAGCACAAGTTCCTGCGCAGCATCCTCAAGGAGTATCACGAGTACATCAAGAAGAACCCTCACACCCTCCTCTCGCGCTTCTACGGCCTTCACCGTGTCAAGCTCCCTCGCGGCCGCAAGATCCACTTTGTCATCATGAACAACCTCTTCCCTCCCCATCGCGATATCCACGAAACTTACGACCTCAAGGTGAGACAGGTCTTTCCTTATCAGCCGGCCAAGCCGAGCGCTGATCATCCTTCTCTTCGCTTTCCGTATTCGTAGGGTTCCGCCATCGGTCGATTATATCCCGAGGACAAGGCGCAGGATAACCCGAGGGCTATCCTCAAGGACCTCAACTTCGTCGGCCGTGACCGTCATTTTGCTCTCGGACCCGAGAAGAAGGCGCTGTTCGAGGAGCAGCTGAGGCGCGACACCGAGCTCATGCAGAAGCTCGGCATCATGGACTACTCGTTGCTCACTGGCATTCATAACGTCAACCGTGGCAACGTCGACAACCTTCGCGACGGCATGCTCACCGTCTTCCAGGTGAGTTCGTGCGTTCGCCGAGCATCTCGATTCTTCGCTTACCTCTTCTCCTTCCCGCATCATAGCCCGACACGGTCAAGATGCGCCGCAAGCCTACTCTCGTCAAGCGCGACGCCGATGCTACCGCCCTGCGCAAGGCCGTGCAGAGGTCCGATCCCAAGGCGCTCTCCGACTCGAACAAGCTGCCCGAGCAGGACATGAGCGAGCGTCGCATGTTCCTCTTCTACCAAGATGAGGGAGGTATGCGCGCGACGGGACCCGACAATGAAGATCTCGGCGTCATCTACTACCTGGTGAGCACTTCAGCAGAGCTCGAGCCTTCGCGGAACTGGTTCGCTGACAGCTCGTGTACGCTGCTCGCAGGGCATCATCGACATCCTCACGCCCTACACCTTCGTCAAGCGAGCGGAGCACTTCTTCAAGGGCTTCAAGCACCCTCGCGTTCGTCCTCTCTTCGCTTTCCAATTTGCGCCCGCCGAAGCTAACCTTTCTACGGTGCTCCGCTGCTCAGGACATGATCTCGGCTGTCCCACCAAAACGCTACGGCGATCGCTTCCTTTCCGTGAGTCTCGGAGCTCTGCCTTTTGACGCGGCTTTGCCGGCACAGGGACTGCCCGACCGAACGCTGACCTTTCCCTCTGCCGCTTTCTTCAGTTTATCTACGCTCGTATCGTCGGCAACGACCCGTCTAAGGGTCCTCGCATGTATGAGCACGATCCAGCGCCCCCGCAGCCCTCCTCAGAAGCGCCAGTCGACGCCAGCGGGCAGCCAAAGGTCAAGGTCGAATGAGCGCCCTTGCCTCCCCTCCACCATCTCGCCGTGCACTCGACGCCGCCGACGACAACAGACACTTCTACCTTTCACCCATCACACTCCTTTACATCCCCGTTGATCTTCGCTCTTTTGAGTCGGCACGGCTTCCTCACGTTCGCTCTTCTTAGGTTACTTAGTTTTTCTGTATCTCATTCTGTGTCGCTGCAAACCTCGTCGTTCTATCCCCCTGCATGATACCCACGATCAGCCAAATGACCGATTGTAAAGGAAGGAGAGGTTGATGAGCAGGATCACGACCTCGAAACCGCCTCTTCGCTTCGCAGCCCAGGCTCAGAGCGATGTGATGGTGCGCTAAGCTTACACTGCTACATGCTACAATCTATTAAGCCATAGTGGCTCCTTGAATACCCAAAATGCGGAAGGCCCTCATTATCGTGGTGGGGAGCGAGACCTGCTTCCCCTTTCTCGGCGCTCGGAGCTCGGAGCTCAAGCGTCGCAGACCTCTCCAGGTTGAGCGATACGCCACATCTTAACGTAGTCGACGACCATACCACGCTCTTTGGGATCAGTAGGCCAGCTGGGCTCCCACAGAGCGCGTTGAGCCCAGAAATCTCGAGACGGGTGCTGAAAGAGTATGAGTCAGTCTTGAGGTCGTCTGAGCGCTTCGAGGGAGAGAAAAAGCACGTACATCACCCGAGTTGGACCACGGCTTCCCCGCTCCGTCCTCGAAGTAGCCATTCGTGCCTCCAACAGCGACATTCAGGCTGCGAAAAAGGGACTGGATCAGCTCGGCGAACTCCAAACGGGGAGAGGAAGTAAAAGTCGCACATGAGAAAGAAGTCCTGGTCAAAGGGAGCAGCATTGAGGTGGGTCGCGGTGGCCCAAGGATTCGTGTAGGTCGCTCCGTTGGCGGTGGCTGCGCCGAACTCTCCGCGCTGCCAAAACGACTTCGAGAACGGGGTTCCGAAGATGTTGCGAGCTCGAGATCCCTTCCAGGTGGAGATGCCTTTGGTGTCCCACTATTTTAATTGAGAGAACGTCAGCTAACGCTCCCCAGCAGGCGAAAAAGGACGGCTCACTTCAAGACCGAAGACGTTGGACTCCTCGTTGAACCACTTGCGTGACTCTGCAGGGAGACAAGTCAGCCGAACGCTCAGTCGAAGGGATAGTCGGGGATTCGGGGGTGAGAAGAAAGGGGCAGCCAGGAAGCGAAGACCGAGCCAACGTAAGTGAGCTCACGCTTGACGACGTCGGTGGTCTTCGAGTAGCGGTCAAGTCCCGAGGCAGGCCCCCAGTGAAGGCTGCTTCTGACGGTGTTCCTAGTCTCGTCGTTCACGTGCTGCACCGGGTTGCCTTTCGACTCGACAATGTCAATTTCTCCGGAGGCAGGCCAATCGCCGTAGACTGAGTCGCGAGGCATCATCCAGACTGAGAGGGCGGTGGCAAAAGGTCAGCAGACTGTCTTGTAGTAGAAACGAGATGCCTGATTCACTAGCAGGCCAAATCCAGTCGCCAGTGGGCAGCTTTGCCTTGACCTCAACTCGACCGAAGCGAATCGACTTGCTGAGCTTGGTGGTGAGGCGAGCCGATTGAATTGGAGGGATGACGGAGATGTTGCCGGCGGTACTGTTGGAGAAGATGACGCAGTCCTTGGCGATGGTGCTGGTGCAAGTCCCGTCGCGCGTGAGGTTGACGACGTAGCCGTCCGAAATGGCATCGAGGCCGATCTTGTCGGACTGCAGGAGTAGAAGCGGATCAGTAGTCGTTCTTACGGATCAAAGAGAACATCAAGTACTCACAGTGAGAGTAGGAACAATGTACAGCTTGCCATCCTCGACAAACGAGTTCTCGGCGTTGCTGGTCGTCCACTCAAACTCTCCGTTACCGAAGCCGCCGACTTGCACCTGACAAAGCGGGAGCGGGAAATTCGGATCAATGTTTGAGAGCTGCAAGACATGATTGAGGGAAACTCACCTCGTGCTGCCAGATTGAGGTGTCGAGGCTGTCAAACTGCTCGTTGAGAACGAGACAGTACTTGTGGTGCGGAACGCTGAACCACATCCTTCTGTAAGGAGGGAGAAAAAGATGATGATGCGGGTGACGACGCGTTGGGAAGAGCGGTGTAGAGCAGAAGAAGGTCAGCCTTCTGCTCGGCGAGCGCTGCGAAGTCGAGAAAGAGCCTACACGAAGATCGCAGCGGCTCCCGCTACGCCAACAAGACAGCCAGCGACGAAAAGCCAGTATGACCACCGAAGCTCACTGCGTCCTTTAGGCGTATTGTGGTAAGGCGTCCGCGCCTGAAGCTCCTCGACATTGACTTTGCGCGACTTGAACGCCTTGACCCAGCGCCTTTGCGAGAGACCAGAAGGAGAGCTGGTAATGTACGGAGTGCTGGGAAAGGACTGCACGGAAGGAGAGGCGTGGATGGAAGCCTCGGGGGAGGCGAAGGGGTTGCTAGCCATTCCGAATCTCTGAACTCGGCGAAGGTGAGGAAGAGAGTCGAGGAGGGAGAGAGGAGCGATGAGGGGTGCTGCTGTTTCTCCGGCAGAGTGTGAAGGCAGGAAATCAAGAAGAAGGGCTGCGAGCACGAGGGGGAAAAGGCGAGCGGGAGAGGCCGATCTCGCCCCAGCGCCGTAAGCCCGCTGCAGCCAAGCTGGAGAAGCAGGGCGTCGAAGGGAACTGAACCAGTCTCAATTGCATCTTAGTAACGGACGGGAGAGAGCTGTCTTGGGGCGAGCAACCTGGAAGGCAGCCCTCGGAGGGGGAGAGCAGATCTGGGCTCGCCGAGCTGCTCCCGAAACTTCCTAAACGGCGAGAGGTACCGCGTGATAAAGTCTTAGAGTCGATCTTTTCATTCGGTACGGGACTCGGGAGAGGAGCAAGACGTCGTATGCTAGAGCTTAAAATAGCCACGATAATAGGAAGCGAGGAGCGAGAGGGGGTTGCTGTACAGCTTCCTCGTGAAGGTTGAAAGCTTAAAACGGTGGAGAGAAGGGGGGGAGAGAGTTAACGTGTTAACGGCTCGACGTCCCCTTACCAAAGTGCGAAATCGAGCCCTTCCCTTTCTTCTCCTGGTTTTGCTTCGAAGCCGTGGGGTTGCTTTTCGACCCATGTCTTCTACGTCGCCCGACCCTTTTGCTCTTCCCGTGTATCTCAGCCACGAGTCTCGCTGAATCCGCTTCCCGCCCGAGCCGATGACTTCAAGCTCGACCGACTGCCCACCGTCCGGGCCTCTACCACTGCTCGGGAGCCGCTGGGGCACCGTAGACGCGCTTTGCAGAGACAACGGAAACACCCCCGCTGTCTTGGGAGATGTGAAGCCCAGCCGAGTCGCGTCTCAGCCTCCCAGGCATCTCCCCTTCTTCAAGGCTGGCTCCCTTGGCCGCGTCCGAGGCAAGCTCCGAGCCCCTCCCCCAGGCATCACGCCTACCGAGAGACACCTTCGACGAGGGGACTCGACGGGAGTGAGCTGCTCCCTTCGCGGGGAGCAGAGACAGTGCAGGGAACTCCGGAAGAAAGGTCTCTGCTCGGCGCGATCTTGCTCGCCCTCAAGAAAGTCACACTGGCTCTCTCTCTCTCTCTCTCTTTCCTTCAATCTTCACCCTCCTTACAACTTCTCGTCTCGTCTCACCCCTTCCCTTATTCCTACTCCGCCAACGCTCGAGATGGCCTCCTCTGCCTCCTCCGAGTCCGTAAAGTCGGTCAGCGACTCTTCGAGCGAGGGCAGCGGCAACCGCTTCGCTCTGTGCGTCTTTTGCGTTGTCTTTCTGCGTTTTTTGGGGATCGCTAGCTGACTTCAAACTTCATGCAACCCTTCCTAGTCCTCGCAAGCCTGCACCGACTCACGGCGCCTCGGCGGCTCTCTCCACCTCTGTCTCTGCCCCTGTCTTACCTGCCACTGAGCCTCAGGGCCTCAACATTTCCACTCCTTCCTCACCTTCCTCCTCCTCAACTCTCGGCTTCCTCAAGTTCGCCCCTCGCCGTCGTTCGCACCGAAGCCGCCCTTCCTTCGACACTCGCAACTCGATGTCGTCTCAGCTCAGCTCTCCCGCCATCTCCCCGTCTTCTTCGACTGGTGACCTCGCTTCACCTAAGATGACTGCCTGGAGCGAGGAGGTTGGTGTCTTCTCCGACCGCAACGCCGCCGTCTCTCCCTCGGCGACTCCCAACATGTCGCGCACCGGCTCCATCAACTCGCCCAGCTCGCCTGGTCAGGTTCGCGGTATCTCGGTAAGTCTATTCTTCGCTGTTGTCTTCGCTCCCCTCTGTCTCTTCTGCTCATTGCCGAAGCTGACCTTCTCCGGTTCCTTCTTCATTTCGCGCAGGCCGAGGATGCCTGCTACATCATGGCCACTCACCTCTTCCAGCACGCCATCGCCAAGAACTGGGTCTACGAGGACGACAGCATCCCCGCCGCCGTCGCGGTTCGTCACACCCGGCGCCGCTACTGTCTTTCCCCTCGCGACGACCCTCGCCTCGCTCCCTTCGCTGTCGCGCTGCAGTCTCTCAATCCCGCCGTGGCCTTCACCTACAACGCTTCAGTCGTGCAAGCCATCACTAGCAACCTCGACCCCAGCGTCAACCAGCTTTACCTCTCGTCGTCGCAGCGTGTCCAAGTCGTCGACCGCATGGAGGAGCTCGCCAACGTTCGCTACGCCCAGATGGCATGCTTCGTCCGCCTCGAGGGGACTCTCGTCATCTGGTGCGACAAGGTCGACGAGTTCCAAGCAACCGCCGCCGCCTGGGAGGCCGGCCTCGTCAAGTTCGTGTGGGAGCAGGCCGCTCGCTCAATCGACATCGCCTCGACCGCTCTCTCCCCTCGCCCTCAGCTCCAGAGCTCCAGCTCGTCCGAGACCGAGACTGACGCTGACATCGAGGAGAAGGTCTGGGACGAGAAGTCTCTCGAGGAGGAGCGCGTCGAGATTCCCCGCAAGACTCTCTACTTCGCCCCCGTCTACACTGGCCTCTCGGTCGCTCTCAACATCGTGATTTGCTCCCTCTTTGCCTCAGGTATTGCCCGTGAGGTTATTCTGGACGGCAGCTACATGCGCTGCGCCATCCTCGTCGTCATTCCCTTCATGGTAAGTGCTCCCTCGAACTCGGCGTTCGCTTCCGAGTTCTCTCGCTGACGTTCGTCTCGTTTCCTGCAGTTCCTCGTCCTCATGTTCTTCACCGATACAATGATTGGTGTTGTGTAGGTTTCTGTTACTCCGTCCTTGGCTCACAGCACCGTCTGAACCTTCGATCTTTCTCCCCTCTCGTAGCGCTCAGATCCTTCTCCCCATCGGTCAAATGGCTCGCAACTCGCTCTTCTACTCTGGAAAGGCTCCGATCCGTCTGACTGGAGAGCAACAACCTCTCCCTCACATGACCGTCTGCATGCCTGTTTGTGAGCTGGCTGTCGCCTTCCTTCGCGCGAGAGCTCGGCTGATCTCTCGCTCGCTCATCCACAGACAAGGAAGGACTCGACGACGTTCTCGCTCCGACCATCGCATCAGTCAATAAGGCGATATCTACTTACGAGCTCCAAGGAGGAACGGCCAACATCCTCGTTTGCGAAGACGGCATGCAACTCGTCGACGAGAAGGAGGTTCTCAAGCGCACGGACTTCTACGAGCGTCAGAACTGCGCCTGGGTCGCTCGACACCCCGAGAATCGTGCTGGACGCTTCAAGAAATCTTCCAACCTCAACGTGGCTAAGGGTAGGTTTCCAGCCGTTGCTTCTCTTCGCCGAGCTCCTCGCTGACTTCGCTCTCCTGTGCGCCTGTCCGTCAGCCCTTTCTCTCCGCGTCGAGGACATCATGGCTGAGCGTCGCCCTACCGACATCGAGTCCGCCATGGCTTGGTCGCAGGTCGACGAGGACCGCATCTACGACGTCGCTCTCAAGGAGGCTCTCGCCGAGCACGAGGGTCGCGTCTGGGCCAACGGCAACATCCGCATCGGCGACTACATCCTCATGATCGACTCGGACACTCGCGTTCCCGAAGACTGCTTTCTTGACGCTGCCTCAGAGATGGAGCAGTCGCCCGAGGTCGCCATCCTGCAGCATTGCTCGGGGGTGTTCCTCGTGGGCGCTGGTTACTTCGAGACTGGTATTGCCTGTGAGTAGCTTTTTGATTGAACTTCGTATGCCTTCGCTGACTCTCGCCGCCTCCAGTCTTCACCAAGGTGCGCTCGGCTCAGCGCGATCTCTGCCTCTCCACCATCTCACGCTGACCTATTCCTCGGTGTGTGATTCTCCTGTGACAGTGCGTCAACTGGTCAATCTCGTGGACCATCTCCAACGGCGCCAACGCTCCCTTCATGGGTCACAACGCCTTCCTCCGCTGGTCCGCTCTTCAACACCAGGCCATCTACAACCCTGACAACAAGATTTGGAGTGAGGATCACGTCTCTGAGGACTTTGTCATGAGTCTCAATCTCCTCCGAATCGGCTACATCACTCGCTGGGCCACGTACTCCAACTCGGGGTTCCTCGAGGGAGTCTCGCTCTCGGCGATCGACGAGCTCAACCGTTGGCAGAAGTAGTGAGTTCTTCCTTTCCTTGCATTGATATTCTCTTCTCTCCTTCGCTTTCCTGTTGCATCCCTTTCGGCAGCTCTCTCGCTTTCCGAAGTAGGCGCTAATTCGCCTTCCTTCTCACAGCGCTTTCGGTTGCTCCGAGATGGTCTTCAACCCCGCTCGCTATTGGTTCACCAAGTCGCCCTTCGCCAAACTCTACCGTCACTTCCTCTGGTCGCCCGCTCCTATCGCCTACAAGTTCTCCGCCAGCTCCTACGTCGCTTCGTACTGGGCCATCGCCTGCGGAGCGCCCTGCACCCTCATCATCTTCTTCGTCCAGGCCTTCTTCTACGACTACCTCGACCCCATTTTCTTCGCCATTCCTCCCTTCAAAATCCTCCTCGCCCTCATCGCCGTCTTTGTGAGTCCAGAGCCATCGCTGCACCGACCGCTTGCTGACCTGGCTCCTCGGACTCACAGACCTTTGGAGGCACGAGTGCTCTCATCATCGGTCGCTACCGCTCTCAGGATGCCACCCTCTTCGCCGCCATCGGCCAGCACCTCTGCTGGTTGCTCTTCCTCGTCGCTTTCTTCTCGGGGCTGTCAATTCCGGTCTTCCTCGGCCTCATGGCGCATGTCACCTCGTACAACATGCGATGGAGTACCACCGTCAAAGACATCCAGACCAGTACCGTGTGGAAGGAGATCCCTCTCGTCCTCAAGCGATTCGGAATCACTTATGCCGTCATGTTCTCGTGGATTGCGGCCATGGTTCTCCTCATGACGGATCTGTTTGGACCTCGGTATCAACTCGCCATGTTCTCCATCGCCCTTCCTGCGTTCTGGTGCGCGGTGTGGCAGTAAGTCCTTCTTTCGCTCGTCTTGAGCTCGTCTCATTCGACCTTCCCTGAACTCTCCCTCCCTCTACAGCATCCTGTACCCCCTCGTGCTTAATCCTTGGATTATGTTATTCAAATTCTAGGGTTATGCTCTACTAGGCGGCATCATGGTATCCCTTCCTTCCTTCCTTCCCCCCCTTCCTCCCCTTTCCAATATAGACTTAGTTAGACGACTTCTCATCTCTTATAGGGTGTAACATGTGCTTATATTGCCGTATACCCAAGACCGAAGCAAGTTTGCGAGCGACGAGAGCCAGCAACAGTGCTGGAGGGTGCGCCGAGCCATCACCGAGCTCCCGCTGCACGACACTGGAGCTCATTCACGCATCCTCCCCGTGTCCAGGATCAGCTAAGCAACGATTGAGAATACTTGGACACCCTTGCAGGGCAGTTGCGCCTCTTGAAGAGGTCAGAAGCCGCTCCCTTCGCCGAGCCAAGTTTGAGGTAACGCTTCTCTCATCTCTTTCTGCTCTGAAGACCAGCTCTCAGACATTTACTGAGGAGAGTAAGCTAAGCCATTACTTCGCCTGCTCGGCGACCCAAGACGCTATCCTGGCGAGCAACTAGTGAACCGCGAGATCGCGAGGAGCAGCCTTGGCTCGGCGACCGGTCAGGGAACAATGGGAGGCACGAAACGGCGAGTGCTGCGTCAGATTCGGGGTTAGTGATAGAAAGGGTCTATTGTACATCTACCACCGCTCTACACAGTCTTCTTGTCTCTACATCCTCCCTTCTCGCGAAACGACGACGACCCCTTCTCCACACCTCGCCTCTCGTCACCAATCACCACCACCACAGAATTCCGCCGTACAGCGCCGGTTCGGTCCACCTCCAGAAACCGTAGATGAAGGTGGCTATACCGGCGAGGTAGGTGCCCCAGAGAGAGACCTTGCGCTCGGGAAACTCGAGGAGCGCCCAGTGGAGGGGAGGGAGCCCCATGAGGTTGCAGAAGGAGTGAGCGAGGAGAGGAGGAAGGAGGGAGCCTTGTTAATGACAGAAGGGCGAAGAGAATGGGCGGGAAGAAGAAGGGAGAAGACGATTTAGCGAGCGCCGAAGAGAGAAAGAAGGGAAAGTCGACTCACCCGTTCGGAGGTAGAGGAAGGTGGCATACCAGCCAAAAAGGGTCGTGTAGGTAAATTGGAAGGCTGTTCGATGGGACAAGTCAGCGAATCATCCCGAGTCAAGGCGAAACGAGCCAACTCACTCGTTTGCAAGACTCCCCGAATCAGCGCCTGCTTGGTCCGACCTCCAGCAACGTAGGTCTCGTAGGCATGGTGGACATGAGCTGTTTGCCGAGATATTGTGAGTACAAGGCAAGAGAGAGGTTGCGAGAAGCCAACGAACCAATGCCGAAGTAAAGGGGAGACAGAAAGACGATCTGCTTCTTGGAGAGCCCCGCCAGCGCCGAGACGGCGACAATGCAAGAGCGGAAGACGACCTCCTCGGTGAGAGGACCCTGTAAGACTCACACGTCGTCAGCTTCGCTCCTTCGCGTGACAAGCGAGACCGGACTCACTACGACCAGATTCCTCACGCCCTCCCACCCGCCATACTCTGCCTTTGCTTCCCTCCAGCTCCATCGTCGCTGTCCAGGCATCCCTTCACAAAGCCATGTGATGTACAGACTCCCCGCGAACAAGCTAGCGCTCAAGCCCAGCGGCAGGGCGATGAGCGTCCCGAGTTGTTTGAAGGTGGAAGGGAGGCCGAGGCCGAGCAGGCGGTGAAGAGGGGGTAGAGATACAGGTGAAGGAGAGATGGAGAAGTAGCGAATGATGTAGGGAATGGAGAGGGCCGAGGTGAGCGACGAGAGTGAGACGGCGCAGAGGCGCGCGCGGATGATTGCAGGGTGATTGCGATCCCTGGGCCTATCTGGAGGTGGAGGGGGTGCAGCTGTAGCATCTGCTGCAGCTGAAGGTGCTGCTCCTGCTGCTAAATCGACTGGCGGGACCGAAGGCTGAGGCGGCGAGAGTTGAATGCGCGTGTGGGGCAGCAAGTACACGGAAGCGACGTAGGAGGTGGTGAAGGCCGACGAGATCAGCAAGGTCGATGTAGGTGACAACAGGATCGGGGGCGCCATCCTGAACGACGAAACCGAGGCAGGAGGGAGAGGAAGAGGACGAGAAGCGAAGACAAAGGGACGTCCAGCTGAACGTCTTAGTTGGAGTCGAAAGGGGATGGAAGAACATGATATAGGTGTAGGAGAGAAGTTCGCAGCTATCAGAAGCCTTTCGAGGTGCAGAACAGCCAGCAGCGCTGAGCTCAGCGATCTTGAGCCCCTTTCGCCGAGGTTGCTATCGTCTGGAGCGATTCAGAACAATTCGAGACTGGTTTACAGCGATAACAGAATACAATAGATCATGTCGAGCTTTACTTCTCCTCGCTCAGCTCGCTCCCTGCCTCGAGATGCAAAGCTGCTGAGCTTGCCCCTCGCTCGGCTCTGCCAGCCGAGCATCACCTCGTTGCAAAGTAAAAGGCCTGCAACGGGGCCAGATCAGCTCAGAATTCCTCACTGTGCCTCCGAGCCAGGTCCAAAGTAGACGACTCACCCTCATCGACCCGTCGCCCGAGCCTTGCCTCTCCTTCTCCAACTTCTTAGCGAACGCCTCAGCTTTCGCTGACGGCTTGGCGACGCTCGTCACAGGGGAAGGTGGTGTTGAAGACGCGGTCGAGCTGCTGGAACGCTTGAAGAGGTTTGAGAACAGCTTCTAATGGGCGAGGTGAGTCAGCTTCGGCGATGCGGAGAGGAAAGGGAGTGTGCTCACCTTGCTCTTGTTGCTGCTGTTGCTGCTCGACGAAGTGGTACAGCTCAGCGGAGTAGTGGACGACATTGTCTGCATGGTGGACGTAGAGTCGTTGCTGTGCGTAGGGGAGAGCATGTCGAGCTGAGGCCTGAGGCCTGAGGTCGGAAGCGAAAGACAGAAAAGGGAGGGAGAAAAAGCGAGGAGAGCCTGAGGCCTTTATGAGGAATAGTGAGGAGAGGAAGAGTCAAAGACGTGAGCACCAGCAGTCCCCACTTATGAGCCAACTACTTCAGTGTTGCTGACTCCGCCGCTGATGAGTCACGAACCGCCAATGAAACGCCTGCGCGGGTCTCCCGAAGAGGCTGTTTAGCGGCCAGAGGTGGCCGCGAAACGTGAGCTGCGACCGCCGACCTCGTGGTGATGTGAAGTAAGCCAGCGCCACCGGACCCGATCGACCGAGAAGAAGCGCCGAGCAACCCTTCCGCCGAGCCGAGAGGAAAAACGAGGACGACGACAAGGATGGCGCTCACCCAGAGCACAGTAATAACGATAACAGCTCTACCTCTTGCTCGCTACCGGCGCCGTACCTTCCAGCAGTGCATTTTCCACCTCGGCTTTGGCTCTTGACCGCCGCACCTCGTCTCCCGAGCCCAACGGTAGTTTCAACCGGTAGGCATCCTTGGCGTTGAGGTAGAAGCGGTATAATCGCTTCTCCTTGATGAAGCCGAGCTTGCGGTAGAACCGAAGGGCGCTGGCATTGTCGGATTCGGTCTCCAGGACGACCTCTTCGCACGAGTAGACGAGCATCTCGGTGATGGCGAGCCGGACGAGATGGGTAGCTGGTAGACAAGAGGAGTAACGGACTGAGCATGAGTTCTTCTGAAGGTCGATATACATCACTCACCGACTCCCTTTCCTCGGTAAGCTTCCCTCGTCGAGAGCATCGCCAGGTAGCCTCGATTGAGCTTGTCGCGGTGTATCTCCTGCTTGCAGACAACAGTACCGACTGCTAGGTCTCCAGCATACGCCTGTACGGGAGCGAGAGTGAGCTAACGTCGCTGGTTAAGCAGAGCGAGGGCAAACGCACCATGAAGCAGAGGTTTGGCCTACAGGCAAAGCATCAGCGAGGTCCTCTATAGCAAGAGAAGCTCACTCACCAATCGTTGAGAAAGTAGCGGTACGTGTACTGGTTATAGGGCTCCGACAGCTCCGTATCGACGAGGTCCATGATCTTGGGGATGTCCTGCTCGGCAGCAGAAGTCAGCAGAGCACCAGTAGATTTCCTGTAACTCGCTAGAACTCACTTGTTCTCCAGCATATCGTTCGTAGCGGATCGTTTCTGCAGCGGGCGGAGGTCTTGGAGGAGGAGAGGGAGGAGGACTGGGCGCAGGAGAAGCGAGGGAGAGCGTCTGGAGTGACGGTGGAGGGGTTGCAGCGCTGGCGTCCATGTTTGCGTGCTTTGACGAGCGGAGTGCGAAGTCGAGTGAGGAGCGAGCGATGAGCAGGAAGCAGAAAGCGGATGCGCTCACGCCGAGGCTGCTTGAGGAAGTGACAAGATTCCAAAGTGCAGCATTGCAGCGCATGTACTGCAGCAAGTCGATCGGGAAAGCTTCATACATCGAAGCCTCGCAACAACCCTTACTCGAACCTCGCCGTCGGCCCTCCCCCTCTCGCCGACTTGCCAGCGCCGTTCCACCAATCCCTTCCGGCGACCCACTTCCCATTCGGCGACTTGATCTTATCAATGACAGCAAACTTGTCTCCAGTGGCGCAGTGGACATAGAGCTGTCGCGAACGCGTATCGAACGCGACGGTTCCCGGCGCTTCGGCGCTGCTGGAAGTGATGCTGAGCTCTTTTGAGTCTGTTGAGTCGAGGAGTTGGATCTGAAGGTGTTTGGAAGAGCCATTTGAGCCAATTGGGGAGCCAGGCGAGGGAGCAAGCGTGGTCCAGAGTGGCACCTGCAAGGGAGCAGAGTCAGCTCTGAGCCAAGGTCAGCGAGGAGCGTTGAAGAGCGACTGACCTGGTGCGAGAATCCACGCTGCATGTTAATCAGCTGCCTTGCCGATTTCGAGCGCCACGGTATCCGCGCCAAGTCCTTGGTGAGCTTTGGCGCGAGAGTCGCCAACGCCGAATCCTGCGGATGAGCCTTTGCCTGCTGGTAGAAGCGAGTCAGTAACTGTCGCGGCGCTTGATAAAACACATCGCACTCGCCTGAGCTTCATCAAAGTTTCTCAGCACGTCTACCAGCAGCTCGCCGCCCTCCTTTGCGAGCAGCGGCTCCAAACTACCGAACGTCGAATGCGATGGAACGTCCTGTAGAGTCAACGGTCAGCCGAGCACGGATGATCACATCATAGAGCTACTCACCACCTTTTTCTGACCCAACAGCCTGCCCTGGTCAAACTTCCCTCGGCTCAGCTCTTGCACCGAAACTCCCGTCAGCTTCTCCCCGTTCGCAATAGCCCACTGTATCGGCGCAGCTCCTCGGTAGAGCGGTAATAGTGAAGGATGGACGTTCAGGGTGTTGAGCGGAGCGAACTGAGAGAGAAGTGAAGTAGGAATGAGGTGACCGAACGAAGCGGTGAGGAGGAGGTTGGAGGGGGAGGGAGTGAGGAAGGCGGAAGGGAGCTAACGATAGGCGAGTCAGCATCTTGCTAGAGTGGAGAGCTAGGTTGACAGCGTACCTCCCATCCCTTGAGCAACGTCTGAGGGAGAGCGATGGTCTCGAGGTTTAGCTCCTCCGCGAGCAGTCGTAATGGTGCTGTAGAACAGCGGGAGGGTCAGGTAGAGGGTAATGAGCTGCGTCTGAGCTCGACGTACGCCTGTGCACCTTCTTCAGACCCCTGCCTGTCCTCGCATCCGGCGGAGTGACCACAACGAGCTCTTTCAGGAGACCTGCAGGCGAAAGGGTGGGTGAGCGAGCAACGACAGCTAGTCAGGCAGTATTACTCACCCTCTCGTGCTTCATGAAGAGCCCTCAGCGTCGCGCAGCTGAACTCGTCAGCGCCAAAGAGCAGGACGCGGAAAGCTGGAGCTGTAGCAAGTGAAGAAAGGCGGCGACGCTTGTACGAGTGCATTTCTGTGCTTCTAGTACATCTTGCTGCTGGTTGAAGAGCGCCCGAGCGAAGTGAAGCCATTTCGAGAAGCAGCGGAGGAGGAGGAGGCGGCGAGGAGGGCAGACTCTTGAGGTCGCTTCGGTACAGCTTCATTGCAAGTGACGGGCGATTGAAGAATAATCTATTGCTCGCGGTCGGCCACTGTTCAGCCGCCCTCAACCAATGTCGGCGCCTCGTCAAGGGAGTTCGCCAGCGCCGAGCAGGCTCATTTCGCTCTGTATGAACTCCGCTTGGCTTCGCGGAGAGTGGGGCTATCTGCTTCGCTTCAAGATGGGGCACAGTCTGCTGGGATCTTGAATGCCTGATTATTTCTGCTGAACAGGGCTACACAAAGGCTGGAATGCTCGGCGACGACTTGCTCCTTCCGCTCTGCTCAGCCTTCTGCACGAGATATGAGACCCACTGGGTTACTGAGAGGGCAGAATACATCCATGTTTGTGCTTTGGGGCTCCAAAGAGGTGTGGTCGACTGCTAATGGTCGACTGACGAGTGATGGTCGAGGTTCGGCGATGGCGGGTGTGAGAGGAAGAGTGACCTGTTGGTCGACGGACAGGCTTCAATGGGAAGAGAAGTTGCCGGTAGGAGCATAGTAGGCCTGTGAAGGGAGTGAAGAGGTTAGCCCGGCTCTCAAACACGGGGAAGGGGAAACTGCTCGGCGAGCTTCAAGCCCAGCTCACCTGAACCGAGGGGTGACCAGAACGGCGACGACGCTGCTCGAGCTCCTCTATAGCAGACAGCTTGGGCTTGCTGGGATCCGTGTCGGTGGAGAAGAGACGGCGAAGGAGGCTGGTCTTGGATTCGGTGGACTGTGAAGGAGGAGAGGGGAAGGTCAGCTCGCTGCTCGGGGTGCATGAGGTGCAGAGTGAGAGGATTCACCTTGATGGACTCCTTCTCGTTCATAGTGGAAGCGAGGGAGAGGAAGGAACCGCGAGAGGTAGTCTTAGTGAGCATGTTGGTGGAGGGAGAGGAGAGGAGCGAGGGGGAGAGCGAGGGAAAGTTGAGCAGGGTGGAAAGAGCTTGAGAGTGACGAGAAGGAAGTCAAGAGTGCTCTCGGTGCAGCCTCTTTATACTCGTCCCTTGCTGACGAGGCCCCACTCTCGACGCGTAAGCTGCTGAGGAGTGACTCGGTCGAGCAAAGTTGGGAGAGGGAAGGGAGTGACTCGACTGGGAGAGATCGAAGAAGAGATGGCTGCAGCTCGGCCGGTGGGTTCGGGTTTGAAATGGTGTCAACACGGAATGATGTACGACTTCAAACCGTCGCTGAAGCATTCGCTGACACGGTAGACGAGCAAAGCCGAAGAGAATCATCGCCGAACCTGCTCGCCGAGCAAGCTGTAGCTCATTAGTCCAGCACTTCGCAGCAATGCATGACTCTTTGCATCGCTGCATCTCAGCACAGTCAGCGAATCTCCGAGTCAGTGCATCCAAATGGGTCTTCGGGAGCCACAGCCGAGCGAAAGTCGAAAGGGGGGAGAGGCCGGGGCAGGGAGAGGGAGAGGATGGCCTTCTCTGCAGACTTGCGACGCTTCGTGCTTGTCAGCTCACTCATCGAAGGTTCTCGCCAGCTGTTCTCACCAGCTCTTCACCGCACCATCCCCACAAGCTCGTCCATCGACCCTTCGCCGAAATGCAGCCGACTTCGCACACCAACGCTTCCTCTACCACCGTCGGCACTACCTCATCTTCGACACCACTCGTCGGTAACTCGGACAGCAAGAAGGTGACTACTCTCCTTCATACAGCTCGGAACAGCCTGTTCTGCTGCAGAAACCCTCGACCGAGCCTGCAGCTCACCGAGCTGACTTTCCGCGTCCCCCGGTGCAGTCGTCCAGCTCCAAGTTGTTCAAGTCGCTGTTCAGCAGCAACACGAACAACATCCCTTCTACCCATACCGCAGAGGAAAGAAACGCAACGCCCAAGGAGAGCGCGGTAGAGAAGTTGGCGAGGCTTCGCAAGCAGGCGGGAGATCCGTCTGTGCAGGTGAGTCATTGGGTTGCTGGGCTCGAGGGGACGGTAGAGAAGAGCTACAGTCGCATCTAGAGCTGACCTTGTTCTGCTACAGGCGTACCATTACGGCAAGAGGTGAGGTTCGGCGCTGGCTCTCGGCCAAGGCGCGGCACCTCCTTCTTCTCACCCGGCTCGACTATCCTTCAGCTACTCATCATTGAAACTCTCTGTACATGACTCGCTGTCTCGTTTCACTGCAATGCTCTGTACCCTCCTCGCTGAAGTAGCTCCACCTCAAAGCTCGACCGTCGCGAATCGCGTTTCCCTCCTTCCACATCTCTCGTCTCGACTCAGCAGCACCATTCGCAATGCTCCTCCTACGACCCACCACTATCCAGCGCACTACACGTCTCTTCACCACCAGCTCCCGCTCGCTAGCCGGAGTGACCTCACCGACTGAATCCCGCGCTATCGTCTATGCAGAGCACGGCAACCCCGCGGAGGTGCTCAAGGGACACAAGTACCAACTACCTGCTCTGGAGAAGGGTCAAGTGCGACTCAGGTTCGAGCTTTCAGCAGTCAACCCGGCCGACATTGTGCGTTTCTTGAGCCGGAGGTTGTCGGTCGAGAGGAGCGAGAAGCTGATCAGCTTTGAGCGAGCAGAATGTGGTACAGGGAGTATATCCTTCCAAGCCGGCCGTGCGCGAGGATATAGGCGAGCAGCCGCTGAGTATTATGGGTAACGAGGGAGTCGCTGTGGTGGAGGGATTTCAGGAGGATGGGACTGTTGAGAAGCATCTCAAGGTGGGCGACAAGGGTGAGTTATTGCCTCAATATCCTACTCAGCGCTGTACTGACCCTCTTACCCGCAGTCGTCATGGGCAAGGCTCAACTCGGTTCGTTCGGCGCTTCCTCCGCTCGCCTCCCAGCAGCTCACCCTCTCTCTGAACAGGTACCTGGCAATCCCGCATCAACCTCCCCTACACCTCTCTCGTACCCCTCCCCTCCGATTCCCCCATCTCACCCTCCCAAGCCGCGACCCTCTCCATCAACCCTCCGACCGCGCTTCGCATGCTCTCCGATTTCGTCCCTCTCAATCCTGCCAGCGGGGTCACGCACAAGAAGAAGCAATGGGTCATTCAGAATGGTGCGAACAGTGCGGTGGGGACAGCGACGATTCAGTTGGCCAAGGCTTGGGGAGTGGGAACGATCAACCTCGTGAGGGATAGGTGCGCCGAGGTTGTTCTCCCCCTCTCTCCTCCAAGTCATGCATGGCTGATCTTCTCTTTCCATGCACACATCACAGGGAAGATATCAGCAAGCTCAAGGATGACCTGGAAGCCCTCGGCGCCGACCACGTCCTCACTTACAGCGAGTTCCTCGACCGCGAGACTCGGAGCAAGATCAAGGAGTGGACCAAGGACGGCGAGCTACGGCTGGCATTGAACTGCGTTGGAGGAAAAGAAACGAGCGAGATGGTCAAGCTGCTGGGATTGGAGGGTTTCCTGGGCGAGTTCTCGCTTTTCGACAGTCTTGGGCGCTCTTTTTCCCTTGGCTGATTGCGCTTGTTGCGCTCAATAGTGACATACGGAGGCATGGCCAAGCAAGCGCTCTCAATCCCACCGTCCCTTTTCATCTTCAAGAAGCTCACCGCGTTCGTTCCTTCCCCCTTCCCCCCCTTCGTCCTCTCTTCTCGCTAACCCTCCCTCCCCTCCCCACAGCACGGGCTTCTGGCTCTCCAACTGGGTCCAAACGCACCCTCAAGAACGTCTCACAATGATGAACGAGCTCGCCTCCCTCGTCTCCGAGGGCAAACTCCAAGAACCAGCGACCGAGATTGTCACTCTCGGCGGGACGGAATCCGAGATGAGCAGCGTGATTCGCGAGGTGATGCGTAGAAATGAGGGCGGCAAGGGCAAGAAGGTGTTGCTCAAGTTTGAGGATTGAAATCATGTACCTCGGCCAGTTGTCATTCGTCTGCCCGCATCCGAGAGAGACCGCTGTCTGCGAAGTGAGGGGTCGAGAATTGCCTCTTGGATGTCAGGAAACAGTCGGAGGAGGACGTAGGATGTACTGGAGTATTCTCCAGTGATGCAGTGCTCTTGAGATGATTAAATCTGTCGGTAGGCGACAGGCGAAGTCTCGAATCGAAGCCTCGGAAGCAGGCATCGCCGAGCAAGCAAGCAGCGGCCGAAGTCAGGCTGCTTTCGCTCTCTCTCAATTGTCGCGCATCGAAAGATCTACAGCGGTAATCGCTCGGTATTGCAGTTATGCGACAGAAAGAAGTAACGAGGAGGAACATCCACAACCTAGAACCGCAAGAGCTTCTCGACCTCCTCATCTCCATCCTCGTCCGACTCGTCGGCGTAGGCGTCGGTGTTGGGCTTGGTGGTGGCGGCGACGTCAGAGTCAGAAGCAACAGCAACATCGAGCTGAACTTGCTCCTCCTCTTCCACGACGTCGGATCCCGAATCGTCGTCCTCCTCCTCGACAAGGTCGGCGCTATCGACGCTCTCGCTGTCGTCATCATCTTGCTCGTCGTCCAAAGGGATGCTGAGGGTCACAAAGTCGGCATTCTGGTCGAGGTCGTGAGCGGCCCTGCGCGCCTTTTTGCTGAGTTGACGTCCTGCGGCTCCCGAGATGCCTCCTCCTCTCCAAATCCCCATTCCCATTCCCTCGCCCTCCTCCTCCTCCTCCCCATCGCTACCCTCCCCCTCCCTCTCTCTCACCCTCTTACTCCCCCTCCTCGCGAGACGCCGAGTTTGTACTAGTGCATCGCCGAGTCGAGCCGCGAGGGGAAGGGGAGAAGGGAAGGAGAAGAGGTGGAGGGAGGTCAGAGGCGAAGTGAGAGAGTTGGATGAGATGCGAAGAAGGAGAGAAAAAGAGACCCTACCCGTCTTTTGGAAGAAGCGACACAGTTTGGTTGATTTCTTGGGCGCCGAGCGAGAAGCGAATGATCCTCTGCGAGATGAGAAAGCGAAGCGAGAGAGGACAGAACGTACCGGGATAAGTATAACCACGAGAACAAGACAATAGAATCAGCATCCCTCCTGCACCTCAACCCGCATCCCTCGGCTGAACGAGAAGGAAAACCAAACGCACCCTCTTCCCCTCCCCCTTCCTCGTCCCCTCCCAGCCTGACTAGCCTCCCTCACCCCCTGACCCTCCTTAACAATCCCGACGAGCCTATCCAACCGATCCTTCTTCAACGCCAAAGCCTTGCGCTCATTGATCTCCTTCCTCTGCCGAGCGAAATCAAGGGAAACGAGGTTGCCCGATTTGGTGCGAATGTAGGTCGTGCCCGAGACGGAGGTGCGTTTGGGAGTGGAGAGAGAGGAAGAGGAGGAGGAGCCGGTGGGTGCTGAAGGGGTGGCGCTGGTGGTGGTGGTGGATGGACCTGTAGTGAGAGAGATGATCAGCTATGAGGTAAGCGGTGAAGGCCAGAGCGGAGGAGCGACGCACCAGTCTTGCGAACGAGTTTGTTGCCTCGAGGGTCGGCTACAAAAGTGGCTCCCCCGATTACTACTTCTACTGCTTCCTTGGGCGGCGGTGGTGGTGGAGCAGGTTTCGGCGTCGAAGGAGCGGAAGTGGAGGAAGTTCCAGCGGGACCGTTCAAGACGAGCGTTCGGTTGCGGAAACCACCTGGCGGAACGGGGACGACTACAGCGGGTGTAGGAGCTGCTGCTGCTGGTGGTGGTGTAGTCGAGTCGAGGGGAAGGTTGGGAGTTGAAATGCCCGAGCGAGAATTGTTGGACGAGGCAGGACGGCCGGGAGCGACCCAAGTCGAGTTGCGATGAAAAGGTGTAGCCGAGTAGGATCTTGCGCCTCTTCCTCTTCCACCTCTGCTGCTGCTGCCTCTACCGCGAGGAGCGTAAGTCGAGTGAGAATGCGAGGTGGAAGGGGTGCCAGACTTGTGCTCTGCGATGGCGCCTGTTTGGTAGAAGAGAGAGGTGAGTTGTAGCCTTGTAGGTAGGAGTCAGAGAGTCACATACCTGTTAAGCGAGCGATTTCAGCTAGTACCTGATCCGACATGTTGACGAGAAGCGAGTGGCAACAAGTCAAGAGCTCAAGAGACTCAGAGGGAAACCGCCTCTTTACACTCGTTCTATTGACTATTCGACTATTCAGGGATGAGTTGGCGCCCTTCGCTGAGTTTGGAAGGATTAACTTCTTTTGGATTAGGCAAAAAATCGATTACAACTACGGCTGCGACTACAATGGAATCGGCGGTAGAGAGGAGCATCACTCCTCCTCCTCGCTCTCACTCTCCTTCTCATACAACCATGTCTCCCGCTCCTGCTCCAGGAACAGCTCAACCAGAAGCTGTAGTACAGTCACAACTTACTCAGCCTCAGTCCGACCTCACCGCCAACAAGTCGCCTGCAGCTTCAACCCACGCGTCTCCTCAACTTGAACCTCGCAACTCGCCTTCAGCTTCTCCCACCGCTCAATTTCAACAAGCAACGATGCAGCCTCAACCAGCACCCGCACCCGCTGCTCTACCTCCTACCACCCTACAGACCGCTCCCACCCCTTCAGCTGCACCTGCACCTGCACCTCCAGCCAGCTCCGCCTCTTCGACCATTCATCACCCTCTCCCTCTCCCTTCCCCTTCCAAGACCCCCCTCTTCTTCTCCGAGCCCAACGACGACGGTTACATCTCTTCCGAACTCTCAGACGCCGAAGAGGTAGACCAACTCGCTTCCGACTCCGAGACGACCACCACCGCCATCCCTCCTCCCGTCGCTTCCACCTCTCGCGCCACCATCCCCGCTACTCCTTCTTCCCGCGCTTCTCCCAATCATTTCGCTCCCACCAACACGGGCAGCCCCAACAAGAAGGTCAAGCGCGCTCGTCCCTCGGCCGGCGCGAGCTTCAACGGCTCCATCCCTCCCCTTCCTCACTACTCGGTCCTCCGCTCGGCCAACAACTCGGCCACCAACCCTCACCGCATCATCATCAATCCCGGCGTATCGGACGGCTCCAGGAGTCGTTGGGCTACCAACACCACCCCCGGGCAGATTGTCGAGGGCAGGCTCAACTGGCACGAGCTCCAAAGTCCCGACGTCGGCAAGCACAAGTCTTGGAGGCTCGGTTTGGGCAAGCAGCTCGCCGAAGAGCTTGATCTCAACACTCCTACGCCTGGTGAGTCGTCCAAGCCTCACTACAGCTCGAGCGCAACGTGGCTCACCTCTCGCCTTCTCCCACCGTTCGCAGGCGGCAAGCCCGACCACTGGATCCTCGACAATTGGCCGGACAACTACCAGTTCACCGTCCACCACACTGCGGGCAAAGGCAACGGACTCGACCGCCTCGACGCTTACCTCTTCGGTACGTCTTTCTTCCCCTTCGCCGAGAGCCAGGTTCGGCGTCGTTGATTCTGCCCCACCACACAGGCTCCTCGGCGAGCGTCAAGTTCAGGACGGTCAACGAGTTTACTCCTCACCTCGTCTGGCTCCTCACGCACGGTCCCAACGACAACATCACCTGCAAGTGCAAGTACTGCGCCAAGAAGACTCAAACCGAGGTTAACGCCGCGCTCGGCTTGGAGAACCATCGCGCGCCTTCGGTCAAGCGCGAGTCGAGCATTGCAGGGAGTAGTATGGGAGGAGGTCATGGTGGTACTCGACCGGCCAAGAAGATCAAGCTCGCCAAGGAGAAGTACAGCGATGACGAGGACGACGACGACGAGGAGGAGGATCTCAACACGGGATTCATCGCCGACAAGACTCGTCGCGGGCGCGAGTTGGTCAAGGAGAAGCCCAAGAAGCTCAAGAAGGACGCGCCGCCCTCCTACTCTGGTACTTTCGTCAACAAGAAGCGCGACACGGATTTGAGCGACGGCGCCCTCTACCGCGTCGGCGAGCTCGTTTGGGTCGAACTTCCCACCCCTTTCCTCGACCTCAAGGAGGAGGGTACCACCGATCGCATCACCCATTGGATCGCCGTCGTGTCGGATCGCAACATCGTTTCCACCTCCTCCAAGCAGGGTGCAGGATCCCAATCCCTCCAACCGGGCGTCGCTCCCCTCCTGCAGAACCAGCAGACCTTCTCCTACCGCTGTTCCCTCCTCGCTCTCCATGCCGAAGTGACGAGGACGGAGCAGCACGTGCAGGCGTGGTTGGCTCGTCCCCCGCCCAACGAGGTGTTTGAGCGCGAGAGGATTCGGGCCGAGGAGAGCGTCAAGCATGTGTGGGATGGCCAGCAGTGTAGGAGGCCTAGGTTGGAGGAGATGAAGGGGTTGCACGAGGCGGTGACGGCGTTTGCTCTTGCTAGTCAGATTGCTGCTCATATTGCTGGATCCTTCTCCCTCGTGTGAGTTTTTTCGATCCGTCTTCGCCGAACCGAATCCGAGTCGAATTGACTCCCTCCCTCTTTTCTCCTCACCGCACAGCGACCGCTACAAGATCACTCCCGACCACATCCACACCTCGTCCAACATCACCAAAGAGGAGCGCCTCCGTCGCGACAAGACGCTCGAGTACTACCACTACCAATGCCTCTGGTGGGGCGGCGAGCGCATCTGGTCGGGCGAGCTCGTCCGCCTCGTTCCCAACTTTACCAACTTTCCTTCGGGCCCTACCCCTCAATCCCCGGGAGCCAACACTCGCGCCCTCTTCCTCCTCGTCGCGGCCATCTACAAGGATAAGGCGACGGATCAGGCCAAGTTGTCGGGCCAGATGTTTGAGTTGAGGGATTTGAAGGGCGTGACCGAGATTCAGGGGGATGAGGGAGGGTCGGCGTTGAGTAAGATTGAGGGTACCGTCAATGCCAACGGCAACGGCAAGAGCAAATCCCCCTCCCCCTCCTCCATCATCGCCGACCCTCATCTCCCCCTCCCCCCTCCCGGGTTCGAATTCCGTTCCCTCAACCGTGGAGTCTCTCAAACCGTCGTGGACGCCGAGTATGTCGCGGGGAGGTATTACCCCCTTCCCGATCAGTGGAGGAGTAGGGACCAGGTCGAGAAGGTGCTCGAGGGGATGCTGCCTCAGGAGGAGATTGGTGGGGGTACCCACTTGCCGGAGGAGTGGAGGGCCATGACTCTCGCGGGGTTGACTTGGGCGAGGTTGTTGTACATGACTGTGAGTTCCGTCTCTCCTTTCGAGAAGAGACGAGGCGGCGCTGACCTCGAGCTCGGCGTTCCCCTCTCTCTCTCTCTCTCTCTCTCTCTCTCTCTCTCACAGTGCTCCACCTGGACCGTCGACCGTCACACGGCCATCACCGAAGCCGAGCACACCTCCGAGGTTCGTCTCATTCGCTGCTACCTTCCTTCACTCCCATCCGCTGACCCCCGCCATCATCGCCCGATTTCGCAGAAGGAGATGTTCGAGTGGTTCCGAAAACGCGAGGACTCGCCCTCTGGCTCTCGTGGCTCGTCTAACGGCGCGATGGATCTTTCGACCTAGTTCGACCAGACGGATGGAGAAGAGCTTGTGCTTGTACGAGGAGGAGGTAGCGCTTGTTTTTCCGTTTTGTTCGCTCAGCTTGCTTTTCGATACGAAACTTTCGATAGCTCCCACTTTTGATATGGCAATTTTGTAGTCCGTATATGTTGAATCGATATCTACTCGCGCCATCGTCATCAGACTTGCCGCACCCCGAGCGCAGAGGCGAGCGAGCGAACCAACCTCGGCTCAGCCTGCTCGGCGCTCACTTCTCAAGAGCCTCCCTTGAGCTCTCGAGGAGGTCGAAGGGGTGGCCGGGCTCGCAGCTTTATCCTATATCTTTGCTCAGACCACCCACTCGCTCGCTCGCCAATGTCTCAGAAGTCACAACAAACCAGCTCTGAAGAAGCGCGAGTAATCGCTCGGCGCGGGGGATTGCACATGGATCCTAAGTAAGAGAGGAACAAAAACTAGTCAAGAAGGGGGGAAATGCGAATGTAAGTGAGAAAGGATCGTGATGGGGGCACAGCATGATGAGAGGAAGGGGTATGTAGAAACAGTTGAGGGCGACGATTCGGCGAAGGGTCTACTACTAAGGCGAAGGGAAAGGACGACCCCTCACGGCGGGGTAGGCGACTGCACGTAGCTCCTTGACGTCTTGAAGAGTCTTTTTCCATGCTGTGCCGACGCGCCTGTGAGCGAAGGAAGAGGGTCAGCGACGGGAGGTATGAGCGAAGGGGAGGGAGGCGACCCACTTGGCTCGGAGGAGGAAGACGACGGCGGTGGCGGCTGACTTGAGGGTTGGTTGACGACGAGGCGAAGAAGAAGCGTTGGAGAGCACAGGAAGGTAGCCCGTCTTGGCGGTGTAAAGCTTGATGAGCGACTTGAGCCTGTTTCGAGAAACGAGAATGTCAGCTGGTCGGCGTCGAAGAGAAGAGAGAGGGAGAGAATGCTCACTCGTGCTTTTTCTCGCGCAGGTAGTAGGCAGAGACCTGGTAGCGACCGTACTCGTGACGGGCGTTGCCGGTCTGGAACCTGACCATCACCATCAATCCCTCACACTCGGCCTTGTGCTGAGCGCGGATCCCCTTGAGCTCCTCCAAGGCGACGTTACGCTCCGTCCTGTAGTGCTTGGCGGCATCCTTGTAGGTCTCCTCGCGAGCTTGTAGCTTGAGTTTGGCGTCGTTGGTCTCGAGCTTGAGGGCATCGTACTTGTCGAGCGCCTGGCGAGTCAGACGTTGAGCGTTCTCGACGGCGCTGTAGGTCCAGAAAAGGGTCAGTTCTCTGAGGCAGAGGAGTTGAGCATACAATCGCTTACACCTCAGCCGCCAACTTGGTCTCCCTGTACCTCTGCTCGCTCCTCGCCAGCTCCTTCCTCAGCGCCTCCATCTCCTTGACGTCGATCGAACCGCCGTTCGAGCCCATCGCATCCCTCTCCCTCCTAACGTTGGCGAGATCCAGTCCCAGGCTGATGGCGTCCTGGCGAACCTTGTTGAGGTCGTGCTGGAGGTTGGCGACGCCGCGCAGGATGTCGGCGCGCTCGTCGGTGAGGAGGCGGTTCTGAGCCTCGGTCGAACGGAGAGCTTGGTTGAGAGACTCGATCTCGCCAATCTGCTTGTCGAGCAGACTTTGCATCGAGGCTTGCGAGAGCTTGGTGGAGTTGAGGTCCGAGTTGACGGCCGAAGAGCGCTGATCGAGTCGAGGGTCAGCCTCGGCTAGGAAGGCAAGGCGATGGCGACAGCACTTACTTGGTCGAGGGCGGCAATCTTGACAAGAAGATCGTTGCGCTCGGTGAGAAGAGTAGACATCTCCCGACGAAGACGGTCCACGACATCGGGCGAAGAAGCCGAGGCGAGCTGACGCTTGACGTCGCGAAGCTCCTAGGGAAGTAAGGGGGTCAGTCTTGAGATGAGGCGGGGCAGAGGAAGAGAGACATACAGCTTCGGCAGCGGCAAGACGAGCCTCGAGGTCCATCTTGTAGTCGCGAGAGGCAGCTTGCTCGGCCGAGAGAGCCTTGACGCGCTGGCGCTCGACACTGAGCTCGTTCTGGAGCGTGGTGATCTCGGTGCGAGCCTTGTCGAAGTCCTGCGAGTAATGAAGGAACGTCAGTCGACTATACACACCAGTGAGAGCTCCCAAATCGCACCTTCTGCAGCTTCTTGGCGATTGTGGTCTTCTCGGCGGCGACCTCGCGAGCACGGGAAGAGGCGCCTTGGAGCACAGTGTTCTCGGTGCGAAGCTTGTTAAGCTGGATATTGACCTCGGCGAGGGTGGTGCGAAGGGACTCCTTGATGCTGGGGCTGGAAGGGGCGCCGAGCCTGAGAGAGGAGATCGGATCAGTTCGACGGCGACGCGCAAGAAAGCGAAGACGAGCTCACTCGTTGAAGTAGATACCAGATCGATCGATCCGGAGCTGGACGACCTTGTTGGCATCGAAGGTGACCTCGCAGTCGGGGCAGCAGACCTTGCTCAACCTGGACTTGACCCTCTCCAAACTTCCCTGCGCGCCGAGCAGCCTCTCCAAGTCGTCCTCGAGACGAAGGATCTTCTGACGAGCGTCGGAAAGCTGGGTGATGAGGTCGATGACGCTCAAGCCCGAGGCGTCGAGCTTGCCGATCTTGTCGTCCACGTCCGAGTTGGCGCGGGCGAGTTGAGCTTGCAGCTCCTCCACGAGAGCTTCGAGCTGCTTGATTTGAGCGAGGACGGGCGTGATGGTCGTGTCGGCACCGCCGTCAAAGGAGAACGAGTCGAGCTGTTGAAGCCGAAAGGGCGGTCAGCGGTCGGCGCACGGCGAAGAACAGAGTCGAGAGGGAGAGAGGGAGCTGACGTTGCTGAGGAATTGACCGGGAGTCTTGGGCGTCTTGACTCCGAGGATCGAGCGGTTGTACATGAAGGACGAGTTGTTGCCGGTCTTGTTGGGCGACATCATGAACGACTGCTGCCTGAGAGTGTCGACGCGGCCCTCGAGGTCCTTCTTCTGATCCTCGAGTCGCCTGATCTGAAGGTCTTGCACCTCGATCATAGCCTGACTTCTCTCCTTGCCCTCGGCGGCGAGCTGAGTCTTGAGCTGCTGGACCTCGGCGTGCGCCTCCTCGAGCTCCTCCTCCAACGAGTTGATGATCGAGTCCTTGTTCCCGTTATAGGCCTCGTTGGCGAGTGGTGACTTGGCCTTGGTGAGAGAGAGTTGCGAGATCTGGGCCGAAAGGGAAGAGACGACGTTCTTCTCGGCGGCGAGCTCCTTCGTGACGGCCTCGAGGCGGTTCTCCATCTCGATGATCTGAGTAGCGGCTGCGTCGACCGCCTCCCTCTCCTCGGCGATCTCGGTGTCGTGTAGGTCAATCTGGTGCTGGTACTCGGCGATCTTGACATCCTTCTCGTCGCTCTGCGCGCCAACCTCGGCGACGGTCTCCTGAAGGTCCTCCAAATCGGACGATAGGCGGTGGATCTCGTCGACCTTGGCGGCGGTGTCGGTCTGGAGGGAGCTGACGGTAGACTCGAGTTCGGTGATGGTGGCGTTGCGGGTAGAGACGACGGACTCGAGCTCGGTGATGGTCGATTCGAGGGAGGGGATGACGGTGTCCTTGAGGTGCTGAACGTCCTCCTCGAGGTCGGTGATGGTCGTCTTGCCGCGGTCGAGCTCCTCCCGCATCTCCCTCAACCGCTCAGCAACACCCTCGGCGCCCTCTCCCTCCCCAGCGAGCCTCTCCTCCAACTCGTCACGCTCCTCCCTCAACGCCTCCTTCTCCTGCTCCAACGATGCGACCCTCGCTTCCAGCTGCACCTCAGTAGCTCGCTTCTCCTCCACCTGCACCTTCATCTGCTCCAATCGCTTCTCCTCCTCCTCCATAACCTTGATGAGCTCGGCATGCAAGCCCTCCTGCTTCTCGCGGAACTCGTCCTCCTGCGCGGCGAGCTCGTTGCGGGCATGCTCGAGCTCAGCCTCGCGAGCCTCAAGGTCGTCGCGAAGGTCCTTGTTCTCGACCTGAAGCTCGACGAGGGCGTCCTGGTGCTGCTGGTGGAGTTGGTCGAGCTCCTCGGCGCGCGATCCTTGCTCCCTCGAGAGCTCGGCTTCAAGGTTGCGAATCTTGTCCTCGAGCTCGGCGATGGCAGGAGCAGACGGCCGCTGCGAAGAGGCGAAAGATCCCTCGTCGTCGTCCTCGCTTCCGCTGCCGATTTGGCGACTCATCCCTCCTCGCGAGCTGGCCATGCTCATCCCGACCCTCGACATCTCCTCGACCTGCTCCCTCAACACCCTGTTCTCGTCCATCAACTCGTCGCGCTGCCTCGCCAGGCCGTTGTTCTCGTCGGTGAGAGTCGTATTGAGATTGTGAAGGTACTGGCCGAGCTTGAGTCCATCGACGTGACCTTTGGTGACGGCTCCTGCGCCCGTCGGCAGCGAGGTGTTGCCCTTGTTGAGAGTGGTGAAGTCGTTGGAGCTCGAAATGTCCGAGTTGAAGGTGTGGTTGCTGTTCTCGTCGGCCTCGTCGACATCCGAGGTGGGCGAAGGGTTGGCCATACGAGCGGGGCGAGGCGTGCCCTTGGCGAAGCGAGGCTTGGCGGTGGAGTTGAGAGCAGTGAGGAGGTGGTTGGCCATGTAGTCATTCGGCGAGGCGGAGGAGGGGAGAGCGAAAGTGGTGGAAGAGGGCGCTGGGGTAGCAAAGACGGCGGAGGCGGAGGCGGAGCGGGCGTGAGCGGTGGAAGGACGGCGGGCAGCGCGAGGCTGGCTCCTGGCGGAGGTTGCTGAGCGAGACGAGGCATCGCCGTTGCGCTCGCCGAGGATGGCAGATCGCGGTGGCGAGAAGCCCGAGGGGAGCTCAACTTCTGAAGGTCCCTCCTTCTGGTTCTGGTTGCTTTGGTCGTAATCCAACGAATTCTCCGAGTCCGACTTAGCGGCTGGGACGGACTGGCGGCGAGCTGCTCGGCGGAAGGGACTCTTGAAGGGCGCGGGAGAGGAGAAGTGGGCGCGAGGGGGGGAGGGCTGCTGCTGTGACGCGTTGACGGAAGCGGAAAAGTCGTGCGAGTGATGGGAGAGCTCGGGAAGGGAAGCCAGGCTCTGCTCGGCGCTCTTGTCGAAAGTCGGGAGCCCCAAATCGTCCGACAGGCCCTCGTCCGTCTGCATCCCTTCATCCTCTGATCGGTAGGCTACCGCTGGAGGGTACTCCTGGTATGATACCGAGACGCCTGGCCTTCCCATCTCCACCGACGGATCGACCGACTTCTCGATGTCCGAATTCTCCCTCGAGGTGATGACGGTGCCCGACGAGTCGGAGCCGTTCTTTTGGATAGGAGAAGCGTTGGGCGAAGGTGCTGCATCCTCCTCCTGATAAGTGGAGCTCGGTCGGCCGTGCGAAAGAAGGGAGCGCGCTGTCCGGTAAGTCGCTGCTGTAGGGGTCGATTCGGTGCGGCGCGAAGAGGCGGTGGAAGGGTGAATGGTTGTAGAAGAGTACAGCGAGGTGGCAGGCGCGGGAGTTGAGGAGGAAGGGCCCGAACGAGCGAGCGATTGCCTGTTGTTTGTCGCGGTTCGAGGGGAAGGGAGGAGGTGCTTCCGAGGGGGAGAAGGGGAGAGTACCGAGTGACGGCGAGTGTTGGGTGATAGCACTGAGAAATCCTGCTCGGTATCGTCGTCCGAGCCGTGAGGCGAAGTTGGCAGCGGAGGGAGCGAGGCGAGCGAGACCTCGTCCTCTGCCAGTAGCTTTGACGACGTATTGAACAGGACGTCATCCACTGTAGTGAGCACAATTAGTACAGCTACAATACCGAGCCAACGAGGGACTTACTGGTGAGAGCTGATGAGGTGCACGCGATGAGGAAGGGAGCAAAGCCCTGTGAGAGATGTTTGGTGAAGCCCAGTCGCGTCGAGCGACTGTCGAGCGGTAAGCTTCAGAAGACCTTCCAGCACAGGTGGAAGGCTACAGCTCTGACTTCAGAGCTGATGAGCGGATTGAGTGCTCAGACTGGGGCTGTATAAATGTCTTAAGGTGCAGAGCTCGCTCCGAACCTCGGCTCACGTGCTGCTGCATTCGCTCGCCAGCTGAGTAGATGCAGACTCTGCAGGGGTCCATGAGGTGCTTCGGAGGATGCTCGACTATCCGACAAACAGCTACAACTATCAAGAGCGGGGGCAGAGCCTCTTTCTCGTTCGCCGAAGGACGAGCCGGAACTCGGCGCTCTCGCTCTCGCTCTCCTCACAGAATGACTCAGAAACACGGGGTTGCAGACAGCGGGAATAGATGGGAATAACACAACATCGAGAAGGGGTCGAAGGAGGGCCGTGGCAGGAGCACGAGAGAGAGAGCAAGATCGAGGCGGGCAGGAAGTGGTCGAATCACCTCTCGGGCGACGAAGGAGGGCTCTCGGAAACGGCCTTGCGACGAGCTGTAGGTGATCAAAAAATAAAAATAATCAGCGTCAACTCTGCGGAGAGGAGAGTGAAAGGTCAGGAACTCACGGCGCGCCTTGCCCTTTGTAGCCTTCCTCTTGGACTTCTGCACCTTCCTCGCCATCTCCTGCTCCTCGCTGCCCTTGGCACGGTGCTCCTCGAGCGCATCGGCAAATTCTTTGAGATCTTGCTCGTTCTTGGACACCTTGTTGCTGCTGGCCTGTGGTGTGGAGTAGCAGAGAGTCAGTCGCCGTCGCCGAAAGAGAGAAGGAGGCCCCGAGCGAAAGAGACAGGACGTACCTTGGTGAGAATCTCTTGGAAGCGCTTGAAGACGGTCTCCTCGTGCAACTTGTCCTGGTAGAAGGCAAGACCTGTGCGCAAAAAGCGAGCGAAAGAAGCGTCAGCGTCGACCTCCAGTCGACAGCGCGATCGAATCAGACTCACCCTCGACGAGCTTCTTGACGGCAATCTCGGAATTGAAGGGCAGAAGAGAGAGGCAGAAGGCGATGTCTCTCCATTGGCGAGGCTCGGTGGCGACTTGGAAGCGCTGGCAGAGCTTCTCGACGATCGACTCGGCCTCACGTTTCTGTTCGGCGAAAGAGGAGGAAAAGGTCAGGTCTGAGCTCGTACAGAACGGAGATGAGAGAGGAAGGGGTTCGCACCTTGTCAACGAAGGTGAAGATGAACTTCATCGACTTGCAGAACGTCTCCTCGTCGACGGGGTTGGCTCCACTCGAGAGATGCGAGATGATGTCGGGCAAGTTGTTGTAGATGGCCTTGTCCTTGGTCGACAACTCGGTGAAGAAGAGATGCGCGAGGTCGCTAATCCTCTTGTCCTCGTCCTCGAGGCATTTGGCCATCTCGCCGAGCTGGCCCTTGACCTTGATCATGCCGTTGAGGATCAAGTGAGTGAGGACCATGAGCGTGTTCTTCTTGACAGTGAGATCCTTGTCGTGTAGTCCAGCGTAGAGGCGGTCCGAGTTCTCGTCCATGATGGTCGAAAAGCACACCGCGATATCGCCGAGGGCGATGACGATGTTGGAGCGGACGGCCGGCTCGCGAGACGTCTCGAGCACCTTGAAGAGCATCATGAGATGCTCCTCGCAGAACTGAGCGCTCACGCACATGAACTTGCTGAGAGCGAGCGTCGCAGCCGTCTTGAGCATCGGGTTCTGCGAGGGGTGGAGAGAAGATCAACGAGCTGCACTGTGCACGAATGTAGCTTCGAGAGAGCGAGGAGCCACTCACGTTGTAGACCTTGGGCTGTGAGACGATCATCGCGGCCATGGGACCGAACACCGCCAACAGACTCTCGGGCCCGTAGAGCAGCTCCCTCTCCTTGGTCGCAGCGATAACATCGCCAATCTCATCCTCGACGCTTCCAGCGACCTGGTCAAGCTCGTCTTGTCCCGCCGCCTTGCCCGCCGCGCCAGCCTTCTTGTCCTCCTCGGCCTTGCGACGCTTGATGTCGCGCTCGACGAGCTCGAGGTGAACGAGTTGCTTGATGGCGCAGTGACCGGCAACGAAGATGAGCTGGGAGAGGGAGAAGGCGGATCCGGTGGTGGGGAGCTTGTCGGCGCCGGAGGAAGAGGTAGGGGTCGCCTCGTCGTCCTCCATGTCGCCCGCGACCGAGCCGGCGACCGTGGGTGCAGCGACGGGGGTATCCTCCTCGCCGGCATCCTCCTTCTCTTCGTCGTCGACCGACATGGCGTCCTCCTTCTCAATGTCCTCGGCGACGTCGCCGTTGGGAGCTTGAGGGCCAAAGACTCGCATCGTCATGTCGCGAAGGACGGCCGAGCAGAGCGCGTCGGGCTGGTCGCCGAGAGCGTAGATGGTGTTGACCGCTTGCTCGGCCATCGAGAACCTTGTGAGTGGAAGAGAGGTGAGTGAGGCTACGAGGGTAGAGAACGAACGTTCAACGCACCATTCCTTGTTGGACGAAGGGTGTTGGATGGCGCCGGCAAGACGAGCAAAGACGGGGCTATCCATTGGCAGACGGACCGAGACGTCGTCGAGCGATCCTGTGATACGAGACACGTGATTGATGAGTCAGCTCGGCTCGTTGCTGGATGCTCGGCGCACGGAAGGAAGCTCACCCTTGACCTTCTTGACACTACCAGCCACTCGACTGAGAGCAGTGCAAGTGTATTTGGCGAGGACGAGGTCAACCTTTGGATGATCCCGAGGTCAGCTTTCAATCCCATCTCCCTGCTCGATCGAAGAAGCCTCACCTTTCCATGAGGACCGAGACCAATCTTGAGCAACGTCTCGACGTGATCTGCAACGACCTCGGGTTTGGGGCCAGCAAACATGCCGAGAACAATGATGGCTCCTCGGCGTTGGAACTTGGGGATGGCCTTGTCGGAGCCTGAGCGAAAAGCGAGGAGACGAGGAGGGTCAGCGCGAGCACGAGATGGAGAGGAGGGAGGAAGAGCAGATGCAGACTTACTGTAGACCTGCCAGAGCTTGGCGATGACATCGTCCTCGACGACTCCCTTGGACATCATGACGCCGAGAAGTTGTTCGAGCGAGGTGAGTTCGGCGAGGGTAGCGTCCCTCGTCAGCCTGCGACGCGCAAGGGAGGTCAGCTCAGCCGCTCAGAAAGAGAGTAAGAAAGAGACTTTGACTCACTCGATGACGTTCTGCGCAACCCTAATGACCTGCTCCTTGTCGGTGAGGTCGGGTTGAGGCTCAAAGTAGAGCTGCGAGTAGCATTCGATGAGGCGCGAACGAATGCCCTTGACCTCCTTACCGTCCTCCTCGGTGGTCGCCTCGTCCTTGGACCAGATAAGGTGAAGCATGCGCTTGACTCCGGACTGTGGTGAGCGGGTTAGGAGAAGAGCGGGTCAGCGGGTCGCTTTCGGCGCGCGCGCCGAGGTCGCGAGAGGGAGGAGAGGGAGGAGAGGGAGGAGACACGACTCACATGCGCCGCCTCAATCTTGTACTGACTAGCCACCTTGAAGAACTCCATCGCCTCCAACACCTCTCCCTTGACCGTACTCGCCAACAAATCCTCCACAACATCCATCCCGCGATTCAGCTGCTCGATGAAAGCAATCGCATCGGCATAGTACTTCTTGGTGAGCCTCAAACGAGTGAGGGTGTCCTGATCGACCTGAGCGAGAAGCTGGGACTGGTCGGCGCCAGCGAGATCGAGAGCCGAGGGACGAGGACCGCGAGAAGCTCGAGCTTTAGCGCCGCCGGTCGAGTTGCGCGGGTGACGTTTCTTGGGCGTAGCGGCGAGGTCAGATCCATCGGAATCCTCCCCTTCGTCCTCCTTCTCCTCCGCCGGCTCGTTCTCCTTATCCTCTCCCTCCTCCTGCTCCTGCTCATCCTCCTCCATAGGATCCTCCATCAACTCCCTCGCCTCCCTCATCGCCTCGGCCTCCTCCACAGCCGGTAAATCCAATACCTTCAACTCATCCTCCAAAGCCTTGTACCTCGCCTGCCACTCGGAGAGGCAAAGCTCTCCGCCGTGCATGCCGTAGGGGTGGGTGAGGATGAGCTTGGTGAGGAGCGAGATGCAGTTCTTGCGCACTTGAGACGACTTGTCCTCCAGGGAGCGGATGGTCAAGTCTGTGAGCTTCATGCGGAGCTTGGGCTGCTTGGTAGGGAGCCTGTGCGATCGCCGAGGAACGAGTCAGCTTGCTTTCTCCTTCTCCGCTCTACCTTACCCCCGTTTACGCGAAGAGAGTAACTCACTCGCAAGTCTTCAACAGCACTCCAGCGACCTTGCTCCTGACGAACGAGTTGAGATCCAAGAACCTCTCAAAGAGGAGATCGAAGAAGGCCTCGAGTTGACGCTTCTGCTTCTCGGGTTCGAGATCGAGTCCTTCGGTGATGGACAGCTCGCGGATGAGGAGGCCGATGACTTCGAGGATGGCGTTGCGCATGGGGTAGGACTAGAGAAGGGGAGCGTCAGTGAGGGGTTTCTCGGGCGAACGAACGATGCAAGGGAGTTCACCTCCGAGTCGAGATGCTTTTGCAACAGAGCGATCTGCTTGAGGACCAATCTTGGCGAGATCTCTGCCAGTCGAACGAGGAACTTGGAGAACGACCTCGGGCCCTTGGAGTCGGCCGTGTTGAACTGGCGAGCTGCGATCTCGCTATTGAGCGAGGGGCACAATAAGGGAGCGAAAGAGTCAGTAAGGACCACAACAGGGCGAGTGGCAACGAGTTGAGCGCACCGAAGCACGTCCTCGCCGAGCTGAAAGTAGTCGAATTCCTTGTTGAGGAGGGTAACGAGCTCGGCCATAGGTTCCGAGAGGTGCTCGGCGTACTGCAAGTTCTGCATGATGGTCATCTGGACGCCTGTTGTTTGAGAACGAAAGCAAAGCAAGGTCAGCCTTCGGCGAAGGGGCATGAGACAGCAAAGGAAAGGGTTAAACGCACCGAAAGCCTGTCCGTGGTTTTTGGCAGCAACGCAGATGATCTTGTAGATGCCCATCTTGATGTCCTGGGTCTTCATGTAGACCTCGGACTCGGCGAGGAGGTTGGCGGGCTTGAGGAAGCAGTTTCTGAGGGGGTTGAAAGAGGTCAGCGTGCGAATTCGAGCCTTGCAGATCAAGTTCGGAGCTCGACGAAACTTACGAGATGAAAGTGTCCCTCTCTGGCGCCGTCTGCCAGATCCTCTCGGTGCGAAGACGGAGGGCTTTGGCCATGACGCCCAAAGCTTCGGGGATCGAGTCGGTCCAAGTGAAGTCGTCCTTGCGCTTCTTTCCCGTAGATTTGGCCGCCTTGCCCTTCTGCTCGTCGTGTACGAGACCGAGGTGAGACGCGTCGAGAGGAAGGGGAGGAGTTGAACGAAGCAAACGCGTCAGTTCTCGCGCATTGGAGGTGTAGAGGAGCGGCCAAAGCTTCTGACGCACCTTTTTGGGAGCACCGGTAATCTGCTCGTCCGCCTTGGCCAGCGTTGTGGCCAGTTTCTCGGCGGCGACGACGAACCACTGGAGGAGGAAGGCGTACATCTCAAGCGCTTGTTGGTGGGAGCGGTAGGCGGTGTGGTCGGTAGGATCATTGTCTCGAGAAGTCGCGTCAATCTCGTTGGAGAAGCCTAAAGAGGTGCAGACCCGAGGAGAGGATGGGTAAACACGGTGAGCGGGGAGGAGCGCCGGAAGCTGCTGCAGGACGTACCAGAGCAAATGGCATCGAGTAGCTTGTTGATGGTAGGTCCTTGGAGGTGTTCAATGTGTCTGTAGGGTCGTACAGCCGATTAGTGAGCTCTGGCGGGCGATGAAAAGGGTGAGCTGGATCCTACTTGAGCAAGCTCCTCAAAGTGTCGTAGACGTCTTGCTCTTGAATAGCCGATGATTCCCCCGTGATAGTATCGACAATAGCTGTAGTACTACCGAGTCAGCCAGGCTACAGAGGTGCAGAACAGCGAAAGAGAGAACTGACAGTTGAGCGAGGCGCCGACTTCGTTGGCGTCCATCGCTTCAATGTCGAGGGGGACTTGGTAGTCCTCCTCAGCCGAATGCTGTAGCTCATCAGCCAGCGAGAAGTCCATCCCGAGCCGTGTAATGTAGTCGAGCAGATCAAGGAAGCGGAACAAAGACCAAAGGGACGCGTCGACTTCAGCTCGAATCTTGGTCGCGCCCCTTGGCTTTGAACCGCTCGCTGCTCTCGACTGTCTCGAATCGGTTCTGTAGGACAATGGAAGCACAAGTGAAAGCACCAGGTAAGTAGCTGTAGCTCTCTCCTACCACCTTACAGCAGCTCACTCTCTCTTCTCTTCCCACGTCACCTTCTCTGTCCTGTCGTCTCTTCAGCCGAATTCAAGGCGTTGGCCTCATGGCTTCGCAACAAGAGCGGGATGAAGACCCGATTGGGGGCATTGGGAGGCAAGCGTGTAGACTACTTCAAAGGTACGTCTCACAACTCCCCTACAGCCACTTCCACTCGCTTCCACCACGCACGCACGCGCCCGTCCTCAGCTCTCGACAGCTCCGAGCTGATCTTACCCTGCTCTGGTACAAAACAGGTCGCTCCGCTGTGAAAGCTCTCCTCTCCCCCGCCTACGCCAAAGCTTCCACCAAAGCCAAGAACCTTCCCCCAGCACCTACCGACGACACCAGCGCCGTCGCGCTCCTCCACTCTCTAATCCCCCACACCTTCTTCCTCCGCGTCGAGCGAGGGCACTCTGTCGGCGGCAAGGACGGACCCAAGCTTGTCCAAATCACTCAGCAACAACTCTTCACCCCGGACGAGTACTACGTCTGGCTCCTCGATGCCAATCCCCTCCGACAGATGCTCATGGCTGGTGGAATGGTCCTCGTCGTCCTCGCTGCCGTCATGTTCCCTCTGTGGCCCGCGAGCCTGAGGGTCGGAGTGTGGTACCTCAGTATCGGAGTGCTCGGGTTGATTGGATTGTTCTTCGCCATTGCCATCGTTCGCCTCATCTTCTGGGTCATCACCATCGTCGTCGCCAAGCCTGGAATTTGGATTTTCCCTAATCTCTTCGCCGACGTTGGATTCGTGCGTAGTCTTGTCACCTTTAACGCGCGACGCCCGAGCTAACCTTTCGCCGAAACACCCAGGTCGACTCATTCATCCCTCTCTGGGGCTGGGACGTCCCTCCTCCCAAGAAGGTTCGCAGCAAGAGGAAGGATAAGAAGGAGAAGGCTCCCACCGGCTCGTCCTCGGCGCTCGACCATGGTCATTCACATGACGGAGGAGGACACGACCACTCGCATTCGCATAGTGAAGAGGCGCCGAGGATCGTCGAGTTGGTTGATGGGGAGGATGATGAATAGTAGTTGCTTGAATTGAGGGTGGTAGCTTCTGGCAGCGCGGAAAAGGTTGCAGGACTTGCGAGGGATGCCTTCGCCGAGCAGGAGAGAGGGAGGGGCGAGCATATGCTTCTTACTGGCAGGGGTTGCTCCGTCCGGTGCTCATTGCTCCGCCCGATCGGGTATTCTAAAGCAAGCTGGATGACTACTCTCCTCGTCGTCTTTTCTTCGGCTACCGCACGACTCGGTTCTACTCTCCCTTCTCCGACTACCCCCCCACTCCCAAGCTGTGGCACATGCCGGAGCTCTACATTCTCCACTTCACATGCACAGGAATCCCCACTCCCTCGCACCTCCCATACAGCTCGTCAAGCGCCTCGGTGTCCTTGACTTCGCCCGTCAAGCTCAACTGCAGCTCCTTGAACCTGGTGAAACGCTTCTTACCAGCTCCTTCGCACTTCGAGTCACGTCCAAATACAGTTTGCCGATTCCTGAAGACTCGACAGCTGTGCAAGTTGCGTGCAGCGAGTGTTTGGTCGTTCGAAGCTCGGCGCTCTCGGCGCTCGGCGCAGGCCAGCTCGCTTCTCTCCCACGGCACGGCAGGAAGCTCGCGCTATCTGGGTATCTGCACGCCTTCTTGCACATTCTGACACTAGTCTCGAGCTTTCGAGACAGCTGTACGGACCCTCACTATCAATTGAAACGAGTGGTAATAGACGATTAGAACTCCGACTTACTCTGAATTCCACTCGCTTCACACGAGTCTCGCCTGCGCTGCTCCTCCTCCTCCGCCCAAATCTCTCGTCGCGCTCCCTCTTCGACCGATCCAAAAGGCTCCCCCTTTCTGTCTGTCTTGCTAAGATGCAGCAGCCTCAACGGACCGCGAGCCAGTCGCTCCCTCACCCGCCGTTGCCTCCAGGCTGGCGAGCTCAATGGTGCGTCGAACAGCTCGTTGTCGGCCTATCGAACTGCAACAGGAGCTCACCTGTCGTACTGCACCCTACAGGGATCCCACTGCCGGTCGACACGCTTTCATTGGTGAGTAAAGAGGAGAGCGAGAGCTAGCCGTTGTGACGCTCGCTTCGTTTCGAGGAGCAGCAGCAGCGACTGCGCCGAGGGAAAGCAGAGCGGGTGCAGCAGAGGTACCCGAGTACAGGAGAAAGCTGCTCGCTGCTCGCTGTATCCTCTATCGAGGTGCACGCGACCGACACGTTGGCTTGGGACCCTCACAGCTCGACGAGCGCTCTATTGACCTCGCTCTACCGTCCTACAGAGCAAGCTACTGGCCGATCGCAGTTCAACTTTCCCCTCTCTGCACCTCTTCCTCCCCCAGGCCAAGGCCGACCAGCTCATGGCCATCACGGCGCACGCGCGTCCATCTCGGGTCCCATCTCGTCGCCCCCAATTCACAACTCGTTCAACGGGCAATACCGAGGCCCACCGCCTGCAGGAGGCCGGACACCCATCCCGCCCATGCAGCCTCATCCCCAGCAGCAGCAGCCCGGTCAGCCTGGACAGCAGCAGCAGCAACCTCAACCCCGCTCAAACATGCCGCCCATCCCTCCTTACGGCGCTTCCCAGACCCCTCCCATCGCCGAGCATCGCCAATCTCCCATGCAGCAAGCTCCCCCTCCTCCCCAAGCCGGCATGACCAGCCCTCCTCCCGCTCCGAGGGCTTCCAGGCGTCAGTACGCTGCCAACACGGCTGCCTACATCGCTGGCGATACCTCGGGCGTTGGCGCTCCTCTCACCTCGGGTCACGGCCACTCGCAGTCGCAGCAGTTTTTCTCGCCCGCCAGCCACGACCCGAACTCGCAGCTCTTTACCCCCGGCGCTCAGGACTTTGGTGGAGGCGCGGCGGCTGCCCAGGGCTTCCAACAGCCGGGCATCCCACCTTACGCTGGTGGACAGCAGGGAGTGCAAGGAATGGCGAACCAGTTTGGTCAGATGGGACTCGGCGGACAGAAGCAGATGCAGGTCGTCTCGTCGACGAACCTCATCGGCCAAGCTCTCAACCCAGCAGAGATGATGAGCATGTCGCCTCCCGAGATCAGGTTGCCACCGAATGTAAGCTGTAGCGAGCTCGTTCCGCTTGCGAGAGGCTCCTGCTGACTCTCCTCTCCCTCGCAGGCCTCGTTCTCGCAGAGCGAGACTCGCAACTCGGACCCTTCCTACCAGCGCTCCACCATCAACGCTGTTCCCACCACCAACTCTCTCCTCACCAAGTCCAAGCTCCCCCTCGCTCTCGTCATCACTCCTTACCGTTCGCTCAAGCCCGGAGACGTGAGCTTCCTCCCCTTCGCGTTCGGCGCCGAGAAGACGACTGATCTCTTTCTCCTCCCTCGCAGCCCGAGGTTCCCGTCGTCTCCGACACTGTCATTGCTCGTTGCCGTCGCTGCAGGACGTACATCAACCCCTACGTCACCTTCATCGAAGGAGGACAGCGGTGGAAGTGTTGCATGTGCAACCTCTCCAACGAGGTGCCGCAGCTGTTCGATTGGGATCAGGAGAAGAACCAACCTGCCGATAGGTATGCGAGGGCCGAGCTCAACAGCTCCATTGTGGAGTTTGTCGCGCCCACCGAGTACATGGTGCGTTTCGGCTCGCTTCCCTCGTTGCCAGAAGGAAAACTGACCTCTGCGCTTCCACAGGTTCGACCACCTCAACCACCACTCTACATCTTCATCATCGACGTCTCTTACTCGGCCATCACCTCGGGCATGGTCGCCACCGCCGCTCGCACCCTCCTCGAGTCGCTCGACCGCATCCCCAACGACGACAGCCGCACCAAAATCTCCATCATCGCCGTCGACTCGTGTCTCCACTTTTTCTCTCTCCCCACGGGCGCCACCGAACCCTCGATGCTCGTGGTCGGCGACCTCGACGATGTCTTCCTCCCCAAACCCTCTGACATTCTCGTCAACCTCGTCGAGGCCAAGGCGGCCATCGAGTCGCTGCTCGGTCGTCTCAGCGACATGTTTAAGGATACGCACAACACCGGCAACGCTCTTGGTGGAGCTCTGCAGGCTGCCTTCAAGCTGGTGGTGAGTAGGGCTTCGCTAGCTCGAGCGAGAGTCGGCTCGCTCACATGCCCTCGTCTCACAGTCGCACGTCGGAGGAAAGGTTATCGCTCTCACCGCCACTCTCCCCAACGTCGGTCCCGGCGCGCTCAAGAACCGCGAGGATTCGAAGATGCTCGGCACGGCCAAGGAGTCGACCCTCCTTCAGGCGCAGACGGGCTTCTACAAGAACTTTGCCATCGAGTGCTCGAGGAGTCAGGTCTCGGTCGATATGTGGCTCTTCAGCTCGGCGTACACAGATGTCGCTACTCTGAGTGAGTCGAGCTCGGCGATTCCAGTTCCGAGCGAGTGCTGACTTTCTTCTCTCTCAAGGTGGTCTGCCGAGGTACACGGGAGGTCAGACCTACTTCTACCCCTCATTCAACGCTGCGAGGTCCGAGGATGCTCTCAAGTTCGCTCACGAGTTCGGCACGGTCATCGCCGATCCCATCGCACTGGAGGCTGTCATGCGTGTTCGTGCTTCGAAGGGTGAGTGGCCGCTGTTTTCTCTACATGGATAATGCTGACGCCTTTACTCCACAGGCATCCGGATGTCAGCCTTCCACGGCAACTTCTTCGTTCGCTCGACCGACCTTCTCTCCCTCGCCGCCGTCCCCATGGATCAATCCTACGCCATCGAGATCCAGATTGAGGATCCCATCTCGGCTCCCTTTGTCGTCTTCCAAACCGCCGTCCTCCACACCACCTGCTACGGCGAGCGTCGCATCCGTGTCATCACCACCGCTCTTCCCACCACTTCGTCCATCTCGGAGCTCTACGGCGGCGTCGATACGATCGCTCTCGCTACCCTCATGGCGGACAAGGCGGTCGAGAGGAGCATGCAGAGCAAGTTGGAGGACGCTCGCGATGCCGTCGTCAACAAGCTCGTCGACATCCTCGGCACTTACAAGGCCACGATGACTAGCACTGGCAGCGGACCGAGCCCACAGCTCGTGGTGTCGGAGAACATGAAGTTCCTGCCGCTGCTGATGCTCGGACTTCTCAAACACGTGAGTCTCGCGTTCCCTGCCGCCTCGTCGTCGTTCGGCGTTCACTGACCCGCTCTCCATTCGTAGATTGGTCTGCGGCAAAGCACGATGATCCCCGCCGATCTGCGAGCCTACGCGCAAGCACTCCTCACCACTCTCCCTTCCCAACTCCTCGTCCCTTACCTCCACCCCGTCTTCTACTCGCTACACAACATGCCCAAGGATGTGAGTTGTCTCCTCGCTTCTCTGGTCTTGCCGAGTCGATGCTGACCCTTCGCTCCTTGCAGTGCGGTACCATCGGCGATCAAGGCGTCGTTCTTCCTGCTCCTCTTCCGCTCTCCGCCGAGCGTCTCGAGCGTCACGGTCTCTTCCTCATCGAGGACGGCCAGAACATCTTCCTGTGGCTCGGTCGCGATGCTGTTCCTCAGCTCGTGCTCGACGTCTTTGATGTGCCGAGTTACGCTGAACTTCGCGGTGGCAAGGTGGGTGCTGTTCTCAACCAGCGGTAGCGGGCAGAAGCTGATTTCTCCTCGCCGAGCAGCAAACCCTCCCTGTGCTCGAGAACGCCTTCTCGCAGCGCGTCAACGCCATCATCGGCAAGGTTCGCGAGGCTCGTCGGGGTCCTTACTACGTATGTTGCGCTCGCTCCTTTCTCGTCGCCTGCTCTCGCTGATTCTCTTTCATCTCGCAGGCCCACCTCTACGTCGTCAAGGAGGACGGCGAGGCCGCGATGCGCCAATGGGCCCTCTCGCTCCTCATCGAGGATCGCATGGACCAGCTACCATCTTACAACCAGTGGCTCGGACAATTGAAGGACAAGGTGAGCTCCTCACTTGAGCGTCTCTCGGCGATCTCGTTAGAAGCTGACTCGTTTCATTCTGCAGGTCAATGACAAGTCGTTCTAGAGACGTGAAGGGAAGTTAGGGGATGAGCACAAGGCTCTGTTTGAGTAGTAGTATCTCTGAGCTTGTGAAGCTGTAATGAGGGCGCATGGAAGCGCTTCTCCGTATCTCTCGCTCGGGATTAGATATGTCACTCGCCTTTGGACAGCACTCCCTGAGGGCTTGCTGGGGCAGAGTGAGATCTCTTTCTCCCTATCTGTGACATATCTGAACGAGCCCTCTCCGACTGCCCTTTTGATGGCTGTGTCGACTTGGGTGTGAACGAAGCTGCTCGGCGAAGGCTGATCTCACGCTTATCGAGCGCAAGTGGGACTCGCTGAGGCCCCCTCAGCTGTATTAAGATCTGTTCATCTGTAGTACACTGGGATCTGTAATCAGTTCGCCTTGATGAAAGCTTCGCCGAGCATGGAGAGGTGGCACTTCAGCTTCGGCCCGCGGCGAAGTCGGGAGCGGCGTTGAAAAAGAAGCGTGTGCAATGAAGACCGATCAACGTTCCAAGTGGGTAAGGAACCGCATCTGTTTCGGCAGTCGACCTGGGAGAGCTGAGCTTCCTTGCTTCTCCTCCTTCTCTACCACTCTCTCCGAGTTCGATTCCAACGCGCGAGGTGAGTTGTAGGAAGGTAGATTGTACAAAGCTACAGCTGCTGACCCTCCCCCTCTCCCCCTTACCACCAAACTGATCGCCCTCAACCTCCCCTCCTCCGCCCCTCCCGCCACGTCTTGTTGCTCGCCTCTCTCTGGCGCTTCTTGTTGGATCTAATCGGGTGCAAACTCGGGGTACAGCCCCTCGTCTAGTCGTTGTATCTCACTGGCTCATGTCCAGGGTGTACGATCACCGACCACTCGGCTCTCACCCTTCCTCTTCCACCAACGCCAACAACTCGTCGTCGTCGCTCCCTCTCCTCTCGGGCCCCCTCTCTTCCTCCAACGCCCCTTCGAACGGAGTCATGCCCCCAGGTCCCGTCTTACCTGGCATGCATCCCGGTCCCCCTCCTCCAGGCGCTGGAGGTCCCTTGCCAGGTCAGCTGGGAGGGGGAGGGGGAGGAGGAGGAGGAGGACCGCTCCCTGGAGTCCATCCCTCGGCTGCTCGCTTGAACGACTTGCTCGAGTTTGTCAAGGCAGAATTTGAGCAAGTAGCTGGAGAGAGTGCAAGTCTCAAGGCCCAACGTGAGGAGTACGAGGCTATGAGTGAGTCTTCCCCTACATTACAGCCCTCCGTCTCTCGACCAAACAGATGGACGCCGGGCACGCGAGGCTTTGAGGATCGCCCCCAGGGCTCGTCTCTTCGCTCGCCGGGAGGCTGCAGACTGCTCGGTCCTTGCAGGAGGATGACAGAGATGCAGAGGAGCATTGGCGCGCTGCTTCGGAGCGAGGGGCAAGGGGCGGAGCAAGGCTGCTGAAGGCGCGGGGCACTGCTCGTTTTCGACGCGTTTCTGCATCGAGTCAGCTCGATGTAGGCAATGCGGACGAGGACGAGGGGTTCAACAACTCTCTTCCCTCTTGTCTGGCTGCATCCCATTGGTGGAGGGTGGCCAAGCACGAGACGCCAACCGCCGATGGGACTAGGCGACCGAAGCTGTCTCAGCTGACTTGCTAGATGGAGGTGGAGGGCTTTCAAAATACGGGCGCAAGAAGGGCTGCATGGATAGAGACACGGCTTCAGTTTGATTGGAGCAGCCGACGGATTCAGCAACGATGGGCAAGGCAACCGAAACTCGAGCTGACCTCCTTCTCCCACTCCCAGTCAACCACCACGCCAACGAGCTCAACGCCATGCGCGCCATGTCCTACGATCTCGAGCGCAAGCACCACGAGGATAAGCGAGGGTGAGTCGCCGTATGCCGATTTGGCCTCCTTCGGCCGACCTTGTCTCTCCAAGCTTGCGCTGACTTCGCTTCTCCTCGCTCGTCTAGTCTGCAAGAAGAGAACAGTCGTCTACAAGACGAGATTGTTCGTCTTCGCCAACAGCTCGACACTCGTTCGGGCGCTCCTGGTCCACCAACCCCCGGCGTGCTCGGTCGTCCTTCCCTTCCCTCCATCTCTGCCGCTGCACCAGGCTCTTCCTCTGGTCGGCCAGGATCCTCGGGAGTAGGAGGTCACCCGTCTGTCGGTCACGGCCCCGCTAGCTTGTTTGGAGGAGGAGATCGCGAGTTTGGAAGGGGAGGAGAGTTTCCGAGCATGAGGGAGAGGGAGGATCACCCAAGTACGCTTTCTCTCTCGATTCAGCGAGTCTCCAGGGGACGATTCGCTTGCGGTCTAGCGCCAGCTCGCCCTTCCCCTCGACATCTCGACCTCCCAAGCTGACCTCTCCTCCTCGTCTTCTCGCAGGACCCGGCTACCCACCAAAGCCTCCTGGCGCTGTTCCCGCCCTCTACCCCTCCGCCCCTACCTCTCGCCCCTCTTCCACGGGCCCCTCAGTCCCTCCTCGCCATCAACCCTCTCCCCTCCCCTCCAGCACCACCAACGGCTCCAGCGGTCTTCCACCATCCTCCATTCCCGCACGAGATACCGTCTCACCTGCATTGGGCGGAGGAGGGGGAGGAGCGAGTGCGGATGGCAAGGACGAGAAGATGAGCGAGGCGTTTGATCCCGAGACGGTGACGAGGGATTTGAAGAAGGAGGGAAGCGATTGGATGACCATGTTCAACCCGAATGTCAAGAGGGTGCTCGATGTTGGATTGGTACATACGCTGGTGCACGATTCGTGAGTTGCGCGCTTTTTTCGTTCGACTTCGGCGCCGAGATGGGGAGGAAAGCTGACCACGAGCTTCGTCGATAGGGTCGTCTGCTGCGTTCGCTTCTCGCCGGACGGCAAGATTCTCGCCACGGGATGCAACAGGAACACTACGCTTTACGATACCAAGACGGGAGCCAAGATCTCGTGCGCCTTTCCTTCCTTCGCCGACGATCTCGCGTCGGTCGACTGACTCCCTCCTTCCCCCTCGTAGGGTCCTCTCTGACGAGTCTACCGGTGTCAAGGCCGACAACTACATCCGAAGCGCTTCCTTCAGCCCCGACGGCAAGCTTCTGGCGACTGGATCCGAGGATCGCGTCGTCCGCGTGCGTCTGATCTTCCGCTGCCTCCCTCCAACTTCGCTGACATCCTCACCTCTCTCTCGACAGATCTGGAACATTGCTCAAAAGCGCATCGCCAAGGTTTTCCAAGGCCACAAGTCCGAGATCTACTCCCTCGCCTTCTCGCCCGACGGCCGTCGTCTCGTTTCCGGTTCGGGCGACAAGACGGCTCGCATGTGGGACATGGAGACGGGCAGCTGCGTCTACACGCTCACCATTGACGACGTGACGATCGCCGAGAATGGACCCGTCGACGCGGGAGTCACCTCGGTCGTCATGAGCCCCGATGGCAAGTTCCTTGCGGCTGGTTCGCTCGATACCGTCGTGAGGATTTGGGATGCCAGTAGTGGGCAGTTGTTGGATAAGCTCAAGGGGCATAAGGATTCGGTCTACTCGGTCGCCTTCTCCCCCGATGGAAAGTTCCTTGTTAGTGGGAGTTTGGACAAGACGCTCAAGATGTGGGATATGGCGACCCTCAAGGCGGTCCTCGCGACGGGTGGCAAGGATACGCCGGTGGGAGAAGGTGGCAAGACCATTTGCTTGACCACGCTGCAGGGACACAAGGTGCGTTTTCGGTCGCTTGAGCTCGAATCTCGGCGCTTCGCTGACCCCTTGGCGCTTCGCTTCTTCGCGCGCAGGACTACGTTCTCTCGGTTGACATCTCGCCCGATGGAGCATGGATTGTATCTGGATCCAAGGATCGTGGTGTGCAGGTGAGCTGCTCTGCCTTTGCCGTTTCGTCAACCTTTCGCTGACCCTCCTCGCTCTCAGTTCTGGGACCCTCGGAGCGCCAAGGCTCAATTCATGCTCCAAGGGCACAAGAACTCGGGTACGTTCTCCCTCGTCCGTCCTCTTCGTGCAGCCGCTGACCTTCTCACCCAACACAGTCATCTCGGTCGCGGTTTCCGACGTGGGAGGCTTGGTCGCGACGGGCAGTGGAGATTGGTCGGCAAGGATTTGGCATTACGAGGCGTTGAACTCGAGGTAGCGTCTCTTTCTTTTCCTGTTTGTACGATATACACACGCTCCCCGGGCGCTTAATATCGAAGGCTTTCTCGAGGGAGAGGCGAGCGAAATGAGGCGCTGAGCTCGTCGGGAAATGAAAGGGAGACGAAGGGTATCAAGTACAGAAGTGTCTATAGGAGAACTAGAGCGGTCGGCCACGATGGCGAGGCGCACACGACCGCAAGGACGGCGCTTGCGAAGCGTCTCCAACGGCGGAGCCTCACTTCTTTCCATAATGGTACGCCTGTAGCAGGGCAAGCTCAACTCTAGATGCGACTCTGGAAGTCCACAAGCCTATCACCGAGCTTAACAACCCAACGACTCACCTGCACCGACGGATCTCCCGCCTGCTTGCGAAGCCTCGCCAACTTCTCTACCGCGCTCTCCTTAGGCATTGCGTTTCTTTCCTCTGCGGTATGGGTAGAAGGGATGTTGTTTGTGTTGCTGCTGAAGAGCGACTTGAACAACTTGGAGCTGGACGACTGCACCGGGGGACGCGGAAAGTTAGCGCGGATTCGAAGGCTCGGTCGAGGGTTTCTGCAGCAGAACAGGCTGTTCCGAGCTGCATGAAGGAGAGCAGTCACCTTCTTGGTGTCCGATCTACCGACGAGTGGTGTCGAAGATGAGGTAGTTCCGACCGAGGTTGAGGAAGCGTTGGTGTGAGAAGTCGGCTGCATTTCGGTGAAGGGTCGATGGACGAGCTTGTGGGGATGGTGCGGTGGAGAGCTGGTGAGAACAGCTGGCGAGAAGCTTCGATGAGTAAGCTGAGAAGCACAAAGCGTTGCAAGCCTGCAGAGAAGGCGATCCTCTCCCTCTCCCTGCCCCGGCCTCTCCCCCCTTTCGACTTTCGCTCGGCTGTGGCTCCCGAAGACCCATTTGGATGCACTGACTCGGAAATTCGCTGACTGTGCTGAGTTGCAGCGATGCAAAGAGTCATGCATTGCTGCGAGGTGCTGGACTGATGAGCTGCAGCTTGCTCGGTGAGCAGGTTCGGCGGTGGTTCTCTTCGGCTTTGCTCGTCTCAGGTGTCAGCGAATTCTTCAGCTACGGTTTGAAGTCGTACATCATTCTGTGTTGACACCATTCCAAACCCGAACCCACCGGCCGAGATGCAGCAATCTCTTTTTCTATCTCTCTCTCAGTCGAGTCACTCCCATACAGTACCCTCTTCCCCCTTTGCTGCTCGACCGAGTCACTCCTCAGCAGCTTACGCGTCGAGAGTGGGGCCCTCGTCAGCAAGGGAAGAGTATAAAGAGGCTGCACCGAGAGCACTCTTGACTTCCTTCTCATCACTCTCAAGCTCTTTCCACCCTGCTCAATTCTCCCTCGCTCTCCCCCTCGCTCCTCTCCTCTCCCTCCACCAACATGCTCACCAAGACTACCTCTCGCGGTTCCTTCCTCTCCCTCGCTTCCACTCTGAACAAGAAGGAGTCCATCAAGGTGAATCCTCTCACTCTGCACCTCATTCACCCCGAGCAGCGAGCTGACCTTCCCCTCACTCCTTCACAGTCGACCGAATCCAAGACCAGCCTCCTTCGCCGTCTCTTCTCCACCGACACCGACCCCAGAAAGCCCAAGCTTTCTGCTGTCGAGGAGCTCGAGCAGCGTCGCCGTCGTTCTGGTCACCCCTCGGTTCAGGTGAGTTGGGCTTGAAGCTCGCCGAGCAGTTTCCCCTTCCCCGTGTTTGAGAGCCGGGCTAACCTCTTCACTCCCTTCACAGGCCTACTATGCTCCTACCGGCAACTTCTCTTCCCATTGAAGCCTGTCCGTCGACCAACAGGTCACTCTTCCTCTCACACCCGCCATCGCCGAACCTCGACCATTACTCGTCAGTCGACCACACCTCTCTGGAGCCTCAAAGCACAAACATGGATGTATTCTGCCCTCTCAGTGTGACCCAGTGGGCCTCGTCTCTTGCACAGAAGGCTGAGCAGAGCGGAAGGGGCAAGTCGTCCCCGAGCATTCCAGCCTCTGTGTAGCCTGTCCAGGAATAATTATCAGGAATCCTAGCAGATTGTGCCCCTCATAAAGCGAAGCAGACGTTTTCACTCTCCGCGAAGCCGAACCCACTTCACGCATTATGAGATGAGCGAGACGACCCTGCTCGGCGCTGGTTCGGAGCTGGCCTGACGAGGCGCGGAACATCGGGCCACGACCTTCGCCAGAAAGCAGCCACTACCCGAGCGATTGTTCTCACAGCCGAGAGCCCTTCGTTTAGCATAGCGAGCCTGCTACGATCCCTTGGGCCGCATCAAGCTTCCGCTCGGCGAAAGGCGGGGGGTCCGCCAGTCAGCTCTACCGTGGCTTTCTTTAGAGCTTGAAATCTGCTTCTGTTGCGTGCAGCCTGCGCTGCTCTGCTGTCGTCTCGCCTTTCTCGTACTATCGCTACAGATTGTCGGCCGCTTGTGCATCGCTCTTTCTCGAAAGGGGAGCAGGAGAATGAGCCCCACGGGCAAGAGAAGAGGAGCTCGACGAGCAGCTGCAGCTTGCTTTTGCTCTCTTGTTGAAGGATCCACCCAAGCCGAGCATGCGCGGGGATCCGTGGGTCAAGCCAGGCGGAGCTGTGAGAAGGTCGAAGGCGAAATCACGCCTTGCGCTCCTTCGCTTCCTCCCACCACCTCCTCCTTCTTCTTTCACGTCCTGTGAGTCTGGTACAGCGTACTTTGCTACTCTGACTACAGCTTGCTGACGCGCTGCTCTCTTACAACTCGCTCCTGCTCTCGCCATCTCGTGTCGCTCCTCCCACGTTCTACCAGCTTCAAAATGGCCTCCAAGTTCCTCTTCACCTGTACGTTATGCGCTTCCGGCTCATCAGAACTCGCACTGACTTTATCTTGCACCACTACAGCCGAGTCCGTCGGCGAGGGCCACCCTGGTACGTGCTCTTTCGAAACGAGGGAGAGCGAGATGCGCCGGGTTTTTTGAGTGGAGCCGTACCAGGCTGCAGGGCGGTCTTCGGCTCATGCCGGGCGGCTGGGCATGGTTTTGGAAGCTGGTGGGACGCTTAGGTGCAGGTGCGGTAGCTGGAGAAGCGCGAGACGAGGAGACCGGCTCTCGAAGGAAGGGTGCGCGTGTCGCTTCGGAGATGGTCTTCCTTCCCTCCTCTCTTCGAGCGGATAGTCCTCAGTATCCCCATTCTCATTCGGCATGCATCCTTCGATCACCCTCAGCTCTCCAGTACACCTACAGCAACCTCCTTGAGCTCCGGCCGGACTCGCATCACCCCAACGGGGCTACGATGGCGAGATGAGGTTGAACGGACGTCGTCGAGCTGCATGGCATCCTTAGAGGTCCATCCTCACGTTTTCCGTCGCCTGCTGTACCTTGTTTCCCGCTTGCACAAGCCGCGGTGTCTGCTCGGCGCTGAGCACTCGAGGCGACCTTCAAGACTCATTCGGAGGCTGCAGAGCTTTGCTTGACCACAAAGGGAGCTCCGAGGCTAGAGATAGCTCCCGCGTCCATTCAGCTCACCTCAATATCACAGCTTGTCGCGTTTCGACCGTTCAACGCGCTGACCTTTTCCTCCCTCTTCCTCCTCCTACAGACAAGATCTGCGACCAGGTCTCCGACGCCATTGTCGATGCCTGCCTCGCCAACGACCCCTGGTCGAAGGTTGCCGTCGAGACCGCCGCCAAGAGTGAGTTCGGCGCTCGCTACCTCCTCCCTTTCCCGGCCTTCAGGCTAACTCTTTCGCCCTCGCGCAGCCGGTATGATCATGGTCTTCGGAGAGATCACCACCAAGTCGCACCTCGACTACCAGAAGATCATCCGTGACACCATCAAGCGCATCGGCTACGACGACTCCGAGAAGGGATTCGACTACAAGACCTGCAACGTTCTCGTCGCCATCGAGCAGCAGTCGCCCGATATCGCCCAGGGACTCGACCACGGAGCTCTTGAGAACCACGGAGCCGGAGACCAGGGTATCATGTTCGGATACGCCACCAACGGTTCGTTCTCTCGCCGGTCTCGGTGCTGGCTGAGCTTTCGCTGACTTGACTTGCCCTTTTTCAGAGACCGAGGAGCTCATGCCCCTTACCCTCATGCTCTCGCACAAGCTCAACAGGAAGATGTCCGAGCTTCGCCGCTCTGGTGAGCTCGGATGGCTCCGCGCCGACTCGAAGACCCAGGTCACCATCGAGTACGAGAAGCAGCCCTCGGGAGCCGTCAGGCCTCTCCGCGTCGACACCGTCGTCATCTCGACCCAGCACGCCGAGGAGATCACCACCGCCAACCTCCAGTCGGAGCTCATGGAGAAGGTCGTCAAGGCCGTCATCCCCGCCAACCTCCTCAACGACAAGACCATCTACCACATCCAGCCCTCGGGACGCTTCGTCATCGGAGGACCCCAGGGAGATGCCGGAGTCACTGGTCGCAAGATCATTGTACGTTACTATTGCTCCTCACCCTCCTTGAGCCCTCGCTGACTTACGCTTCTCTACCTCGCAAAACAGGTCGACACTTACGGAGGATGGGGAGCTCACGGTGGAGGAGCCTTCTCCGGAAAGGACTGGTCCAAGGTCGACCGTTCGGGAGCCTACGCCGGTCGCTGGATCGCCAAGTCGCTCATTGCCGCTGGCCTCGCCGAGCGCATCCTCGTTCAGCTCTCGTACGCCATCGGTGTCGCCGAGCCCCTTTCCATCTTTGTCGACTCGTACGGCACCAACAAGGAGGGATACTCGGATGAGGACATCACCAAGGTCATCACCAAGAACTTCGACCTCCGTTCGTCTTTTCCTCGTCCCGTTCTTTCTCTTCTCTCGCTGACTCTTTACTTGCTCTCACACAGGTCCCGGAGTCATTGTCAAGGAGCTCGGCCTTCAGAGGCCCATCTACTCCCAGACCGCGTGCTAGTGAGTCGCTCTTTCGCCCGCCGAGCTGCCAGCCGAACCGCAAGCTGACCTCGCTCCTTCTTTCTCCTCCACCCACAGCGGCCACTTCGGCAACAACACCTACCCCTGGGAGCAGGTCAAGAAGCTCGACATCTCCAAGTAGATGCTCACGCTCTCTCCACCGAGTTCTTGTTTCCGCACGGAAGCGCTCTAGCGGTTCAACCTCGCGCCTTTTCTCTCTTTAGAATCCTGTTTATCTACCCGTATACCCACTGCCATACCCCCTCCCCCTCGTCCACACTCTCTAAGTCCCGCCTTGTTTTGACCTTCCCCTTCCATCATATCCTCTCGGTCTCCTCCGTCCCCCAGGAGGCCACGAGCATCACTTGCACCTGCATTGCCAAAATCACGTCAACCGTGCTGACGAGTCTGGTCCGATGTATTGAAAGCGAGAAGCGAGAGAGTCTTGTACAACAACGAGAGCGATTGTACAGCGAAGAAGGAGGGCCTTCGGAGCTGGGACTTGGGATTTTCTTGACTCGAGATTCGAAGAAGCGCGTCGCTGGCGCAAGTCGACGGCTTCGCCTCCAACCACTCGCTCGCCACTCGTCAAGAGGTGCTGAGCTTTCTGTAGGACTACATCACGCCCCTCTTGCTCCCTCGTCTGAGCTTGAGAAGCCCTCGCAGTTTCACCCTTCCTCAGCGACTCTCGCCTCCCCTCTTCGCCCCCTCGTTCCGCCTCATGTCGTCCGCTCCCAAGGCCAAGGCTCCCGCCGCTTCGACGGTAGCGCCTCCTGCCGCCAACACGAGCAAGCGTGACTTCCTCATCGACCTCGAGAATGCTGCTCAGAAGCGCTGGGCAGAGGAGAAGATGTTTGAGACCGACTCGCCGTACTCGGATGGCACCCTCCCAATCCCTGGAGAGGACTTCACCGCTGCTGCTGCTAGGGCTAGGGAGGAGCGCCCCAAGTGGATGGGAACTTTCCCTTACCCCGTGAGTAGCTCACCAGCTAAGAAGGAGCCGAAGCGACGACGCGGAGGGGCGCAAGCCTTCGGAGCTGATGAAGAGGCTGTAGGAGGCTGCACAGGGATGGGAAAGAATGCTGACCATGTTTCTGTACTCTCCACGCTCGCCCTCGCTGTTCCCTCGCCTCGCCGCCATGCTTTCGCCGTTTCCTCGACCTTCGCATCCCTCAGTACATGAACGGCTCCCTCCACCTTGGACACGCCTTCACTATCTCCAAGATCGAGTTCGCCGCTGGATTCGAGCGCATGCGCGGAAAGCGTGTCCTCTGGCCCGTCGGATTCCACTGCGTGAGTTGGTTCGCCGAATGAAGCGCCGAATCTCCGAGCGAGAGGCGTCGAGTGCACGGGGCTTTTCGACGTCACGATTCACACAAAGCTGACCTGATTTTCACTCCACAGACCGGTATGCCCATCAAGTCGGCCGCCGACAAGATCATTCGCGAGATGGAGATGTTCGGCCCCGAGTTCGATCAGGAGCCCGCTCCCGTCGAGGAGGTGCGTTTTGCTCTTTGAGTCACAGACGAGCCAAACGATTTGACCTCACTGCATCCAACAGCCCGTTGAGGCCGCTGCTCCCGCTGCCGCCGCCGCCAGCTCTTCGGACCCCTCCAAGGGAAAGAAGGGAAAGCTCGCTGCCAAGAGCACCGGTCTCACCTACCAATACCAGATCATGGAGTCGATTGGTGCGCTTTCTTGCTTCCTGGGCTCTGACTTGCCGCTGACGGCTCCATCACGCAGGTGTCCCCCGTTCGGAGATCAAGAAGTTCGCCGATCCCCAGCACTGGCTCACCTACTTCCCTCCCATCGCTCAAAACGACATCACGGCCCTCGGAGGTCGCGTCGACTGGCGCAGGTCTTTCCTCACCACCCCCGCCAACCCTTACTACGACTCGTTCGTCCGCTGGCAGATGAACAAGCTCCGCGCTCTCGGCTACATCAGTACGTTGCTTTTCGCATCGGGTCAAGAAATGAGCTGAAGTTTCTTTCTACCGACAGAGTTCGGCAAACGCTACACCATCTTCTCGCCCAAGGACGGCCAGCCCTGCATGGACCACGACCGTCAGTCGGGAGAGGGAGTCGGACCCCAGGAGTACACCGGACTCAAGATGCCCATCACCGAGTTCGGCCCCAAAGCTGGTCAGATCCAGGAGAAGGCAGCTGGCAAGAAGGTCGTGATGGTCGCCGCTACTCTTAGGCCCGAGACGATGTGAGTTTCAGCGTCTGCTATTGAGCTCGTTGGGCTCGGAGCTCACACACTCTCAAACTTCAACAGGTACGGACAGACCAACTGCTTTGTCGGCCCCACCGTCAAGTACGGTCTCTACGCTTCATCGTCGACCCTCGGCTCGAAGGAGGAGGTCCTCTACCTCGTTACCCGTCGCGCCGCTCGCAACATGGCCTATCAGGGTCTCCTCGCCAAGGAGGATGTTGTTCCCGAGCCCGTCTTCGAGTTCACTGGAGCCGATCTCATCGGATCCAAGGTCAGCGCGCCCAACGGAGTTCACCCCGAGGTCTACGTTCTCCCCATGGAGACCGTTTCTGCCACCAAGGTAAGTCTTTCGACACTGCACCTTCCCAATGAGCTCTACTCACCATACTCAAACTACAGGGAACCGCCGTCGTCACCTGCGTTCCTTCCGACTCACCCGACGACTACATCACCTCGCTCGATCTCAAGAAGAAGGCCGAGTACTACGGCATCGATCCCGCCTGGGTTGCTCTTGAGCCCGTCCCCGTCCTCTCCACCCCTTCCTACGGCGACCTTACCGCCAAGACCCTCGTGGAGAAGTTCAGGATTCAGTCCCCCAAGGACGTCAAGCAGCTCGCCGAGGCCAAGGAGCTCGCCTACAAGGAGGGCTTCTACCAGGGAACCATGGTCATCGGTCCCTTCAAGGGAAGCAAGGTTGAGGACGCCAAGACCAAGGTTCGGGAGGACATGATCGTCAGGGATCTCGCCTTCGCCTACTCGGAGCCGGAGAACCTCGTCATGAGTCGTAGCGCCGACGAGTGCATCGTCGCCCTTTGCGATCAGTGGTACCTCGACTACGGAGAGCCTACCTGGCTCAAGAAGGCCGAGCTGTGAGTGGTCGCCGAGCTTCCTCTCTCCTCTGTTCTTGCGCTTGGTGCTGACCCTCTCGTCCCTGCCTCTTGTACGCAGCCTCCTTTCGAGGATGAACACTTTCAACCAGGAGACTCGCAACGGATTCGACCGTACTCTCGGATGGCTCCGCCAGTGGGCTTGCGCTCGTAGCTACGGTCTCGGATCGAAGCTCCCTTGGGACCCTCAGTTCCTCGTCGAGTCCCTCTCCGACTCGACCATCTACATGGCCTACTACACCATCTCTCACCTTCTCCACGGTGAGTCCGATCATTTCGGCCACGCTTCGCTCTCGCCGAGTTGACCCTCTTTGCCCTTCGCAGGCCCCCCCATCGACGGCAGCGTCGTTGGACCCCTCGGCATCACCGCCGAGCAGATGACCGATGAGATGTGGGAGTACATCTACGCCAACGGAGCTCTCCCCGCCGACTCGCCCATCCCCGTCGAGAAGCTCAACCACATGAAGGCCGAGTTCTCGTACTTCTACCCCATGGACATCCGTTCCTCGGGCAAGGACCTCATCCCCAACCACCTTTCCTTCTGCATCTACGTCCACGCCGCCCTCTTCTCCGAGGAGAACTGGCCGCTCAGCATGCGCGCCAACGGTCACCTCATGCTCAACGGAGAGAAGATGTCCAAGTCGACTGGAAACTCGCTCACCCTCCGCGACTCTCTCGACAAGTTCGGTGCCGACGCTACTCGTGTCACCCTCGCCGATGCTGGAGACTCGATCGAGGACGCCAACTTCGAGGAGACCACCGCCAACGCCGCCATCCTTCGTCTCAAGACCCTCCTCGAGTGGTGCGAGGTGAGGTTCACCTGCTGCTGTCGCATATTCAGCTTGTACTGATCCCGTCTTTGCTGTACAGGACGTCACCAGGAACCAGGGCCAGCTCCGCTCGGGACCCAGCGACCAGATCTGGGACGACATCTTCTCGAACGAGATCAACGAGGCTATCGAGCTGACCGAGGAGGCCTACGACAAGTGAGTAGCGCTCTCTCCATCTGATCTCGCGAATGAAGTGCCGACCTCGCTTCTCCGTCCCGCAGGTCGCTCTACAAGGAGGCTCTCAAGGTCGGATTCTACCAGCTCCTCGCCGCCCGTGACGCCTACCGTGAGGCTACTTCCTCCGAGGGAGGAATGCACTCCGAACTCGTCCTCCGCTTCATCCGCGTCCAGGCGCTCCTCCTCACTCCCATCGCCCCTCACGTCGCCGAGCACATGTGGTCCACCATCCTCGGCGAGAAGTCGTCCATCCAAACCGCTCAGTTCCCCAAGGTCTCGGCACCCCTCAACCGCATTACCCTCGACACCGCCGTCTACCTCCGTTCCACTCTCAAGGAGATTCGTGACGCCGAGGCCGGCTTCCTCAAGAAGAAGGCCAAGGGCAAGACCTCGGGAGGCTACGATCCTACCAAGCCCAAGGGTGTCAACCTCTTTGTCGCCAAGGGCTTCCCCGAATGGCAGGAGCAGGCCGTCGCCATGGTCAAGGAGGCGTTCAACTTCGAGACCAAGGCCATCGACGAGCCCAAGCTTCGCGAGATTCTCGCCGCCAAGGGCCTCGCCAAGGACAAGAAGTTCAACCCCTTCATCGCTACTTTCAAGGTGAGCTTGAACGCCCACCGCTTCTCCTACTCGACGCTGACGCCTCGCCCTTTCGCAGAAACGTCTGGCTCAATTCGGCCCCGAGATCGCCTTCAACCGTGGCGTTCTGTACGACGAGAAGGAGGTACTCGATATCGCCATGCCCGTCATTAAGCGGAATCTCGACATCCACAACATCGATGTCATCCCTGCGCCCGAAGCCAATCCCGAATCCCTCGGCTACTCGGCGCAGATTGTCGAGTCGGCAGAGCCTGGAAAGCCCGGAATCGTGTTCTACAACACTGCCGAGTAGAACTGGTATCTAGAACTATCTCCCCCTTTCTTCACCCTCGTTCTCAAGCTGTAATACCACGAGTTGAAGGATGCTTCGTCGCGAGAGATGATGAGCCGAAGCCGAGAAAGGAAGCTGAGAAAGGGTCGGCCGACGCCGGGGTTTGCAGAGAAGTCTGCTGAACAGCATCATCGAGCTCGCATGCAGAGAGATAGTTCGAAGTGAGTCGGCGGATGATGGCTGAGCTGGCAAGGCTCAGCAGAAGCTGGAGACGTTGCTTACTCTTCACCCATCACCTCGCTTCAGCTCTCTCGACTCGTCTCAGCTCATACCTACAGATGAAGCACGTCGCTCGGCGCACTTGCTAGCACCAGAAACAGTTCGACACAAGGTCGCCTCGCCTCAGTCGAGATGGCTGCCGCGCTCTATAGCTCGGGTGTAGCTGCTTTTCGAGCAACATCTTACGAGATAGCTATTGATCTTTTTACTCGGGTGAGCTGGCTAGTCCTTTACAACTCTCTACAGTGAGCTGAATCGCGCCTACAGGCCATCGCGCTGGATGAAGCTCAAGCCAAGTACTACGACGCCCGAGCCAACGCGTTTGAGAAGGTTGGGAGGCTCAAGGATGCTCTGGGAGATGCTCGGATGGTCATCAAGCTCGCCTCGACCTCGCACAAGGTGAGCAGCCTTCACGGCGTCTCTCACTCCTTGTTGAGCTCACGCAACTCGTCTACAGGGCTTTCTGCGCGCTGGCAAGCTTTTCCGGATAGCAGAAAAGTACGACCACGCGGAGAAGATGCTGCTGCAGGCGCTTTCGCGCGTCGACGAGAAGAACGTCAAGGTGCACTCGGTGAGCTCTGCTCGTTGCTTCTCGTTCGATGTCGCAAGAGCTGACCTGTAGCTTTCAACAGGAGCTCTCAAATGAGCTGAAGCTAGTGCGCGAGACCCGAGCCCAAGTCGAGGTGAGTCGACTTCGACTCGAGCGCCGAAGCTCAGGCTGACCTCTCCCCTCCAGCACTCGCCGCTTTCTCACCTCCCCACCGAGATCTTTATCGACATCATCTCGCTCGCCATTATTGAACGCTCCGTCGACTATACCTCTTCCCTCACACCTCGCGTCAAACCTCCTCGTCCCAATACCCTCCTCGCCGCGCTCTCGGTTTCTCGGACGTGGTATCAAGCCATTTCGTCTGCCCCACGGCTATGGTCCACCCTTCGCCTCGACGGCGAGATCAACTCGAAAACCTTCAGGACCAAAGCCAAGGGTTGGGCGCTCAAGTCAGTCGGAAGGTCGGCGAAGGAGGCTCCCCGAGCGAAGGAGGCTGGTCCCGGACTCGACCAGCTCATCATTACGGCGGCTCAAGAGTTCTCTCCGATGGCGCTCCAAGAGATTCTCGTCAGCCTTCATAACATCGGCGCCCTCACGTCGCTACGGCACTTCACCATCTCGTTCGTCGACGGTGCTCGCACGGTAGAGGCCGCCAGCCGCGAGTCCAAGATGACGGCCGAGACTCTCACCTTCCTCTACACTCATCTATCGACCAAACTCCATTCCTGCACCGTATGCACGGGAGGCCGCATCTACCCCGACTTTGAAACCGCCTCCTTCTACCTCGCCTTCCCATCCCTCCACACGCTTCGACTCTACGGCAACACCACCTCGTCCAGTGTAGCGGGCGTTCGAGGTGACTTCCTCTCGCGCTACAACGTCATCAAAGACCTCGATGGGAAGCTCGAAGACCGACCGCCGACGAAAGCTCGCCATCTCACGCTCAGCGGAGCCGCTCTCGTCACGGATGCGCCCATCAGGCTGGCCGACTTCCCTCTCCTGGAAGGACTCGACGTGGAGGCGATTGGTGCTACTTCGTTCTGGGAGCTCCTCTCGGCCCCCAACGTCAAGCAATACCACGCCGTCGTCTATGGCGAGAATCATGTCGTCGAGCTCCCGCTCCCCAAGGTCGCAGAAGCATGGAGCCGGGTCGAGTCGCTACGGGTCGGCGGAGCCAAGAGATTTGCCCCTCGGCTCCTAGGTGAGGCCATCTCGTCGCACATCTCCTTCGCCCACCTCACCAACCTCGACCTCGCCTTCGTCTCGCTCTCGACCCCTCAACTCGCCCTCTTCGACTCGTCCAACGCCCCCGCACTCAGCATCCTCAACCTTTCTTCCACCACATGCTCCACCCTTGGCACCTCCTTCGCTCTTCCCACCTTTGCCGCTCTCAAGGTCCTCAACATCTCGCACACGCTCTGGGTCAACGACGACACCATTCGGTCGCTCGTCTCCCTCACGCCCCAACTCGAGCGTCTCAGCGCCATCGGTTGCGTCAACGTCTCCGGGAGACCTTTGATGGAACTCGTGCGATTCCGCATGCCGCCCGCGGTCGTCGCCGAAGAGGCCGGAGGAGTGGTCGAGCCAGTGAGGCGATATTCGCAGCTGGTGGAGCTGAAGGTGGACGGATGTACCAAGATTGAGACGCCCGCGGTGGACTGGCTGAAGAAGCATGTGCAGTCGTTCAAGTTCACTTGGCTCGACCCCGCCGAGTCGAAGGGAAGGAAGCGGGCAAGGCTGCAGTAGTTGGAGGCTGGCGGTGTCCTGAAGAGTGACTGAGTCGGTACACCAGATTTAATTTACATCGATGACCTTGCTACCTTCGACTCGCGCCGTCCCGCGAGCCCGACTATGAAACGCCTATTTTCTCGTTCCCAAGTACTGAAGTGGTGCTACAACCGACAAGTGTCCAAAGCCCATGCGATCGTCCATCACGCTAGAAGTAACCCTCACGACCCATGCTCGACGCGGTCGATGGCGAACGCGAAGTAGGTGAGCGGAGGGGAGGCGAGACCATGGGCGCCGAGAGGGAGTCGCTCGACTCGGTGCGGAAGAACCCTTGAAGGCCTCGCCCCGGCGAGCGCCCTCGGCCCGGATCGGTCGGCGTGGGTGGATCCGACTTGATGAGAGGGGCGTAGGTGATTCCTCCCTCGCCTTCCTCGCGAAGCAGCTCTTGCCCGTGGAACTTGATGACTCTGCGAGCGAGCGAGCGAGCGAAAGGGATCAGCGCCCGGAAAAGGCAAGCCTAGCAGCTCAGTACTTACTGCTTCATCTTGAAGCCGCAGAGACACGGGGGAGCCTTGTCCGCCTCGTCGATTTGGAGCGCCGGATCGTAGAAGGAGTAGGCGGGTAGGGTGAGTGAATCGACGAAGCAGCAGCACTGAGAGGTCCGCCGAAGTAAGGAGAAAAATAGACGGACAGAAAAAGGCGTCAGCACTCGGCTACTTTCGAGGCAGAGAAGCAAAGCTCACCGAGAAGACTTCCAACCCCTTTGATACGACCAGCTTCTTGCGATCCGGCACCTTCTCCCGCTCCTTCTCCCTCTCCTTTTCCTTCTCTTTCTCCTTGTCCTTCTCCTTCTCTTTGCCCTTGCCATCCTTGACCTTGGGGCTCTGACTCCTCCCCAGCTCTGCCGCCTCCTCCGGCGTGACAACGCGGTAGGTGACCTCCATAGCGATGTCGTGCTTGACGCGAATGGCCGACTCGGTCAGCTCGTGCGTCGAGGGCCGAAGGCTCGAATCGTCCGGGAGGCGAGCCAGATGATGGATCTTGTACTCCTCCTCGGGCGCAATCATCTTGAGCGGACCGACGCGAGCTTGGGAAGGCATGCGATCTACAGGAGTGGTGTCGGCGACCGTGCCGAAGTTGGGAGGGTTCTTGCCGTCGAGGTGGATGATCGTTCGGACGTCGGTGGGAGGGGTCGCTACGCGATTCGGGTCGGTCGGGGAGGTGATGATGAAGTGCTGGTTGATCTTGATTTTAATGGAGTAGATCATGACGTTGAGAGGAGGGGAGACGAGGTGGAAACGGAAGAGGAGGAGTCCTCCCACCTGTAAAAGTCGGGGAACGTGCTCGATCAGCCTGCGAACGAATATCTCGAGGAGGGTGAAAACTGGCGTACCATGACATGCTGGGATTGAAGAGCCATGGTGTAGGGCTGTAGGGAAGGGAAGATGTCAGCGCCTGCAGGTGCAGTCGCCTCTCGGTCGTCTCGGCGACTGGAAAAGGCTCGGTCGAGGGTCCTGAGCGCGAGAAAACTCGGAGAGACACTTACCCCAAGGTCGTTGAGCATTCCCTCGAACCTGTGGTCGAGTAGCGGCGGTGGCTCCGAGGCGCCTGAACCTCCAGGCTGCGAAAGGAGAAAGGGTCAGCGAAGCTCCGAACCCTCCTCGCCGAAAAGCGCGTCACACTCACATTAACAATGAGAAAGAGCGGCTTCTCGGTACTGAGCACATCTCCACCGAGCTGTCCTAACCCTTTGGCCTTGGCCACCACGGTATGCCTCACCCGTCCCCATTGACAGCGCTCGCAGGTCGGAGTTGACGACGGGACGATAATAGAAAAGGAGAATTGGTGCTCCCCCTTGTCGAGCACGACCTCGTCCTTGCCTGAGAAAAGTGCTACCTCCTTGTCGAGGCAGATGCTTGACTCGTAGGGCCGCGAGTCGCCCCAGGAGATATCTTGTCGCCCGACGAGGCGAACCGTGAGGTGGTTGAGCGAGCGCTTCTTGGGGAGATACAGCGTGACGCTGCGAAGGGGCGGCATAAGCTTGGTAAAACCTCGGAAGTCCCACTGCTGCTCCACGAGACTCACGTTCCCTGCAGAACCGGGTCCTCAGCAGGGAAGTCCTTTGGCGTCGGATGAAGGAAGAGAATGTCCTCGCTGAGGGTGATCTACAGGGCTCGGAGGGCGTCAATGAGGTGTTAGAGTGTACTGGACTGCTGCACTGCTCACCCTGAGGTTGGGCTGCGCTAGACCGACCAAGCCGAAGATTCCTGGCGAGCCGCTCCTCGTGCGCGCCATCGGAGGGCGAGAGCTGCTGGCTGCTCGCTCGCTCGGACCAGGAGGAGCACTTGCCTGTCGCGCGCTGGGCTTGCCGAACGGCTGGCGCGACATGGCGGGGAGGTTGGTCGGAGCTCGCGAGCGGGCAAGAGGCAAGAGTTGCTTTCGCTTCGCGCGCGACTTGAAGGGGTCATCGTCGCAGCGACAAGCTAGCGAAATAACTCGGTGAATAATCTTAACAACACCAACATGAACTAGACTCCCATCTACTACCCCTCGCTCGAATCGGTATCCCCCCTTCGCAGCGCAGCAGGCCTTCCTGGCCGACCCCTGCTTCGCTCTTCTCCCTCGTCCTTGACCAAGTGAGCGTAGGTAACGCCTTGCTCGCCTTCCTCCTGTAGCAGAGTCCCACCGTGATGCTTAACAATCCTGTGCAGTGAACAAAAGTCAGCGAAGTGGGCTTGAAAGCAATCTCGGCCCAAGATCGTTCACACCCGACGGCTCTGGAAAGCGGAACCGAATGGCGAAGAAATAATGAAGAGGGAAAAGAAACTGCGTACATGGCTATTGGGAAGCCGCACATGCATGGAACCTCGCCTTCCGGCCGCACAGGATTAGGATCTTGCTCCTCATACGGCGGCAGCGTGAGCGAGTCGAGCCAGCAACAGCACTGGGAGAGCGGAATGCAAGGGAAGAGAGTAGAGGGGCGACGAGATGGATGGTAGAGTCGTGAGAGTGGTTAGCGGGAAGAGAGGGGAAGCGAGTGGATCAATCAGCTCTCCCGCTCCGAAGCTCGGCGCCGGTGGAGAACAAAAGAAACTCACGGAATAAATGTCCAGAGGCTTGGAGATGGTGAACATCTTTCTCTCCTTCTCCTTCTCCTTGCCCTTGCCCTTTGACCGATCCCTTGAGCGACTCGCCGACTCGGTCTCGTCCTGCAGCTCCTGGTAGATGATCTCGACGACGACATCGTGTCTGACGTTGATGCTCGCTTCGGTTCCGGGTTGCGTAGATGCGCGAATAATGTTATCGTTGAGCAGTCGAACGAGATGGTGAGCCTTGTAGCCCTCGCCGGGGGAGAGGACGGCGAGAGGACCAGAACGAGGCGTCTGCGAGCCTGAACGAGTGCCGGACGTTGATGTGAGGATGTGGCCCATGTTCGGAGGGTGATGTAAATCGAGTAGGAAGACTGTACGGGCGTCGGGAGGCGGCTGCTCGATGTAGGGTGGATCCTCGCCGGGCGGGGATCTAAGGGTGAAGTGCTGGAGGACTTTGACGCGGATGGAGTGGATGGCAAGGTCGGTAGGGACGGAGAGGATGTTGATGCGGAAGAGAAGGAGACCGCCAATCATGACATGTTGCGATTGAAGCGCCGCCGTCCACGGGCCGAGGGCATCGTCCAATCCTTCCATCTTGTAGTGCAGAGGTGGAGGAGGCGCAGAAGTCGAAGTCGAGGCGCCGGGATTCACGATGAGGAAGAGTTCCTTCTCGTTGCTGTGGATGTCGCCGCCGAGGTTGCCGAGACCACGAGCTTTGGCGACGACGAAGTGGCGGACTCGACCGTACTGGCATCGCTCGTAGGGTGCTATTAGGATAACGAGTCGAGGTTGACAAAAAGTGAAATGTTGAGGATGCAGCGAGGGTGGGAGGTAGAGCAGCGATCAGTTCGGAGCAAGCGCAAGGTCGAATCCGAGCCCAGCTCACCAGACGCCGACGGTACAATCATGGAGAAGGCGAAGATGTGCTCTCCCTTCTCCAGCATCCTATCCTTGTCCTCCGCGACGAGCTCGATGGACTGCAGCAGCAAGGTGAATTCAGCTCGCGCTTGGGAGTCCCAAGGGCTGTCGCTCTTCCGCTCACCTTTTCGAGGCACACAAAGGACTCGTAGGGCCGAGTCTTCCATCCCAAATCTGTCCGTCCTGTGAGCTTGATGCTGAGGTGGTTGAGAGCTCGTGCTTTGGGGAGATAGAGCGTGACTCTGGGGAAGCGCGAGGAGGTCAGCCTAGAGTAGCACAGAGGTCACAAGAGCAACAAATCCGCCTGCAAGCACGTTCTGTAGCCCTCGCGCCCTGCTACGTTCCCAACTTACGTTCCCTCGACGCTCGGGTCATGAGTAGGCCGGCCTTCCTCCGCTTGAGGATGCAAGTAGAGCAGCTCCTCGGCAAAATCGACCTGTACAGCCAACGTATCAGCTTCAACTCCCGCTTTCCCTGCTCCCAGGCCGCTCGACTGACCTTGAGCGTCGGCGAAGTCAAGCCAAGCGTCGAAAAGACTCTCGAGCTGCTCCCCGTGGAGCTGCTCCTCGTCTGCGAGCCTGGTCGTCCCCAGAAGCCTGGGACCTTCTCCCCTGCAGGAGAATCGCTCCTGTGCTTCGACATAAGGAGCGGCGAGGAGAGACGAGTAGTTGCGGAGAGGGAAAGAGTTGAGCGCGCGCGCGCGAAGGTCGAGTCGAGCTACGCGGTGTGCCGTCGAATCGCCGGTGTGGAACGGTGAACAGACAACAGGGTCTGTGGTAGCAGTCGAGATGCGATTCAAGGACCTTTGCGATCCTGCTACCCTTCACGAAGTGTGGAAGTGAGTTATAGAACGAGCGCCGAACTCGAGCTCCTTCGCCGAACTCTCGCGTTTGCTGCCTACAGCGATGACAGATATCGATGAGCACCTACAGAGCTGCTGAGAGCTTACTCGACGATCTACAGGCGTATCCATCAGGCTCAGATTTGTTTCCTGACCCGCCGGGACTAGGAAGGAGCGCTCGGGGGAATAGGCCGGACGGTGCTGGTTGAAGATTGGGTCTTCGAGGCAAACGAAGAAGCTATATTATCAACAAGAAAGGACTGCTCAAGCTACGATTATCAACCTCGCACTGGCTCAGGGAAGTTCATCACGAATTGAGTAAGCTCGGCGCCCCTCCCGGCGACAACCGAGAACTTGGGAAACCCGATCCCGTCGCCGAATCCTCCCCACTGGTCCTCGGTGCCCTTCTCAGCAGTAATGGTAGCGACTCGAGCCCATCCTGTAGCTTCAGGCTTGACCGTCAAGCGATCCTCGCTTCCCTCGAGCCAATCCAACTGCTCGCCCTTCGCTTCGGCTTTAGCTTGAGCGCCCTCCACGGTGGAGGCGGGAGGGATAGGCGGCTGGACGAGCTGAGCCGCAAATCCTCCAGTGATGGAACGAGCGAGGAACGAGTCGACCCATCTCGTATTGAGAGGCATGGCGAAGGGGGTGAGGCGAGACGGGCGAAGGACGGCGCGGAAGAAGGGAGTGGTGGGAGTGGTGGGGTGGGCGACGGTGCAGAGGGTGGAAGAAGGGTCGGAAGGGAGAGGGGTGAAAGAGAAGACGGCTTGGTGTTCTGTAGGGTGAGGGTCAGCTACTCCGTCGAACAAGCTCGGCGAAGTCCAAATTTACTTGGCACCCCCCAGTTCTTGCGGCCATTCTTAACTGAGGAGGCGGCAGAGACGTAGATACGAGTCACCGACATGCCGAACTCATCCTTGCCCTCTCCATCCTTGGCAGCGCCCTCCTTGAACGACAGGTAGCCGGGGCTGAAGATGAGCTCGTCGTAAGGGCCTGGAGGGGCAAGCTGTCAGTTCTGTAGGCTGTACCACAACTTGAGCGACTCACCGACAGGGCAATCAGTGTAGCGCAACAGCATTACGGTGCCGGTTCCGCCGTGGAAGTCTGGCGACTTGTCGAACGAGGTGCCCTGCTCGAAGGGATCGTACGCGCCTGCCGGGAGGGGTAAAGGATCCTTGCTGAAAGGCGTATGGGTGACGAGGACCCACCCGCTGCCGTGCATGAGCCACGGAGCCGGTCTGGACGGTACGGAGAGAGGTGGGGGTTAGCTCTGAGGGGGTGTGAAGGAGTACAGAGGTGGAAGAGCACCTACGCCGGGGCGATACTAGAGCTAGACATGTTTGGTGGCTGCTCCGAGGTGAGATGGGATGAGACGAGGGAGAACTAGGAAGGAGAGAGGTGCAAGAGCGAGAAGCGCGAGGTCGTTCGCCGTTATCTTAGCTCGACGGGTTCACGCCGTTGTACAGCGGAGCGCTGAGCTGTACGCAGAGCTTACAACGTGCTGCTGCTGCTCGGCCGAGTCCGCCTGGAGAGAAGAACGGGAGGAGTCGAGGGCGTGCGAAGGCCAGAGCGAGGGGCTGGCGGCGCGAAGAAGGCTGTAACATGATACAGAACCTCCGAGCACAGACAAAACGACCAAGTTTGATGCCATGAGCAAAGTCCGAGCTCGAAAAAAAGGTTTCGCGACTAGGGTACAGAGGGGCCTCTGCAGAATCCAGGCCGCGCAGGTTGGCTTCTTCCGCATCCAATCTCTCACCTTCAACACAATGGTACGTCGCCCAGAAGCTCGGGAAACGTAGCTCACACTTTTTTCGACATCAGGCTCGTGGACTTCAGAAGGAAGAGTCGCAGAAGAAGGCTCAGGCTGCTGCTAAGGCGAAGGCCGGTGGAAAGAGTAACCTGAAAACGAGGGAGGCCGCCTTCAAGGTTAAATGTCGTAAATGCAAGTCCTTCAGTACACGTTACGCAACCCTGTACCTCCCTGTGGTCGACCAGGACCCGCAGGGAGCGAGGGAGGCGGAGGCGCGGCGTTGAGCGCTCTCGGGGCTGACCTCGGCTCTCCCTCGCAGGCATGCTCCCTCTGTCGGACTACAAGAATTTCACCGAGCACTGGAACGCCAAGCACCCCAAGGATCCCATGCCTACTGAGGAGGAGGCCAAGGCCTGAGGGGATCATCGACAGAAGAAGCGCAGGTTCGAGGCCATTGAGGAGAGCTGTTGAGGTCACTAAGGAGGATGGTTGTCGGCGAGTAGAGTGTACTGCTATGATGGATGTTTTTCGGGCTACAAGGAGCTACCGCTGGCGCTTTACAGGCTCAGCAAAGCCCAGTGTGAACCGCCGACGAGGCTCAAGACGCACGTTTGGCCTTCACTGACCTCGATGCTGAGGGCTACAATACTTAAGCGATACTTTTTTTGATAGCTCTTTGCATCTGCCTGCAGACGTGACGCCTTTTGTCGTCCACCATGGCATCGCCGAGGCTCCGACCCCAAGCGCCGAACCTTCGCACGGTGACCTACAGGGCTGGCAGTGGTCCTGAATTGATTCTGAAGGTACTCAAATACTCTGCTGACTCTTAGACGCCGACCAAGTTGTCCGCTCCTGGCTCTCTCTCTCTGCGAACTCGGCGTCGATTCAGTCACTCCCGTCTTCCTGCCTCGCCCTGCCCTCGCCGTTCACCCCATCATCCCTAGGGCCGCCGTCATCTCATTGGTCTGTAGCGTCATACTCACCCACTCAGTCCCTGCGCTGCGCCATGCGAGAGATGCTCGACCTTCGCGATGGGGTCAACTCGGAGATGGAGGACGGTTGAGGAACGATCCCAAGGGGCTGGCTCAGAGGGCGATGAATTATTACAAGCTAAGAGAAGGATATTCGTGGGCTAGCGGTAGCCACGGGGAGGGTCTCAATGAGGAGAGCGACGAGAGCGGTTCGGCGAGCAGGATGATCAAGTCGCTGTGATGGCACTCGAGGCAACCGCTTTCGACAACCTGTCGGGGTACACCAACAGGTGAGTTTTGAGTGTGCTTGCGAAGCCTTTCCCCCGCCATGCGGTAGGCAGGGAGATGAGCGAGTTGAGGCTGGCTCGGCGCTCGGTGAAGGCTCCTTTTTTTTGGCATCGGCGAGCAGGCGACGTCCGAAGCGGTCTCGCGCGTGCAAGGTCTCCCTGTACATTAGTACGCTGAACGTCAGGACCGTGTCATTCTTTTCGCGTCTCTCTGGCTCTCGGCGATGAAAGTGTAGGGTACGGCATGGCATTGCGCGCACGAAAGAGTAAAGTAAAGTGGGGGTAGTGATTGAAGAACGAAGAGTGTGCGAGAGAGAAGATGCGTGCGTCAAGTTGCTCTACTTGGAGGAGGAGAACTGTTGTAAGTGGGGAGGAGAAGGTCAGCGCCGAGTAGCGAGAGCGATGGGCGAGGAGGAATGAGACGACGAACCTTGGTGACGGCCTTGGTGCCCTCGGAGATGGCGTGCTTGGAGAGCTCTCCGGGAAGGATGAGGCGGACCGCTGTTGGTGAGGGCGAATTGGGTCAGCTTCCAAATCGTCGTCGTCGCCGAGCAGGGGGAAGCGAGACGAAAACTCACAGGTCTGGATCTCGCGGGAAGAGATGGTCGACTTCTTGTTGTAGGAAGCGAGCTTGGAGGCCTCGCCGGCGATGCGCTCAAAGATGTCGTTGACGAACGAGTTCAAGATGAGCATGGCCTTGTTGGAGATACCAGTGTCGGGGTGGACCTGCTTGAGGACCTTGTAGATGTAGGAAGAGTAGGTCTCCTTGCGGATCTTGCGCTTCTTCTTCTTGTCACCGTCAGCGGCGGGCGCCTTCTTGACGGCCTTCTTGGCCTGTGGACGACGCGTCGAAGGGTCAGCTGTGTTTCTCGGGCGGTGAGGAGCTGTTGGTAAAGACTCACGGGAGCCTTTCCAGCGGGAGCCTTGGAGGCGGGGGCCTTGCCAGCGGTGGAGGCGGGCTTCTTCTGTAGGGTGTGTGAAGAGCGACAGAGTCAGCGAGACTGTGACGGCGCGTCGACGGCGACGACGACGAGAAGAGAGCTGTGAATTACCTCGGCGGCGGACTTGGGGGCCATTGTGTATAAGAGTAGAGGAAAGGGTGAGGTGAGAAGAGAGAGAGCGAGTGATGAGGAGGAAGGAGAGAG
>MWVB01000012.1:252337-264462 GCA_003054985.1 Leucosporidium scottii
CACCTCAGTAGCTCGCTTCTCCTCCACCTGCACCTTCATCTGCTCCAATCGCTTCTCCTCCTCCTGCGACCCCCATTGGTAGGGCTCGAACCGACCCCCCTTCTCATCGTTACTTTTCTTGAGATTGCCGGCCCTACGCTTCTGGGGCTTTATGGTAAGCAGTTTGGGAAGGTGTTGGAGTGTCTTTTGAGGGAGGGGGTGAGGGAGGGCAAAGGCGGGTGGAGTGAGAAGAGTAGGAGTAGTCTTGTGAGGTTGGAACTTTGGTTGGAGGAGTGGGAGAAGAGGGGGGTTTGTGAGGTTGTGAAAGGGGGGGAGGTGGATCCTTGAGTAGGTTCGGCGTGGGCGAGAGAATGAGGGAAGAGCGACGGTGGAAGGATGTTGATTACTGTGTTTGCTCGTGGAAGAGAGAGAGAGGGAGAGAGGGAGAGAGCTTTGAAGGAGCGAGCGAGCGCAAATTTTCGAGAACGACACGACCGAGCTCTTCGTTCGCCGAGCTTCTCTTGCGCCGAGTCCTTTCCCGAACACCGTCTCGGCTATGTTCAGAAAACCCGCCTCACTCACTCTCGTTCGGCCAAGACAATGAAATTGAGAAGCTTTCAAAAAGCTGCAGCCATCGTTTCACGTCAACTCCTAGCAGCAGGGAGAGCCGCGCGCCGGGTCCAGACGGCGTCCATCTTGCTCGGCGCTGGCACATCGTATCCGTCCTGTAGCTGCTAGTGGAACGCCCGAGTTGAAGACGAAGAGACGAGAGACGAGAGCGATGAGCAAGATGTGGGAGGAGAGCAAGGGGCGCGAGCTGAAGGACGGACGGTCTTGAGGCGGGCCGGACCAAGTTCAGATTCTGTAGGTGAGTGCGAGATAGCTTGAAAGCGTTCATAACCAGACCTGAACCTTTAAATGAGCTCCGAGGACCTACAGCGAGCTTGAAGCTGCTCCTCGGCCGAGCTCTCCCCCTTCGCAAGCCGGCGGAAGCGCTCGCTCGAGTCTTGTAGCGGGTTTAAGGCTAGACCAGAGTTGATCTGGGATTACCTTGAGCCTTGTGCAATGCTTGAGATGCTCAGTCTGACCCCTCACTAGCATTCTCCACCGCTCTTCCCCTCTCTCCCTCCTGCCTCATCTTCCTCGTTTCGCTCTTCTCGCCCGCCATGTCGAAGCTCAACGTCTGGAACCCTCCTGGGAAGGTCCGCGTGTGTGGCGAATGTGGAATCTCGGGTGAGCGTCTCCGTGCCGCTGTAGCTCGATAGAGCGAGCTGATTTGCGCCTCATCTCGCGCGCAGAGAGCGAGCTGCCTGAAGGAGCGACAATGATGGTGTGTACCGGCTGCAGAATCATGATATACTGTAATGCTGGTGAGTCTCCCCCTCTCGCTGCTCGGCGACAGTTTTACTGACTCTCGCTTTGCAGCTTGCCAGGTCAGCTCCCTCGCACTCTCTCGCTGGGCGCGGAGTTCGCGCTGACTCGACCAACAGAAACGAAACTGGAAGTTCCATAAGACACTCTGCAGGTATCAGCAGAAGTCCGATGTCCAAGCGGAGCTCTTGAGTATGGCGTCGCCCATCGTCGTCGGTGCCGAGGAGGAGTCACTCCAGTTCTGCGGTCTCATCGACCGTGAGCTGCTCGTAGCGATGCAGCACGCCAGCAGGATCCATACAGACGCTCCTCTCACCTTCACCCACAACGCCGTCCTCCACTTCCACTACGACCCCTCGCAACCAAGCGTGCGCCGACGCTTCATCTTCCAGTCGGGCAAGATGCTCCCTCGTGGCGATATCAAGGCCCACATTGAGCACATCGTCGGATTCTGGCCGCCCCAGCTCGAGACTCAGCTCCTCCCCTCCGACCTGATGAAGAAGTTCAAGTTCAGCGACACCGAGCTCGCCACGGCCGTCCTCCTCCTCTTTACGCCTCTTACTCCCTCGCAATCTTCCAAAGGAGGAGGACTCGCCTCTTTGATTGCAGAGGTAGGTTTCTACCGCCTTCAGCCGATGCACCTCGAGAAGCGCTCGGCCGGGACACCAGCACGCCCACTCGTCGAGGATCAATGGGAGAGTCTCCTTCGCTTCACCTTGAGCGGCGAGCAGCCCGATGATCAAGATGCGGTGCAAGATATCTGGATGGTGGAATCGGGGAACGCACGACTGTGGATGGATAGGATTCGCCTCGCTTACGGCGAGTCGGCGTATCAGAACGAGGCGAGGATTTTGGGTCCGCTGATTTGCGAGAAGGGTGAGTCTTCGCGATTTGTTCGCTCTCGAGTCTTCGATTCAGATGCTTCTTCCCCTCACAGAAGCCAAGGAGAAGCCGATCAGGTCGAAGGATCGCTCGGAGAAGACTTGGGCGCCGAGCAAGGCCGTGTGAGATGGGTACGTTTCCATGCTTCCCCCACACCTCGAGATGAAGCTAATTCTGTTCTTTACCCTTTATCCTCAAACTTGAAGCTGTGTACTCACTTTTTTGGAACAAGCTCGCCTTCTGCCTGTCATCACGAGCTGCAAGACTTCACCCTCTCCGCCCCCGAAACTCTCGGCTATGAGCTTTTGCTCCACCTCGACTTTTGGCTCTCGCTGTTTTCATGCTGGCCCCATTCACTGCTCTTTCTGTCCCTCATCCTCCTCCGACTTGCCGGATTTCGGCTGAACCGGCTCCTCCTCCGAAGCTAGCGCTAAACGTCAGCCCTATGGCGATACAGCCGGCGGGGAACATGGAAGTGAGGAAGAACCTACAGAGCACAGTGAGTGACACGCGATGCTTCTCTCTTCCACTCCTTCTCTCCGCAATTCTCCCCCAGTCGGTCCCCCGCTGATGCTTCTTCCTCCCCTCTTCGCCCTCCTAAGCGCTGCTTCCTCCCTGGCTTCGCCGCTCAGCAAGAGGGATTCAGCCAATCCCACCGTCGCTATCAAGAACGGGACTCTAATCGGTCGCTACGAGCCTCTTCTTAAGCAAGACCTCTTCCTCAACGCGCCGTACGCCCTTCCTCCCGTCGGCGATCTCGTGAGTCAACTTCCTCCCACTCTCACACCTTGCTCGCTCACCCATGCGTTTCGGTACGTACAGCGCATCGCCAATCCTCATCCATACAACCTCTCCTGGAGCTCTCCTCGTGATGCAAAAGACTGGGGCAACGTCTGTCCCGGCTCGGGCATCAGCTCGTCGAACAATGCGAGCTTGGGCCAGAATTACAACCTCAACGAGGATTGCTTGAACATCAACATCATCCGACCCGAGGGAACGAAAGAGGGAGACAAGCTTCCCGTGCTCTTCTGGATGTGAGTCGGGAGGATTAAACCGGCGCCGAGACGTGGACGCTGATTTTCCTCCTCGTGCAGTGTGAGGACCCTGGCTCTCTCTAGGCGATCGTTCTTCTGACCTCGCTTGATTCTCAGTTCGGCGGAGGCTTCATTCAGGGAACAGCGGTAAGCGTTCACTTCCTCATCGCTCAACTTGACCGCCGAGCCCCGGAGCTGATCCTCGAGCGCAGAACGATCCTCGCTACAACGGCTCCTACCTTGTTCAACGCTCGGTCGAGCTCGGGGAACCAATTGTACGTGACCACGTGTCTTACTGAGCCACAGAGCTGACGCCTCGCTCCGAAACTAGATCTTCGCTTCAATCAAGTCAGTTCTTCCTATGTCCTCTCGCTCAAGATCCGGGGGTCGCTGACCTCTCCCCGCATACAGCTACCGTCTCACGGGCTTCGGTTTTCCTGCTGGACAGCCTGCCGCCGACGCTGGAGTCCTCAATCTCGGGCTCAAAGATCAAGTCCGTCCTCCACTCCTTTGGTTTCCTCCGTAGAGCTGATCCTTCTCTCCGCTACAGCGGCTTGCTCTTCACTGGGTTCAAGAAAATATTGCTGCTTTCGGTGGCTCACCCAACAAGGTCACCATTTGGGGCCAAAGGTGCGCCTGCTCGATTCGCTTCTATCGCCGAAGGTTGCGCCCAGTTAAACCCTTCCGTGTCTGCAGTGCTGGAGGCATGTCTGTCACCCAACAGATGCTGGCTTACGGAGGAAGAGACGACGGTCTGTTCCGTGCAGCCATTGTCAACAGTGGGGTCTTCGCCGCACAAAATCGAAGTGTCGCGAGCCAGGAGAAAGCTTGGCAAGCCTGTTAGTCTCTCCTCCTTCCCTCACTCCTCGCTCTGAGCTGACCCAGCTCTCATCAATAGTCCTCAACGTCACTTCCTGCACGGACTCCTCTACCTCCCTTGCCTGCCTTCGCGCCCTCCCCTACGAGACCTTCTACTCGGCGCTCGTCAACTCATCGTACAGCCCTGCTCCAATTCCCGACGGCGACTTTATCCTTCAGAGCCCGGTAAACGCTATCAAGCAAGGCCAGGTCGTCAACAAGAACATGCTTATCAGCGCTACGAGGGATGAGGCGACTTGTGAGTTTTCGAAACCTCGGTGATCGACACAAACGCAGCTGACCCACGCTCTTCGCCATTCAGCCGGTATCGGAGCACCTATAGGGATTCAAAATGAGACTGCCTTCCGCTCGGCTGTCGCCTGTACGCCGTCCTCTTCATGTTCCACTCTCGATTCGCCGAAGCTGACTCTCTCTCTTTGATCGAGCTTCAGCGTACTTCAGCACTGTCCTTTCCAGCACCGACTCAGCGAGTCAGCTCGAAAAGATTTCAGAGCTATATCCCGATGATCCTGAAGTTGGGTGCCCCTTCAACACGGGCGACGGAGTCGCCAGCTCGGGGCTGATGGATAAGCGGTTCGTCTACCTCCCCCGCTCGCTGCCGCACCTTGCCGAGGCGCTCGATCACTCTGTACTGTATCTTTGAGTCTTTTCTGATGCGTTTTCTTGTCGTACAATAGCAGTAACGCCGTCCTCAACGACCAACTGCACGCCGGCTCTCGCTACTTTGCTCAACTGCACTCGTCCGTCGCCTCCACCTGGTCTTCTCGCTTCCACCAAGTCCCTCAGAATCAAAGCATTGAGCTTGGCGTCTCGCACGCCAATGAACTTCCCTATGTGCGTTCCTCCATCCGAGCTCGGCGTTGGCGCTGCTCGCCGAAGAGGCAGATAGCTAATCTCAGCGTCCTTCTGCAGATTTTCGGTGTGCAAAACAGAACGATCAGGACTCCACTCGGCGTACGCAAAGCAGACGAGGCGACGAGCAAGCTGTACCAGACCTACATCCTCAATTTCGTCAACCACGAGAACCCGAACGGCGCCTCAGGTGGTAAGTCTTGCTTTATCCTGCTGCTTACTTCGCCTCTACATCAGTCTAACTTGAAGCTCGTACCTCGTATTCGCAGGTCCACCAAACAGTCTTTACTGGCCTCGCTACGACGAGGGGCAGGAGAGCCTCAACCTCCAGAACGGCAAGTCGAGGGTGGAGAAGGACGACTATCGGAAGGAGGGGCAAAAGTACTTCATTGAGCTGGCTACGGGTCAGGCCTGAGCTCGAGCCTCAGTGGGGAATTGGGAAGGAGGGAGAGATCGACGCGGATCTTTGCCGAGCGGGCGCGCAGGGACACAGCTTGTCCTCAGTGCCAGAGTCAGCGGTCTAAGTGAAAACCAAACGAATCAATCAGTCACGAGTGTAGGCGACTTGGAGAGCCCGTCAGCCACGTCAAATTTGATCAAGGCGCTCGCCGAGCTTTCGTTTCGAATTCGCCGACTCTTCCTCGAGAGCTCTCTCGCTCGCGACAACAGCTCAACAGCTCGAGGCGACTTTGCGGAAGTTGAAAGATTCTTCCCGTACAATCGCGCAGCTTGTACAGCTCGCACAGCAGCAGAGCGTTCCCTCTGGAGCTTCTCGCACCAGTGCCGAGCTCTGCGAAGCGAAAGGGGGATCAGCTAGCTCCTACAAAGAAGGATCAGACACAGCTCACCAAATGTCAAAAAAGGTATACCAATTATCGAGCAACTCGTTGGCGAGCACCTCATGCAGGGCGATCCCACGCTCTTGCGCCGAACGCAGCAACGACTCGCGAGCAGGCGCTATAGCGCCACCATCGTCGTCTTCGACCGCTTGCTTGCGCTTGATGATCAATCTTCTCCCTTTCCCGCCTTTCCATGCCGTTATGACTCCTTGGAGCATCTCGTACAGCTCAGCTCGCTCGTCGTCGCCGAGGTCGAGGATGGTGAGAGACTCGAGCTGGGGTGGGATCGAGTCGGGGCTGTTGAGCCAGGTGGTGATACAGGTCGAACCCTTGCCGACTGTGATGTGGCGAAGCCGGGCGAAGCGTTTCCAGTCGTTGGCCGAGAGACGATTGGCGATCATCTGCTCGTCGAACTCGTAGACGGCGAAGGCCTCAAGCTGCGGCGCCAGCGAGAGGACAGAGTGAAAGATGGTGTGTATTTCCGCCCCTGTGTCTGCTGTGTCGCCCCAGTCGAAGTTCGGCTCGGAGAGTCGGAGAAGTAGGAAGTTGCGAAGCGACGGGAGGGTTGTCGGATGCAGGAAGCGATGCCAGGCCGAGTGGGAGTCGCTGAGGTGAGAGTCGGTTAAGAGGAGTGTGGTGAGACGGATGAACGGTGGGGTTAGGGAGGGGAGCTCGAAGTCGACGCAGTTGCAGGCGAAGGAGCGAAGGTCTGCGCCGAAGGCCGAAATGTCAGCTCGGCGTCTGGGAATGCGTAAGATGTAAGACCGGGAACTCACGCTGCGCTGCTCGATAGAACTGCTCTCCTGCATAATGGTGACCTCCCATCACGAGGTTCTCAACGCCTGGGTAGCTTTCCAGGACTTGGCACGTCCCTTCCAACGAGTACTGGTCGGCGTTCCAGAAGGATGTTGTGTACTCGAGAATACGAGGGATTTCTGGCGCTACGTCTTCCACTCGTCGCGCCGGGTTCCCGGAGACGGCCACATGCCTTCCGAGCTCCCTCTGCGCCAAATTCCTCCAAGTCGGATCGACGAGCGAGAACGTCCTGAGGATCCTGTAGCGCTGCTTGAAGGTGTCGAAGCGAAGGGGAGGAAGGCTCTGCTTGATGATCTGCTCGGTGATATCGGCGGGAAGGGGAGAGACGACCATCGCTGGCGAGGGGAGAGCTTGGAGTTGGAGATGAGAGCGGCGGAGCGGACGAAGGCGGCAGGAGCGACCAAAGGAGGTGGGACTGTAGTCGAGGTTAAAGCATGCAGCTTTGTAATCCTGTAGCTGCCCCTGTGAAGTGCGAGTCGGAGGCGAAGAGACGAGAGCACATGCGAGAGCAAGTAGTGGTAGGAGAGCAAGAGGTGGCGGCGGTCGACCGGCGATCTTGAAGGAGAAGAGCGGTCCGAGCTCAAAGGAGTTGTAGGCGTGTTGAACATCCCTGCAGCTCTACCGCGTTCAGCCAGCCATTTTCAAGCAGAGCATTACTCCGAGCCAGATGAGACGCTTCGAAGAGTAAGAGTAAGCTCGGCGACAAGTCGCAGCGCCGAACACCGTCTTTCTGCAATGAGGGGTACCCTCCTCTGTCTCGCGACCCTCTTGAAGCTATTCCTCCGACTTTGTACAAGTACTGCGTACTTCTGTACATCGCTGCAAGGCTGCCGTCGCTCTACCGGACCAGCGTCCACTCAGATCGTCCCCGTCGTGCCCGTAGTGTGCGCTCCAGGGGCAGCAGTGGTACTCTGCGCTCCATTACCACCGCTGACCTTGGCGTAGCCCTCCCTTACTTCCTCCATTCCCTTCTGAGCAACCTGCTCGGACGATCCCTTCGACGAGCGGGAGGCGGCTGGCTCATCGCGGCCGGCGACGCTGTGGAAGGAGAAGAACGAGTCAGCACTGCTTCACGCAAGGTCTGTGACTCGCTCCAAAGCGCTACATGTCCCAAAGCGACTGCAGGAGAATAGCGCGAGGGATGCGGGGACTGCGAAACGAAGCACTCACGCATCGCCGAGTCCATCAATCGTACTGTTGATGGTTCCACGCAGAGCCTCTCCTGCACCATGAATCGCGCCAAATACTCCGCTGTGAAGCCCGGCACAACACCCAGTCAGCTCTGTCTGGTCTTCAAACTTGCTGGCTATGACGCTCACCTGGCCTTCTGTCCCAAGTCCTTGCCCGCATTGCCCGATCCAGCACCAGTAGTAGCCGAAGCAGGAGCAGTCGATGATCCAGCGCCAACGGAAGGCTGTACGAGTGTACCGGCTGCAGGAGCGTCGTGGTGACGAGGAGGAGGGGGAGGAGCGCCGCCGATTGAGGCGGCTCCGCTTGAGGTTCCCGCGGAAGAGGAGAGAGGGTTTGTTACGCCTTGCATCGTCAGTTGGTGTAGGTTGATGAGACGAGGTCAAGTTGTGGCAGGAAAGAGAGAATGAAAAGGCCGAAGCGCGGGAGGTGACCTCACGGCGAGCTTGCGACAGTGTGGGGCACAAAACAGCATGTAGGTCGATAGGGTCTTCTCACGCGACGACTAGCAGCTGTACGCCTGTGGTCCAACTCTCTTGCAGCTCTCTCAGACCCCAGAGCGAAGACCGAGAAGAGGGGCTCTCCGTGCTCAAGCGCAAAAGCATCGTACAGAGGCGGGCAAAAAGCAGGGCAGGAAGGGGAGCGAGCTCTTGATATTGTGATGGCTCCACAAATCGCGCTCCTCAAGCAGAATGGTGCTTTGAGCAGCGCCGAACTTGGCTCTCGGCACTTCTCCTTGCTCGCGCTGCTCGACCAGGACTGGAGGAGGAGGACCAATAAGATTACGAGACATGTATACAACATCCAACTAACGATCTACAACTTCCACAGCCCAGCCCAGCCTCGCCTTCACCGCGCCGACGCCGTATCGGAGGTGGCGAGCGAGCTACCCTCCTTCTCCTCCTCGATGTTGATCTGCAGCGAAACAAAGAAAAGTCAGCAAAGTACTCAAAGAGGATAACAGAAAAGCTATTACGTACCTCCAGCGGTAGATCTCGGAGCTTGGGACTGCCGCTCGGCGCTCGAGCAGCGTGTGGAGGGAGCTGAAGCGTGTGAGCTCGAGCTCGAGGCGAGCCGAAGGGGTTTTCCGGAGCGGGCGCGTCACTGTTGATAGTAAATAGGTCAGCGTATGATGGCGGCAGAAGCACTTCAGCTGTCTTACTCTTCGAGATTTGGCATCCGATACCCTCCTCCTCCCCCTCCTCCTCCCGCCCGAGCTGTCTCACCGACTGATCCTCTCGTGATCATCCTCATCAACGCTGTTCGACCCGAGACACCTGTTCCCCTCGTCTCGACCCCGGAAAGGTTGGGGCCACGGCTTCCGGTCTCGAGCTCGCCTGGCCCGATTCCACTCGACATGCGCCGAACAGTTTCTCGGCGCGCGGCAAAGTCGTGGCGAGTGTTGACTGCGGGTTGAGGAGAGTGACGATCATAGACACAGTTGAAATCGGGCGGAGAAGGAAGCGAGTGGTCGGAGAGAGGGAGGGCAGAAGCGGGACGGAAGGGAGAGTCAGCGCGAGCAGCGAAGGGCGAGCCGAGAGAGCTACATACGAGAGGTGAGGAGCGAGACAAAGTACAGGCCGACGAGTTGCCCATTGAGAACGACATGCCATGCACCGATGCGATTTGCCTCGGCGAAGAGGACGGCGTCGACGCATGCGACGACACAGGTCTGCGCCGAAGGGAACGGTCAGCCAACGAATCGAACGGCGGCCGACGAAGGGACCTTTGGCTCACCAAAGCATTGTTCTCAATCGTGTTGGCAATCACTACACCCAGCACCGTCCTCGTCTCGCCGAAGGACGTCTCTTTTCGATGCTTCCGAAGATGGTAGACGATGCCTCCCGTGACGAGGACGTCTGCAAACGCCGCCGTGCAGAGCCAGATGAAAACTCCATACTCGATTTGGTCAAACTTGCGAAAGTCGCCATAGTGGTAGCCGAAACCGGTGCAAATGATGGAAAAGGCGGTGGAGATCGTTGCGAAGAAGAGGATGAGGGCGGGAAGGAGCTTCTTCCTGCCTCCGAGGATGTAGACCTGGCGAGCAAAGTAGATTTGAGTGACTCCAGAGAAGATGCCGGTGAAGGTTGCTCCGATGCCGAAAGACCAGGGTGGAATTACGAGGTTGGCGTAGTCGCCGAAGTGTAGGACGGTGAAGGTGTAGAGCGTCGTCGAGAGGGTCGCGACCTGCAGGAAACCGAGGATGTAGAGGACTGATATCGCGATTACGAGGATCTTGGGATCGTTGTCGCAGCTGAGGAGGAAGGGAGGTCAGCCCTGTTCAACGAGCGGGGCCGCCTCAAACCGCCGAGCGAGTGGCAGCAGGGAGGGCTGGCAAGAGGTTGGCGCACTGTTGGTAGTATCGTCCTGCTTGCGTGAGCGTGATGCCGAACAGTACTGATGCGATGATGACCTCGATGACCTGCGAGTGAGAGAAGGGCGAGAGAAGGGCGGGGATTGGGTGAGTTGATCGTTCTGCTCGGTGCTTGCCTGCCTAGCAGCAGCAGCTTTCGAATACTTACGAATGGTCCCAGCAGCGACTCGACACTGGGGCGAGGGTCGTCCATGGCGCGAGCGGGAGTCGCTGGCCTTTGAGATCAGCAGACGAGCGGAGAAGGGAAGGAGTTGCTTGGCGAGCCGCCGACGAGGGAGGAGGAAAAGGTGCTGGACGGGGGCCGCCAGAGACCAGCTACAGAAGCCAGTCAATCAACGAGAGAGATGTAGTCAAGCAGCAAAGCTGGGCAGAGTCAGAGCAGAGGGACCGACAGACGCACAAGCTGTTGCGAATTGCTCGACAGTTGCTCGATTCGGCTTCTGGAACCTTGCGAGGGGCCCAGAAGTGCCATGCTAATCATCCACGAGGAGGATCATATGGCCTTCTGCGTAATGAAGAGCCTCTCCTGGGCCGTAATACGCTGCCGAATTCGCCTGCAGCCAGCCGCAAGCGCATGGCCCTCGCCGAGTTGGATGCGAAGGCTAAGCGAGCTTGGAGCCTTGAGGCTTGGGCGAAGGGTCGAAGGATGGCGAAGATGCTCAAGGAGCCAGCCAGAGTCGGTCACGTTGGTGCACCGACCTCGCTGCTCGGATAAGCTACAGAATCGCGTTGCAAGCAGGGTCGACAGCAGGCGTAAGAGCGAGAGAAGTTGAGCGGGCGCTCTATTGACCCTTGACCACTCGCTTGGCCCGAGTCGCCACTTCGCTACAGCTTCCAACTCGTCGACAACACTTTCTGAACGCGCCTACTACAGCCCTACACCCGCGTTCTCCGATCGCAGCCCGCCAGCTGCCCCTCTACGACACAACGACACAACAAGCTCCAGCTCTCCGCTCGCTTCGCCATGCCTCTCAAGCTCTTGCAGCACAAGTCATGGCACGTCTACTCGGCCGAGAACGTCGCTCGAGTCCAGCGGGACGAAGCTGCCGCACGAGCCGCCGACGAGGAGAGCGACAGGCGCATGATGCTCGCTGACTCGGAGGCGAGGTTGGATCGCATGCGGAAGAAGAGTCGCAAGCGGGATCGCGGCAAGGATGAGGCAGAAGAGGAGATGGAGAGGCAGCTCAGAGGCGAGAAGAGGAGGGATCTCGGCGACCAGCAACCTGAGGAGGAGAGCGGGACGAGGATCATCAGGCCGGACAAGGAGCAGAGCAAAGGCAAGGGTAAAGAAGTGGGATCTATCGAGACGAATGGTCACATGAACTTCTGGGCAGAGATGGAAGCTGGGGTGCGTGCTCTCTGATCGCTTGGACGAGCGCCGAAGCTGATCTCTTCCGCTTCACAGGGCAAGCCATCGGACGTTAGCCTTCAAACCAAGCTCGAGAAGGCGATTGAAAAGGAAAAGGAGGAGTCCTTCACCAAGGTTTATCTCGCCAAGCGCGGAGAGGGCGACCCCAAAGGCTGGTACGCTTCGGAGGACGGCAAGACCGAGCGGGAGCGCAAGGAGGGCGTCGAGGCGACTTTGGAGCGAGCGTGAGTTCTCTGCTCTTCTTCTCCGAGGCATAAGCTGACTCTGTTACGATACAGCTACAAGGACGGAGAGCACAAACGCCTCTCGGACCCAATGGCCACGATGAACGCCTACCTCCAACGCCGAACCGACATTCTCTCCGGCAAGGCTCCCCGCTCCTCTTCCTCCTCCCACCACTACCGCGAGCGCTACATCACTCCCGCCACTCCTGCCTCCGACCGAGGCGACCTCTCCCCCGTCATCACCTCCCTCCTCGCCCCTCGTATTTCGATAGTTGCAGCTGACGCTGTTTTGCTGTCGACGGGAGCGGAGCGAAGTAG
>MWVB01000012.1:264497-278432 GCA_003054985.1 Leucosporidium scottii
GAGCCCCTCCCCCCTCCCCCTCCCGAACCGACTCGCTCCACTCCCTCCTCCTCCCGACCAGCCTCCACCTCCTCACTTGACCCCAACCGTGAAGCAAAATCTCGCGTCACCTCCGAACGAGCCCGAGCAGCAGCTCTCATCGCTGCCAAGAGGAGGGAAGCTCTCGCTTCGTCCGCAGGGTCTTCGGTTGCTTCCGATACGCCGAGGAGTGAGTGGAGTGGAGGGCAGTACAATGCAGAGGCGACAAGGGAGGCCAAGGAGAGGAGGGTATTGGGTGGCGGTGGGTGGGGTGAGCAGAAGAGGAGGAGGGACGAGAGGGAGCGGGATCGAGGATGGGGCGGTCGAAGGGGCTGATTCGCACGCGACGAAGAGAGCATTGAACTGCAGTACCATGTTGTTGACAAATTACACCCAATATAAACAGCTACAACGAGGCCCCCTCCAGCTCAAGCGTTTGGTACGGCGAGCAGAACGGCGCCGAGCACGATCGCCGTCGCTGCTCCGATCATGAATCCCTGCCTGACAATCTTCCAATGCTCCCTCTGCACCTCGGGACTGTAGACGTGGCAAACTGGTGCCCAAGCGGGGATGGTTCCGTTGAGGTGGCTGTACTCTCCCTTCGAGGTGTAGGAGGACGGGCGAGCGGAGTTGCGCCGAAGAGGAGCGGTGGAGCCGAGGGATGGTGAGGGAGGAGGGAAGGAAGGGGATTGCGAGAAGGTTGGGGAGGCAGGCATGGCCTTCTCGTTCTCCCATGGGTAGGGGGTGGCGGAGGTGGCGGTGGCGAAGGATTTATCGTCCTCGTCCCATTCGTCGCCGAGGTCGTGCTCCTTGTCGCTGTTTGAGGACTTGGGGCGAGGAGTGGAGGGACAGGAAAGAGCGACGAGGGTGCCAGAGGTGACGGAGGGGGCCTGAATCTCCCAGGGTAAAAGCTGACGATCCGAGCCGCTGTCGAGACGGAAAAGCCGAGATCAGCTGGGGCTTCGGCGAGAAGGTAACGAGAGGAGCGTACAGAGACCAGACGGCAAAGCAGATGCGACGGGGAGCCATCGAGAACATGGCAGCTCCGAGGGCGACCAAGGGAAGGCCGATGACACGGATGCCGCGAGAGAGGTCGTTGCTGAAGAAGAGAGGAGAAGTCAGCTGCTGCTCCGTCTCAGCCGGCAAGCATCTGGAAACTCACAAGATGGCAACAAGTGCCGGTACCAGACCGAGGAGGAACACGGTCAATCCCATGCAGGCGCAGAGAGCGAGCCTCCTTCCTCCGGCGTTGGCCATCGCCGCCTTCTTGTGCGCCGCCAAGCTCCTCTGCAACGACATCTCGACGACATCCCTGGCCTCGGCAAAGTCACGAGGGCTTCCAGTCTGTGCGGCGTCGACGAGGGTCTTGTCGCGAGTGGCGGAGGAGAGGTTGAGCTCGAGCCGAGCGTTGGGAGCGAAGAAGGCTTCGAGGCCGGCTTGGAGGGAGGTGTAGAGGTTGACAGGGAGGTGTGCGGCCGAGTGAGGTCCTCCTTGGGTAGGTTTGACAGCTTGGTGGGCGTTCCATTCCTTCTCGTACTCGTTTAGCCCTGCGAGCGTTCCAGTCAGCGCCCGAGCTGAATAGGAAGCGCCCGTGAAGAGACCTACAGAGACAGAAGTATAGGTTCTCGCAAGAACGCTCTCGGAAAACGAGGTGACCCTGGCAGAACATGTAGCTCGTCAGCCGCCAGCTCTGAAACCGCCCTTGCAGAGCGCGCTAGCACTTGGGCTCCCGCGACCGAGCAGGAAGAGCGCGAAGGGGGAAGGGGCACGCGAGCGCTAACCCCCCTCTAACACTAGTGCTAGTCATTACAGAGCCCGAAAAATGAATCTCACCTCGAAATCCTCCAAGGAGAGCGGAGACAAGTACTTGCCAGCGAGGACATCGGTGAGCTGAACGTCGCGCAAGTCGCTCCTCTTCGCCGAACCGAGCTGCTCAGCAGCAGACTCTGCTTGGAGGGTGGGAGGGTAGAAGACGCGGGCTGGGATGCGGAGGAGATTGCGGAAGGGGAATTGAACGGCGTTGGGCGCTGGACGAAGGCCGGCAGGTTGCGCGCGGCGAGGGCGCGGGGCAGCGAAGGAGGGAGGAGGGGCGAGGGTCGAGCCGGTCGAGTCGCGGGCGTGAGGAGCGGCTGCCATGGCTGCTGGGAAGAGCGGGTGAGCTTGAACACAAAAAGTGGCTTGTGGTGCAAAGAGGGAGGAAAGAAAGAGGGAGAGGACCTAGAGGCGAAGGAGAAACCGCGAAGAGTCGTTGCTGCGCCTGAGACGGGAAGGTCGATCTTGAACCTGGGAGCTGGAACATCCGACTATCTTGCTGTACCTCGTTTCTTCGGCGACGCGAGAGAGAGCCACCGTCGCCTCACTGCCTTCATGGGGAGCTTGATAAGGTACAGCTCACCACAGCAACCGAGCAAATCAAGAGCATGGCCAGCTCGGTGCTGACCTCGGGACGAGCGCGAGGAGAGCTGGTTGCCCGCTTCTGGCGAAGCTGCAGGCGACCACGGTGCAGCACATCAGGAGACGCAAGTCCTCTTGCTCGTACCTATTCGTCCCCACCAAGAGCGAGAGCTCCAGCCGGGAGACGGGAGCAAAAGTCGGACTCGACAGCCCCCCCTCGGCGAAGTCGAGGGCAAGCCTGGATTCGGCCTCGAAAATGTCTTGGAGATGCTTCCGTCGTCTTGTAGCTCTTGCCGAGAGCAGAAGGTCTGCGAGGAGGGAGAAACCCACTCGAGCTGGTTGTAGATCATGCCCCCGCCCCGAGTCGGAGGAGGAGTAGGCCTGCGCCGAAGAGCAATCCGTGGGTTCGGCGCTGGCAGGTCTAGAAGTGCCGCTGCAGGTGGTCCCTTTGTACCAGATTGCACGATACGATCTCCGAGAGCCTGTCAGGCGGATAGCAAGGTTTTGAATAAGCAGAGGAAGCAGCAGAGATCGGGTCGAGCCAAAGTCTCGCCTGAATGCTCGGCGAAGGCGAACCCGACGATCCATCCGTCCTCCCCTGACGTCTGGCAGCCTGGGCAGTTCTGTACGATCTTCAAAAGAAAGAGCTGGCCCTCTTCGCCAGTCTTCGCCGAACGTCTCGATGAGCAAGGGAAAGGAACGAGGGGGTAGTCGAATTAGACAGATTTGAAGGCGAACAAGAGAGAGGAGGGGGTAACGATGCAAACTCCCAAGGAAAGGGAGGGGGTGTGATGTGGAAAAGAAGTAGCTGAGGGGAATATGTATGTGGCGCGTGGGTAAGATGAACGAGTGGTGCGGGAGAAGGCAAAGTCCGAGAAGACGAAGATGGGAGAAACGAGCGGACTGAGCAATCACTGCTGCAGCTGGGCGATGAGGAAGGCTTTCTCGTCCTGTGTAAGAGTGCGAGAGGGGAGAGTGGAGGCAACGTCAGCGTCCGACTGCGGCGAGGACGAAGGGAGGGAAGCGGGAGAGGGCTCACGTTGAACTGCTCGTCTGTTGGACGGGAGAAGGAAAAATCGATCAGCTCAGCTTGAGCGATATAGCGCGAAAGCTCACCTTCTCGATCGTTATGGAAGTTCTGCAGGAAGGCGACGAGCTTGACCTTGTTGCGCCGAAGGATCGCTTCAATCTGTGGTGGCTTCTTGGGGTTGGCGACGAAGACCTGTGTGCAGGTCGCCCGGCGAGTAGAATGAGAGAGAGTAGCAGGAGGAAAAGGAACGATCGAAAAGGGTCAGCGCGCTCCTCTCTCTCGCTCGCCGCTCGGCCGCACCTTGAAGACATGGAACGCCTCAAACTGAATATTCTTGCTCCGATCCTTGAGCAAGTTCATCATCATCTTGAGGTTATCCTCGTTGGCAATGTAGCGGGTCATGACCTTGAAGTTTGTTCGGTCGAGCAAGATCTCGCCGAGCAGCTTGAGGGATTGACGCTTGGTCACGTAGTTGGTGGACTGGACGAGGAGGGCGTAGGAGCTGAAGAACTGTGGTGTCGAGACGGAGAGGGTTAACGAGGTAACGTGAGGCGGGAGGGAAGAAGGGAGCGAGAGACGAACCCGGTCGTAGTTCTCCTCGAGGTACTCGGCTACCATCGGCTTGTGTCGAGTGAGTGTCTCCTGTGAGTGGGTAGGGAGGAGTTAGCTCTCGTCGTGAGATATGGTCGAACCGCTCAACGCACCTTAAAATTGGCCTGAGCGTCGCAAGCGATGCCGAACGTCGTCTGCTCGATGTAGTCGATGAAGTTGTAGAATCTGCGGGCGCGCAGAATCAAACGGTCAGTCGAAGTAAGCCGAATGAAGAAGGGAAACGACTCACTTGTCCGAGTACAGCAACGTCCTGGCGAGCGGTTCGTGCCGTAGCATCTCGCGCAAGATCATGCCCGTGTTGAGCGCCACTTCTGCGTTCTCGTATCTGTCACCAATCAGATTAGTCAGCTCCTCTTCTACCGCTAGACCGCACGAGACCCCACTCACCCCTTCAGCGCCGCAAAGATGGTCTCCTCCCTCGAATTCAGATGCTCAACCGTCGGCCACCGACTCCCAATCTGCCTCCTCAGCAAATTGTTGAAGATCTGCGAGACGTCTTTCCTTGCCTATTCATCATGGCCACGAGCAAACAGCGTCAGCTTCCCTCGACGCCCTTCCCGAACCGAACCGAGAGGATCGCCGAGGCCTCACCTCAAACTCGAATCGCCAAATGTGAAGAACCAGGAGCTGAAGAATGTCATTGGCGTAGACTTCTTGAGCCAATTGCGCAATAATCTCGGGTTGTGGGTCGTTCTCTGCTTGTCGTTCGGCGTTGGCGTGGGAGTGGGGGGAGAGGGTCAATTCGTCAGCTCTCGGCGTTGAATGAGTCTGGGAAAGCGCAGAGAGCTCACCTCCATCACCATACAGCAGCAACTTCATCTGAAAGAGGTTCTTGCTGATATCCTCGCTTGCCTGTGCTCACCGTCAAGAGGAGAGGGAACACGCAACACCACCGTCCGTCAGCTCTGTCCTGCCATTTCCTCCCCTCCTGTAGGATAGCAAAGCACCAAAGAACTCCCAACTCACCTTCCTCCTCCCCTCTGCACCCGTACTAGCCGCATCCAACTTCTGGATCGCTTCCCTCGTACTCCTGATGAGCTCGGGCGGAGTCTTGGTCTTGCTCGAGGATTTGAAAAAGTTCATCGCTTGGGCTGTGGAGCTGTCCTATCCAGCTGATCTAATGCTGAGCGCGAGCTGGGCGGTGTGGCGCTGGAAGGAGGGATGAGCGAGGAGAGGGCGTCGTTGGTTGAGCGACGGCGGATGAGCGCAGGCTGCTGGAGGGTGGCGCAGTTGTAGGGCGGTAGGACTGGTGACGTGGTGAAAGAGGAGAGACGAAAGGCAGGAGTCGCGTTGTAGCCGAGTAGAGACGAAGAGGACGGACGACGGGAGGCGAGGGAGAGACGCGGCGCGCGCTCAGACGGAGAGTGAGGGAGGGGGGGAGCAGCTGTAGTGTGATGAGCTGCAGGCGAGTATACCGAGTAACCTCGGGTTGTCGTACAGAGTCGAGAAAGCGAAACGAGCAAAAAGAAGAAGAGCCAACCCTCTCCCGCATCGCCTTCTCGCTTTCGTGGCTCGAGCGCGAGCAGCGCCAACCTTCGCCTCTGACCAACTCCAAAAAAGGACAGACTAATGCATGCGATTATAGAGGGGGAGGGGGTTGGGGGCTAATCGACTACGAGAGAGAAAGGCGTTGTATCTACATGATTACACACTCGGTCTCGGCCTCCTGCCTCGTCGGCCGCTCCTTGTTCTTGGAAGGTCGACCTCCCTTTTCGGCGCCGAGCTTCTTGAGTTCGGTGAGGCGTTGCATGGCGCGTTTGTTGCCTTGTGCTGTGAGGCGAGGTGAGAGGGGAGGGGGGAGAAGGAGGAAGTTGAAGGAGAGAGAGAGAGCGAGCGAGGGAGAGGGAGGTCAGCTCGGTCGGATTCGGCGAGGGAGGGAGGGAGAGGAGGAGAGGGCGGAGAAGAGCGAGGAGGAGGGAGAGAGGAAGGGAAAATCGAAAGAAAGGAAGGAAGGAGGCAAACTCACCCGCCGCCCTCATATACCACCTCTTGGCCTCCTCCAAATCCTGCTTGACCCCAATCCCCACCTCCGAATAATACCCCACAGCATACTCCGCCTTGGGCAACCCCTTATTGGCGGCCCTCCTCGCCCACAAATACGCCTCACTATCACTCTGCTTCAACACGCCCTCACTGCCCGTCAAATACCACCCACTCAACGCCAACTCGCTCTCGGCGTCCCCTCGCTCCGCCGCTCGAGTGTACCACGCAATCGACCGCCGAGGATCGACAGGACAGGTGAGGGATCCATACTCGTAACACGACCCGAGTTTGAATTGACTCGGAGGGTAACCATACTGTCCCGCCTGGGTGAAGAGTTCCCTCGCCTGAGCCGGATCGTAGGGGACGAGACTAGGCGCTCCATTCGGCGGTGGAGGTTTCTCGTACAATAACCCCAACTCATGCAGAGCGTGCGGGTTATCCTCATCCGCTTGGGACGCCGCCCTCTTGAGCCATGCGAACGCCTCCTTGGGATTCCGTTGTTGACCGAGCAGACCGTTGAGGAGGATCATCCCCAACTTGTACATCCCCGCCGTATCCCCCAACGCCGAGGCCTTGCGGTAGAAGAGCACCGCTCGAGCGTGATCCCGTCGCGTGCCGGCGCCGACCTCGTTGCAAACGGCCGTACGGTAGGTCGCCGAGGAGTGGTTCTGCTTGGAGGCTTGGACGTAGAGGTTGTAGGCCTTCTCGTGGTCGACTTGGAGGCCGAGGGAACCGTTGCCGAGGCAGTTGGCGAGGAAGAATTGAGCGTCGGCGTAGGCGGGTTTCCCGAGTCCGACTCCTTGAGTCGCGAGCCTCTTGATGAGCTTGAGCGATTCGGCCAATAACGCGTCGCGATACTTTTTGGCCGATTTTTCGTCGCCCGAGGCCGACGAGTTGATCTTCTTGGCCGCTTCGATGAGGTACTTGGCAAAGTTGAACTGAGCTTCGGGGTCGGGGTCGGCCTTGATCCGTTGACGATACTCGTCGACCGAAGCCTTGGTGATGGGCGGTCCCGAGGATCCTCCGCTCCCATTCGACGAAGTCGTCGCTTTCCGTCGAACCGAAGCGCCTCCTCCTCCTCCTCCCGGTACGTTGAGCGACGACTGCGAGCGACCGAGGCTTCCTCCTCCTCCGACGCCGAGCATGGAAGATGGCGCTCGATTGGGGTGAGCCATCCCTGCTGGTCCGTACGGTCCTTGAGCTCCTGCTCCCGCCTCGACGGGGAAGCCGAGCTGACCCGTCGCGGCGGCGTAGTAAGGATTCTGCGCCGCCGCTCCGGCTTGATCGTAGCCCCATCCCCCGTGAGGAGGTTGCGGTTGGAACGGAGGTTGTTGTTGGTGGTAGGCGGATTGCTGCTGAGGATGGCCGTAGGGAGCGGAGGGGTGGGGAGGGAGAGCGCCGTAGCCGGGTTGCTGCTGCTGTTGTGAGGGGTGGAGTTGAGAATGGTGGCGAAGGTCGTCTTGAGGGTGGTAAGGAGTGCCGTCGGGGTAGTAGGACTGCTGTTGGGGTTGTTGCTGAGGGGGATGAGGGGAGTGACCGCCGAGCGAAGGCGAGGGGAAGTAATCGGGGTAGCCTCCTTGCTGATGCGACTGCGGCTGAGGGGTAACGCCCCCCTGCTGGTACTCGCCACCACGGTAATGCTCATCCGCAGCAGCATAAGGAAGGAAGCTTCCCTCCCCCTCCTCGGCGTACTGGTCAACATTGACACTGACGCCCGAATCCCTCCTCTGCTCTCCGCCAGTCGCCACGGAACCTCCATAGCTCGGTCGACCTCCCACACTCTGCGCCGAAGCACGACGAGAGTTCCTCCCTCCCTGCGCCGCCTTGCCTCCCGCGAGGTCCTCCGAGTTGGTCGAATAGACGCTATCGACCGAGTAAACGCTGGCCGTATGCCCCTGCCCTCGAATCTCCATGGCCCCATCTTGACCCATCGCACCCTCATGATGAGGGCTGTACCGCCGTTCGTTCGGCTGGCCTTGGCTGACCCGAGAGACGAGAGGGTCGCGCTGTTGGAAGTGCATCGATTCGAGCGAGAGGTTGATGTCGTCTAAGGAGGGGATGGCGGGTACGGAAGGAGGGTCGGAGGAGGAGGAAGTGGTGGGCCCTGAGCCTGGTGGACGCGAGGAGGAGTGGAGAGCGAGGGAAGGGGACGAGTGGTTCTGTTGGGAGTAGAGGCCGGGAGCGCGGGGGGCGCTGAAGCCTGTTGGAGCGTGGGATAGACGCACGGTCAGCGAGCGGTTCTGAACAGCTACAGAAGCTGGTTGAAGCGGAGCAATGGGCGCCGGCGCGTCCTGGGAGGTTCGTCGTCACTCGTCGGAGAGGCTCAAGACGGCCTGGTCGTCCATTCGGGAGAACTAGCTGTAGCGAGATGTGGACGACAAGATTATCCGCATCTGCTAGACCATGGCTGTAGAAGAGCCGAGCACCCGTGCGGGGCGCTCAACCATCCGACGCAGCCCTCGCCTGCCCTCGCCTTGGAGTAGCGAGAGACTTCCGATACGGCTACAGCGATCCCCCGAGCGTATCCTTCGATTATGACCAAACCACCGCGTGCCGTCCTGTCCTCCTCCCAAGTCCGCAAAGAGAAGAGCGATCGACTGACCTCTCGCCTGTTCGTAGAGCGGTTCAGGACCTCCCCACTGCTGAGTGAGTACACCCTGGGTAGGTCCTTGAGGTAGGCGATCATCCATAGTAGTACTCCTATTGGGAGGAGTTCTCCTCCTGCCTACAGCAGCAGATCCCGAGCCGATAGAGCCCCAACCCCCACCGCTCGAGTGACGCTCTCGCTCCATGGGTTGGTGAGAGGAAGGGACGCCGCTGTGGGAGTCGTCCAAGGGTGCTGGTGAGTGAGAGCGAAGAGATGCAGGCGCCAAGTCGTAAGAGGGGAAGGAAGCGAGAGCGGGAGAGGCGCTGCTGGTGGTGTAAGTTGACGAGGAGGAGGAGGAGGAGGGCTGAGCGCTAGAGTCGAGGTAAGACGAAGGTTGCATCCTCGTCTAGGCGCTGGTAGGGCGGCAGTCGAGCTCTCACTGTCGATACTGCTGATAGGTGATTCCACTCGGGTGGGAAGCGAAGGCCAACAGAGCGGATTGACGATCAACTCAAGACGAAGCGGGAGGCCAAGTTGCGAGGTGCAAGTCGAGTCCCACGTCGGCGCTCGGCTCAAGCTCTGCAGCGATGCAGGCAGCGCCTCTCGGACTGTAGCTCCTCGCTTCTGTATTGCTCAACTGTACAAGAGCTTCCACCGCCGAAGCGCTCCTTGGCACACCAGCGCCGAGCTTCCCACCGCCTAGAGCCTGAGCAGGTGGAATTCTGTTGGTTGTTGCATAGTAGAATGCTGCTCCTTCTCGCTGAACAAGTACAATAGCGCCATTCCCCCTCTCCTTCGGCGCCCCCTCCCGCACAGGCGCTGAGCTCGAAACAGCTGCCCAGCGCTATCCCAGGAACCTCGACGACTTCACTATCGACCGGAGAGTTTACTTGGAGAAGTACCGAATGACTGTGTGAAGGTGGGAGTGTCAGCTACATGCTCGGCGGAAGGGAAGGGAATTGACGCTCGGGACGCGGTGCGCGCGAAAGAGCGAGATGAGATGAGATGAGATGAGGGGAGAAGATGAGACGTACCCTTGGTGAAGAGGTGGAGGGATACGACCGAGAAGACAAAGACGACGGCGAGGGAGAGGACAATGACCGGGTCTCTGTGGATGCAGGCAAGGGGAGGAGGGGGAAGGGCGAGTACGGGCCATGGGGATGAGCAGGGAGAGCAAAAGAAGGTCAGCTGTAGCTCGATAGGAGTGTTCTGTAGAAGCTGTAGTACATCCCCCTCTGCTACTCTCCTGCAGCAGCCCACACGCGGCTCTCCGACACGCTCTCGCCACGTCGACCCATCTCCCCCACTTCTGCACCACACCACACCACCTCGACCAGCCCTACCACCTCGCTGCACCTCAACGCCCTCCCGCTCCCGCTCAGCCACAAAAGAAACTCACACCTTGAGCCCCGGATTATCGTCCTGGGTATACAACCGCATCATCGTCGAACTACTTCCACCCGCTCCTGCAGCCCTAGCACTCGTAGGAGCATCGCCTTCCTTCTTGTTGGATGCTAGAGCCGCTGCACGACGGCTGTTGTTAGGTTCGTTTGCGTTTGCGAGAGAGCGGAGTGGGAGCGTTGTGAGGGAGGGAAGGATTAGTGAGGAGCTGCAGAGGTACAGAGAAGGGATGTACATACCGAATTTGTGGACCTGTTGCTCCCGGAACGCGAGCGGGAGTGGCTGCTACGTCGGACATGGTGGAGAGAGAGAAGAGACGAGATGAGATTGAGGAGGGAGAGAGCAAGGGGCGCGCGAGACTGGAGGGGAGGTGAAAGGGAGGGGCAGAGGGTGAGATGCAGAGCGAGGGTGAAGGAGGTAGTCGGTCAATATAGCGTATCAAGAAGGTCGAGAGCACTGCAGAACCATTTTGGAGACTTCATCCTGGCCAACTCCGAAGTTCATTTCGCCGAGCACCGACCGCTCACTTCTCTTCGCCAATGCCTCTACAAATCAGGTCAAATCGCTAGTTCACAGCTCTTATTGATCTTTCTACATCCCACCTCGACTCCCAGCACCCCTGCAACCCCCTCCAAGCCTCCGCTCCACTCGGCGCCGAACCCCTTCAAGTTGAGACCTTCTGCCCCGCCTGCTCGCCGCCATAAGCCAGACTAGGCTGTCCATGCCCCTCCCCCGGATACCCCTATCGCAGCTGCTGGTTAGGCGGGTATCCTCTCATCCCCTGCCCATCGCCTTGCACCACAATCACCTGCTGGCCGACCCCGAGCCGCTCGCGCTCTCGCCGAGATTGACGAGCGACGAGGATGCAGGCGTGGATGGATCTGGTTTGCGATATATAGGTGTCAGTACGGGGCATGGTATCTGATGCGAAGACGAGAGACCAACCCCCGGAAGCCAGAGGATGGAGAGGAGGATGTTAAGAATGAGATGACCTGCTCCCCGCGCGTCCGAGTCGGCGCGCGCAGAGGCGAAAGGTCGGGTCAGTACTGGCGTAACGGAAGAGAGGAAGTCAGTACAGCGTACCTGAGCATCCAGAAGGTCAAGCAGTGCTCCCTCGCTGTTGAGCAGAAAACCTAGCGAGATAAACGCCGAGGTGCTTTCGGCAAAGGAATGGGTCACAGAGGGTGCTGACGTTCCATGTACAGCTCGGTACTCACTTGAAACTGCTAGGAGAGTATTATACACCAAGCACAGCCTTCTAAGCGGTCGGTGGGGTCCAATCCTCCAACGAGCAGCAGCAAAAAGGGGCGGGAGCGGGGTTGTCCATCGTCGAAAGCGTTGGCGAGAGAGTTGGGTGAGAGGGTATTGAGTAATGTAAAGAGCTGTCGAGTTCTGAAACGAGGCGTGAGCTACTCTTACCTGCACTGCAGAACTCGAGCGAGCTTTGCCGGCCTGCGAAGGAGTGAGCGCGACCGAGGAGCAGCTCAAGCTCGCTGTAGGTCCTCGGAGCTCATTTAAAGGTATATCTGACTTTGAACGCTCTCAAGCTACTTCGCGCTCGCCTACAGAATCTGAGCTCGGACCACCTTCGCCCTCTCCCAGACCGTCCGTCTTTCAGCTCGCGCCCCTTGCTCTCCTCCCACAACTTGCTCATCGCTCTCGGCTCTCGTCTCTTCGCTTCCGACTCGCGCTTCGCCAGAGCAGCTGAAGGACGACAACACTACACTCCTCCACCTCAGCTACAACCTCACCTCCTCTCGCTGCTCTTTCCCCTGCCTTCGTCCGCCGCTCTCATCTCCAACTCGAAGCTCTCCCTCGACAAGCATGGTCGTCCCTCCTCTTCCCGTCGAGATCACCGAGCAGATCATCAAGCAGAGCCTTCCTTCCCTTCGTTTCAACACCTTCAAAGAGCGCTACAGGATCCTCAGGACGTTCTCGCTCGTCAACTCGACCTGGACGGTGCTGGCCCAGAGGGAGCTCTGGCGTGTCGTCTGTGCCTATCAGAACAACGACCAGGAGTGGGACGCATATCGTGCGGGGATATCGCGCAATGGCAGGGCTAGGAAGCTCTTCCTCGACTGCGACTGGAGTCCAGTCAGCCTCCTCGACGACGTCCTGAGCGATCCAGTTCACAAGCAAGAGCTTCTGCACCTGAACGTCCGAGGCGGTCAGATTTACCACAATATGCTCTCCCCCGTCACTTGTGAGTTCACCCGCGAGGTCTCGCGAGGTCTCTGGCTTGCCAAAAGCTCACCTGCGAATCGTCTCGCAGCCCTCGTGTCCCTCACTCTCCACACGCAGGATATCACCATCACGGCGTCATTCACTCTCCTCCACCTGAAGTCGCTTCATCTCATCGATCCGTTCCTGAATAGCGGCTGGTCCTCCCTCCTCAGCCCCTCCACCATGCCCTCGCTTCGCAATCTCTCGCTTTTAGCGACCGACAGGGTCAAGGGCTTTGACGATGGGGTCACGCCAGGGCCAAATCGCATCAAGCCCTGCCTCCTCGCGCTTGCATCCCAGCTGGAAGCCCTACGCATCACCGAGGACGACACGCCCGAGCTCGCCAATTCCCTCTCCGCCGAAGACTGGAGTCGCTTCACTTCTCTCCGCCGCCTCACGGTGAACAAAGGAATAAGCGATTCTAAAGGAAGGCCGCTGATGCTTGGCCGCCTCCATCATATCGTCTCGCGCCTCGACGAGCTCGTCGTGATTGCGATCGGAGGGTTGAGGATGGTCTACGAGGAACTCGCGGGAGCCGTTGATGCTTGGGCCGACTTGCACGTCGATTTGCGTATCATCAAGCACACTGCGGTAACCGGAACGGTGGAGGATAACGTCGACGATGACGGCGACGCTCGAGTTGGGTCCAGCGTCTCGCAGAACGTCGCTCAGCGTGGTGGAGTCGTCGAGGTGGAGGAGACGGATTCTTCCTACACGGAAAACTGTGACAATTTCTTTGACGATTGACCACGACTGGTGAGTCCCCTGTAACCCTCCCTCTCCTCGACGCTCGCTGACCGCCCTCCTTCGCAGAGCTCGGCGCTGGCGGAGGGAAGCTCGACTGGGCTGAGGAAGCTTGCTGTTGCTCTTGAAAGGTGGTATAGCGGTGCTCTAGAGTGAATCTCGATCTCGACTGTACAGAGGTTGGCGCACAGCGAGATGCAACACAGCGAGCTCGCGGTCCGCTGACGATGAATCGCCCAACTCCTTCTCTTCGCCCGTGTCTCTCGCATCACTCTCCAGCAGTCCGCAGACAAGCTACGATGAGCGAGAGCCCGTTACACCGCTCTATGCATCATCCATACTCTCGTCCTCCTCCTCACTGTCATCCTCGGACAGCTGCTTCATCTCCTCCTCCCTCGGCGCAGGCTTGACGGCAGCAGGTGGTGGTGCTCCCGTAGCTCCATAACGAGTCTCGATACTCTTCCGAATGAACGCCAAGATGGCTTGTGTTGCCTTTTGTGCGAGGTCTTGCGCTTCGAAGAGCTGTCAAACGACGGCGCCGAGGTCAGCTCGTCCGGCGAAGCGAGAGGAAGAGAGGGACAAGAGACGCACCTCATCCTCCTCAAACTGTCCCACCGAATCCACACCCACACACTCCCCCTCTACACCTCCCACCTCCACTCCAAACGAGAAAGCAAACACGAATCTTGCCGTCGCCAATTCCTCCTCTCTCGGGGTGGGATCCAACCTCATCTCTCCTTCTACCACCGCCACCGCAACAGCCACCAACATCCCTTTACACGCTACACCAGCATCCACTAGCGCGAGCATGGCAGCGTTGATCCTAGCGGCCGCTTCGGAGGAGGAGGGGGCGAGGGAATGAAGGGTGGAGGAAGGGGGAGCTCATTCCCCCTCTCATCCAACAGGTCACCTCGCTCCGCACCTCCCTCTCGCATCTCACTTC
>MWVB01000012.1:278632-384235 GCA_003054985.1 Leucosporidium scottii
GGAGGGGTGGGGAGGGAGGAAGGGGCGCTGGAAAAGGCGGTGGAGAAGGCGGTGGAGGGGGAGGAGAGGGTTTGGAGGGTGAGTTGGAGAAGGGAGCGTGGGTAGAGGTGTAGGAGGATCAAGGGGGTGAGGAGAGAGGAGAGAGTCGTTTCGGCGGCTTTGGAGGAAGGGCCTGTTTGATGGGGAGGAGCGTGAGTACGAGTAGGGACCGTGTGGTGTGAGATGTAGGATTTTAGACTTACCTGCCAGCCCGCGTAGAGGACGAACGTTGATCTCCAACGTCGCGCGATCTACCAACTCTTCCCTGATGCGCACCTCAGTAGGACCCGTAACAGAAGCCATGACCGAAACGTTTCCTGTGCAGCCGAGCCAGTCCTGCGTCAGCTGTGCTGCAAGAATCGCGCTTGAAAGCGAACGAGAGAGAGCTCACCGAAAGAGAACTTGGTGGAGCCATCAGCGCGAGCAAGGACGGATTGAGAGAGCGCTAATGGGCGCAGAGCTGTAGCTGAACGGTCTGTGCGAGGTGCCATCGTTGTAGTGAAGCAGAAAAGTACGAGGCCAAGGAGCGTTCCGCCTCGACGACTTCAAGTTGGAGCTGAACCCTCTTTGTGCTCTCCCAACTCACTTCTCCCGACTCTTTTCGACCTGTTCTGTACCATGTCCGACTCTGAGCAACAGGCCGAGGTTAAGCCCGAGAACGTTCACGTCTCTCTCAAGGTGAGCGAGCTACAGCTTCTCACTCGTCTCTTCCCCATCCCGCAACTCGCTCACAACCTCTTTCTCGCTCTGTAGATCTCTGGATCCGGCTTCCCTGACCTTCTCATCAAGGTCAAGAAGTAGGTCTAACCCCTACTACCCTCTTACAGCTCTCGCACGCCCAAAAGCGCTCGAAAGAGCTAGCTCAGAGGCGATCGAAGCTGACTCGTCCTCGTTCTCGCTGTGCAGGACTACCAAGCTCTCCAAGATGATGTCGGCCTACTGCGAGCGTGCTGGAAAGTCGCTGAACGAGGTCAGGTTCATGTTCGGTGAGTCGAACAGAGCTGCACACGAGCGCCACTGCTCGAACTGCTCGCTGAGCCGGGCGCACCTGAGGAGGGACTGACGGCTGATTTGATGCACTGCAGATGGAGAGCGTCTCCGCCCGGAACAGACTGTCGGCGAGGTGAGTCTTGTGCTCTTCTCCTGCAGCGTTTGTGCTCGACGAGAACGCGCGAACTGACCTTCGCTCGCTGCTTCTGTACAACAGCTCGACCTCGACGAAGACGACGAGGAGGTTTTGATCGAGGTTGCTTCCGAGGCTGTACGTCTCTCACCCTCTCCGCTCTGCTCAGCTCGCCCGAACCGAGCGAGTCGAGCGCGTCGCGTCCCTCCTTGCGCTGACTTTCTCACTTCCTCCACTACAGGTCGGTGGATCGTGCTAGACATCTTCTCTCTCGCCTCGACTCGCTTCTCCCTTCCCTCATATGCTCCTTTTTTCCTTTCTCCCTTTTCCCCGTTGTGCTTTCTCCCTCTCCCCTCGCCCCCTCTCCCTCCAACTCCGGTCTCGCCCTATCTCCAACCTCTATCCCGCCCCTCCTCGACGCCCCGCCCTCCCCTCTCGAGACCAACGTTGTATTCAAAGGTCTTTCTTGCGGTGTGATCTGCGATCGAGGGGGAGAGCACTGTCCGCCGAGAGTAAAGAGGCGAAAGAAGCCCGAGAGTGCAGCGAGAGCCTGCAGGATGATCGCTTCAAAGTAAGGTGACGCTGTACACGAGAATTTGAAGGCTCTTGAGCTCGACGTTTACTCTGCTTGGGCGCCGATTCAAAGCGAGGGCTCAGGCGCCGAATCTCACTCGTCGGCGGCGCTCACAAGAATTGAGGGCTGTGCGCTTCGGCTGAGATGCACCATCTATAATATATCATCACTCTATCAAGCCTTGCATACTGCTTAGCCTCCCCGAGCCGTCTTGGCTGCCTCCGATCGTCCCATGAAGCGTCAAACTTCTGCGCCGAGACGAGAGAGAGAGAGAGGACGTGAGGTGTGTGTTGGCGGGAAGAGGTTGCGGGCGACGCTCGGGAGCATTTAGAGGTGTGGCGAGCAGGCCCTCGGGTGCTGAGTGACTGGAATGAGACAACGGTTCAGCGAAGCTATCGATCGAGCTTCGAAGAGCGAGCTCACCTCGTCCCTGGACCTACTGAGCGACCACTACCGAGTTCGTCAGGTAGAGGGTAATCTACCTTGGAGCTACTATACATCACCGAAGCGTCAGATGTCTGGTTGCGGCGCTCCTCCCCTCTCGGCGACTCACCTCAAGCCCCGGCCCCGCCCATTCCTCCCCACCTGACCTCCACCTTCTTACTCCCTACACCTCCCATCTCCCTCCGCACTCCTACACTGAACCGTCCTCCCAACAACTCTCTCAGCGCCTTATTACAGCTCACACTAACCGCCTCGCTCGGCGCTCCTTCCTCCGGCCCTTCCAGAACTCCAGCAGCTCCAGCGTAGTCAAAAGGCAGATGAATTAACCCCATCGGCACCCTACTCCCCGCCGCATGCGTCGCAGCAGCAGAAGAGAATCCCGAAAGAGAGAGGAGGAGAGCGATCGTCTTGCTCGGCGCCGACGATGAGGACGAGGAGGGGCGCGCTTCGTACCCCACTACACCTTCCAGCTCCCTTACTACCCGTGGACCCAGTGGGCGAGATTCAGCTTTACACTGCACCACTACGGGCGTCCTGCTGCTGATTCTGGGACGCGTCGTCGTCCTTGCTACGTTCCCTGCTGCATCCTCAGGAGCCGTTGCAGCAGGAGAGGGTAAAATCCACCATCCTCGTAGATCTACGCCTTTGTCGCCTGCTCCTCCTACGCGGAGTAGGCCGGACAAGGAGAGCGGAGGGGAGGAAAGGAAGCGCAGGGAGTGGAGTTCGTAGGCTGTTCCTAGGGCGGTCGAGGAGGATGATGGGGAGGGTGGTGGGCGGAGATGGCGCGGGATGCGGGGCGGCATGAGATAAGGAAAAGGAAACCGAGAGGGAGAGGGGGAGAGGGAGAAACAGCGCGTGTAAGAGAAGAGGGGGGTAGTATACATCATGGATAGGGCAGGAGCAAAGGAAGGCAGCTGATGTGATCGGTGATAGCTGTTTCGGAACCTGTAGTCTGCTCGCAGTCCTGTTCGAGCACATCTCGGCGCTGAATCCTTCGCTCGTCGGCTTTCGCTTCTCCTGCTCGCCAGCAAGGTATCAAGCAAGTACCGTTGCTCTCACTTATTCTAAAATGTCTTCGTCCACCACGGCGCGGGCGCAAACGCCATCAAAGGGTACACAAACCGCTGCCACGCCCATCTATCGATGCTCGGGATAGCTTTCGTGAGGCCTACTTCCGCCCTGTTCGCTCAGGAGTGGTCAGCACTCGCCCCGAGCATCACGCTATAAAGCGAGAGAACCCACCACGAAGCATAAAGAAACACTCCCATCGAGCTCTGCCAACTCGCTCCCCAGACAAACCCGGCGAGACCTCCTACCCTTCGACCCGTGAGACGAGTGAAGAGGATCTCCCCGAGAGAGCCGCACCACATCAGGGAGAAGAAGATGGTGGAGCCGTATTGGGCGAGGTACGTCGTTCGAGGGGGGGAAGTGGAGGAGGGAACGGAAGTGAGCGCCGAGGAGAGAGCTGAGGTGCGATAGGTAGGGAGGGAGAGAGGGTCAGCCGGAGAGAGGGTCAGCCGGATAGAGAGGAAGCCAAGATGGAGACTAATGGCTCACCGAGCTCATGAGCCCACGCCGTCATCCCAAACGCCGCCAGACTCCCCATCGCCTTGCCCAACCTCCTTCCTCCTCCCGCCCATCTCACCGTTCTCTCCACGGGATCCCACGCCAGATAGTGAAACGGTCTCCTCAGCAACTGGTGCCACTGTGCTCCCCAATAATACCTGACCCCGTGGGGCGCCCATGCTCGTTCGAACAGCGGAGGGTAGGCTCGCGAGTCGAAAGGGAGGCGGAGGAGGACGTGGAAGATGATGAGGGAGAGTAGCGTGAAGAGCGAGTGGAAGAGGGCGATACCGGTCCAGGCGGAGAGGCCCCAGAAGACGTAAGAGAGGGATTCGGTGAGGCAGTGGAGGGGGTACTTTTTGAGCTCCGAGACGGCGCCGAAAGGGAGGGATCGGAGGATTTGGGAGACGAGGGCGAGTCGACGGGTGTAGGGAAGGGTGATAATGGATGCGTTGATGATGAATGCGAAGTGCGACATGAGGATGTTGATGCTGAGATGGAGGAGGAAGGTCGGTGCCGAGTGGATGGGAGGGGAATGGCGGGAGGATGTGCTGTGGAATGGGTAGCCGGCGCCTCGCATAGAAGTGATGAGGTGTAGGGTGGAGATGAGAATGCTGTAGTTTGTTCGAGGAGCTGGTGAAGGTGTAGGGCGAGTCTTGAAGCCTTTGCTCCTCCTCGCCGAGTCGTTGAGCTCCTGCGATGGCTCTCCGTCCGGTGCTGAAGGTCCTGTCGTCGATCCGTCCGCCTTATCTTGGAATGCGCTCCGCCTATACTGCTCCCTATCCCTCGTCAAGCCCCATTCGATCCCCTTGGCCGCGCAATACAGCCCTCCCATCGCCAGCACGGCATTATACCCTATCCACGCTTCTCTGGGCTTGAAACCGTATTTCCTTGGTGCCTCGACCGCGAGGTAAACCGTGACCGGCAACAGCGCCAGCCGGGCCAGGCGAGAGAAACGAGGAGCGAACGCGTCGTTGAGGAGGAGCGCTTGGAGAGAGAAGGGAAGGAGGAAGAGATAGAATCCAGGGGAAGGGAGCTGAAGAGGTGTTGATGCTATGGACATGACATCGGCTGCTGAGGCGGCGCGTGAGACGAGCGAGAGAGAAGAGGAGGAGGAGAAGAGAGAGAAAGGCGACTCGAGACTAGTGCGAGTTTGAAAGGGAAGAGTAGGAGGGCGCGAAGTCGCTGAGCAGTCACAAGAGTTGCTTGAAGCCGTTGAACCTGTTGTTGACTGCTCCATGTTCGCCTGCGCCGCTCTCTGAGCCTTCGCCGAACTCCTCCTTCCGCCGAGAGGGCGTCTGGTGGATTCTCACGAGTATCATACGCCTCAGAATAAACGTGTATACCACAATCTACCTGCCACTACCCTGAGCGCCCTCTGTCTCCCTCCAGAACCTTTGGGCGCTCGAGTTGGTCACTTCCGAGTCACCGCCGAGCGCCGAATCGTCGTTCGAGCTCGCGGACCCTCCTTCTTGCGCCCGTCCGCCTCCTGCACTAGCACTATAGCACCTCATAATCCATCCTGTCGACCTCAGTACCTCGAGTAGCGAGCCGCTTGGCGCGAAGTGAGGAAGGAAAAGTGGCTGTTGCGCCCGCCGCGACCGAGGCTGTGGAGGGTGACGTTGGGATGCTGTGCTAGCGTTTGAGTGTGCTTCTGTTGGTAGGTGGCAAGGTCGCGGGAAAGAGCAAGCAGGTAGAGGAGACCTCAGCTTGGATCAAAAGACACTCTCGGCCGGGCGCTCCCAGCCTGCCGAACTCCCCCCCGCGCTCTCTCTCTTGGCTTGCATCGGAGTCAGCTCAAAGGGGAGCAGAACTCACCGATGCCTCTACTTCGAGGTAGCGGATGAAGTGAGCGAGCTTGGGAAGGGGCAGCTCGGCGACCTGGGGCCTTTTCTCCTCGGCGAGGTGAACGAGGTGTTGAGCGGCAGCCGGGTTGTTCGGGTGTTGACGGATCGCCATGTTGCGGTGGATACGGTCGTACTCGCTGAGGAGCTCCCTCCTGCGTGAAGCCTCTTGGGCTGTCTCTTCCTGGGGAGGTGGAGCCGAAGCCGAAGTGCCGGCATTTACAGCGTTCCTCTGCGCTACCTGTTCTGTGGTAGAGGTGAGCAGTCGAATAAATAACGAAAAGTCCTGGACCCTACGATCATGCATCGCTACAGCCTGTCGGTAAGAAAGATCAGCTCGAGAGGCGGAGCGATTCTCTCGGCGCTGGACGCCGGCTCACCTGCGTGATGACACCCTTAGCCTTGTCAATGGTGGCCTTGACGGCGCGTTGCTCCTCTACTGCGACAGGAGAGTACGAGTGCTGGAAGTAGATGTTTTGGACGTTGGCGATGGCTTGCTGGACAACCGTCTCAAGCTGGTTGCGCTGGGTTTGCGAAAGGCCGTGACCAGCGTATAGAGCTCGAAGGCCTCCCACCTCGAGTAGAGCCTGCTGTTCGGTCATGTAGCTTTGGCTGGCCAACACGGTGGGCACTGGCAGTTGGCGGGACATGGCTGGCAGGGGAAAGGAAGGCGAGTAGGCGAAGGTTGAGAGCGTTCGAACCGTGACTCGAAACTCCAACAAAAAACGAAGTCGAGAGCCAGAGGGGGGCCGAAAGCGAACTCGCAAAGGCGCCGTTTCCCCCACACTCCGAGGGGACGGCTCTCGGCGCTGCGTTGGGGCGAGCTCGTTGCCTATTACACGGGTGCACCTGCAGCCATACTTGAGTACACAAGTTGCACTTGTCTCACAATGTTCAGCTTGATGAGCGCGCCAGCTCATGACGTGCGCCGCCGAGCGTTGTCCTCGGCGAGCTTCTCCTCCACCGAGCTGGCTCTCATGTAGGCCAGGCAGCGCTGAAGAAGCTGTCATGCTTCATACATGGATCTTAATAGTACAGCTTTATTTCTCCAAACTTGAAGCTGACGCTTGAAGCCTCTCTTATTTCCCTAAAACTCCCGCCGAGTTCCGCCCCTGCGCCGAGCGCCGAATCACGTCCTCAAGCCTTGCCAGCCTCTCTACCGTCATCTCCAAGCTATCACAAGCACCTCAAAGCTCCGAAGTGTAGCTGACATTCGCCGCCAAAATCAATCATAAGCATATCGAGCCGCTTGGCGCGTGGTGAGGTAAGCGAAATGGCTTTGCCGGCCAGCGCGACCGAGGTTTTGGAGGGTGAGGTGGGGATCGCGACCGTGCTGTTGAATGTGCTGTCAATCGACGAATCGGTTGCGAAGCGGGAGAATAATGTCAGCCAAGCGCCGCGCCGCGTCGGACTCGCTCGTTTCGGGCCCGGTCTCGCTCCCTCCTTGCGCAGGTTCAAGGGAGAGGAGTGCACAGATCCGAGGAAGAGGATGCTTACACTTGCATGTTTTTCAACATCTCTGATCGTGCGAGCGAGGTCGGGTAAGGGCTGCGAGGCGATCTCGGATTTTTGCTGCTCGGCGAGCTCGAGGAGGCGGTGAGCGCCGGCGGGATCGCGGAGACGCCTACTGTCGGCCATGGTGCGGTAGAGGCGGTCGTATTCGTCGAGTAGCTCCTTTCTGCGCTGCGCCTCCGGTGAGGATTCTTGGAGAGGAGGCGGAGCTGTACGAATGGCGTTGGCGGCGGTTCTCCGCGCTTCCTGCTCTGTACGTTCAAGTCAGCACAAGTCGGTGAAAGGATGAGATAATCTCTTACGATCGTGTAGCGTGACGGCCTACAACAAGACTGATCAGCTAGAGACGTAGAGACTTCTCGGCGCTCGGCGCTCGGCGCTCACCTTGGTGATGACCCCCCTCGCCTTCTGTAGCAGTGCGCTGACCTGATGCTGCTCAGCAGTAGAGCCAAATGTGGTAGCATGCTGGAGATATATCTTCTTGACACTCAAGATGCCCTGCTTGACGACAGCGTCGAGCTGGTCTCGTTGACGATGATTGAGGCCGTGACCCTCGTACAGCGTCCGCAGTGCTTTCATCTCCGTGATGGCCCGCGTCTCGGTGATGTATCCATCGCCGCTACTTCCCAACATGGCAGGGACTGGTAGGTGAGGTCGATGGGTTGTCGAAGGCGGTTCGGCGAAGACGGCAGGAGGGCGCGAAGGGTCGGAGGAGGTTTGCTGGTCTAGTATCGAGAGGTCAGCAAGTTGTTCGAAGGTGTTGAACTCCCAAAGCTACCGGAAAGCAACGCCAAGGCCTGTAAGCAGCAGCGTCAGCTCCGAACGTAGAACCCGGCACTCGGCGCTCGGCGCTCACCTTTCTGATCACCTCCTCAATTTTGACCAACAAGGCGTCAACCTTCTCCTGGCGGCCATGAGGGTCAGACCTGAAGTTCCAGTAGATATCTTCAACCTTCTGAGTGCCGTCTTTCACAGCAGCGTCGAGCTGACTGTGCTGCTTGGCGGTGAGACCGTGACCTTCGTACAGGTCGCGAAGTCGAATGATCTCGGCTTTAGCTGCCGTCTCCGTGAGATAGCGATGAGTAGACATGGCGAGCGAGCGAACAAGCGAACGGAAGACAAAAAGCAAAGGCGGACAAGCGCGGATTCCTTGACCCCCGAGAAGGCGACGCCGCACCGATCGATTGCACCGCCGAGATCGTACCAGCCTACAGAACCAGCATTGCCAACAAGGCCATTAAAAGAGCACTTGGAACCGCGCCGAAGCATGCCCCAATCTTTGCTGCACCTGATGTCGAGGTTTGAGCGAGCTCGGCGGGCTGCTCGGCCGAGAGGGTGAGGTTGCTGAGGTTAGCCGTGCCCATCTCGGAGAAGTCGAAATCGGGGAAAGCGGTAGAGAGGTCATCGGGAGTGGAAGAAGAGGTGTTGGCGCCAGCTGCGAAGATGGCGGGCCCGCTAGCGAGAGTGCCGACGAAGACGGCGTTGAGGAGGTAGACGTTGCCTGCGAGAGAGGGTGAGATCAGCTTCGAGTCGGCATTAGGGTCAGGACACTCGCCATTGTTGGTTCGGCCGTATGAGGACACCTGCATGCGAGTCTGAGTGCGAGAGAAGGCCCCCGCCATTTTCGCGCCGTTGAGCATGGCGCCGAAAGCATTTCTACGGGTCACGAGAGGCTGGTCAGCCGCTACAGCGAGATCCTAGGGACGCAAAAAGAGAAACACACAAGGTGAAGTAGCACATGGTCGGGACGACAGGCTCGTTGACGACGAACGAATTGGTGGTGGTCGCCGTCTGATAGCCGTTGGCGTTGGTGAGCGACTGTAGGTCAAGAGCAAGTCAGGTCCTCCATCCCATGGGAAGTCTTGAAAGCTCTCAGAGCGCACGCCGCTGACGGAGATGTAGCCTGCGTGGCTCGAATTGAACGGAGAGCGAAGGGTCAGCTTCGCCGAGCTCTTCGGTTGGCAGCTCGACGAGGAAGAGTACGCACGACCGGTTCCAGTTCCCGCCCAAGCATACTTCATAGTCCAGAGTCGATGAAAAGAGTGGTTCCGAAGCGATTGTACTGCGTGCCGGAGATCTGCTTGGGGACGAGAGCTCAGCGAGCCGATTTCGTACAGCAGCGAGCGGGAAGCACTTACGAAGCCTACGCTGGGTGGACTGACGACGTTGTTGGTACCGAAAGCGAGGCGAGTCCTTCCCGACGCGGCTCCCACCTGCAGGTTGGCAGGGAGATTCGACCACTGAAGCTGCTTGTACTGCGAAAGGGAAGCAGCGGTCAGCAATGAGGACGTCGAGGCTACGAGAAACTTACACCGGTACAACTCTTGCCTTGCACCTGCTTGAGAGTGACCGACATCGTCCCACGAAAGCTGCTGGTCGCCGCGAAGGCGGGCTGAGCGAGCAGGAGGAGTAGCTGGATGGGGAGTAGCACGAGCTGAAGCTGCATCTCGTTTCCTATTAGTGTCGGTCGTGAAGGGCGAGGGAGAGAGCGACGCCGTTGCCTGTCAAGCGAAGGGAAGCGAGTGCGAGCAGACTGGCTGAGAGCGCTGAGCGTGCGCCTAGGCACTCCCGGTGCTCAAAGAGCTTCCGGCGCTCTGGCGACCTAGACGAAGGCCAAAATCAGGCTACATGCGAGACTATTCTTAGTGATGCAGCGCCTTGGCCTCGGCTTGAAGGGGTGGGTCGCCGGCGGAAGAAGGGGCGCCGAAGGATCCTCGGCAATTGCTCTGGCGGGGCAGGAAAGCAGTTGGAGTGGAGTATTGATTCGGAGAGCCCTTTGGTGTACTCTCCCGCGCCCCACTTGCCCTTGCCTGCCGCTGAGCGCCATCTCTTTGAGGGACCAAAGGCTCAGCTTGAGGCGGATGGCCGGTGGCGAGGAGAGCATTTGTGAAGAGGCGCAGAAGCTGGATGGTCTACGGAGTCTCCCGGCGGTGCTGTAGTACGATAGCGCCGAGTCAGGAGCAGAATTGAGCGAGACGTCCAAAGTCAACCTGTGCGCGACTCGCTCTGGGACCTCTTGTGCTTCCGCCATCAACTCGAGTTCTCCCCTTCAACTTTTTCACAGCCAGATCTGTACCATATCAGAGTAGCTGGTGCTCTCGCTCGCCCTCTCTCATATCGAGCTACCTCCTCCAAGAGACTCACCACAACAACCTCTCGAGCGCTCCTCCTTCAGCCGTCTCGCCGTTTCGACCGCCTCCGCGCTAGTGCAGCATCTCCCACAAGACCAGCAAGCAACCCATTGACAGTATCACCCTACACGCATCGACTCACTCTCACTCGTCACACTTGAGCGCAACCTCACGGCCTTTCGCGCCGAAGCGCGTCTGCTGGTCGCTTTCGCCTTGAGGCAGCATGTCCACCCATCATGGCTACAGTGAGTGCTTCGGGAGAAAGCAAGTCAACTAGAAAGCTCAGACTCTTGCTTCCACAGTCAAGGAGTTTCCCTGGATTCGAGTCGACGCTTTCAACGGCGGCGCCGAGCCGGGCAGCCTCAACCCTTACACTGGCAAGGCGCCCTACGTCCATCTTCTCACTCATGCGCATACCGATCATATTCAGGGTGCATCGCTCTTCCTTCATCTCACTCAGGCTCAAGCTGAGCCTCTCTCACTTCGCAGGACTCGACTCGCCCAACTTCCAAGGCCGAATCTACACCACTGCCCTGACCAAGCACCTCCTCCTCAACACGATGGAAGCAGGCGAGAGGGTACGGCATGAGGAGTTCCCGCACGCGCGCAAGGTCCTCAAGTTTGCCAACTTGCGCAAGCGTAGCTCCAAGGCAAATGGACGCTCGGCGATGGATTTGGTGGTGAGTTTTGCGCCGAGCTGGCCGTTTCGACGCCTGCTGACCACTCTAAGCTACAGCGTGCGATCCCTCTCGACACGCTTCAGCTCATCGAGGGCCCCAACAACGCCTCGGTCCTCGTCACGGCCATCGACGCCAATCACTGCCCCGGCGCCTGCATGTGAGTTGGACAGGCATGGACCCCATCTTTCGACTTGAGCTGAGCTGACCCTCGTCTCTGCTTCCAATCAGGTTCCTCATCGAAGGGGTCGTCGACGGCGTCGAGCGAGCGGTCATCGTCACTGGTGACATTCGCGCCGAGGACTGGTGGATCGCCTCCCTCAAGCGCCATCCCATCCTGTCCAAGTACTTGGCTTGGGACGGCGCTGCAGTCGCTTCGTCGAGCAAAGACGTGAAGGGCAAGGGCAAGGCGAGAAACCAGTCGCTTCCCTGCCTCGACAACATCTACCTCGACACTTCGTGCGTTCTTGTCGACGAGGAGCTGATTCCGAAGGTGAATCGGGGCAAGTACCGCCTTCCCTCCACGCTTTCGTTGACCTTCCTCTTTCGCTGATCAACAGGAGGAAGCGGTCCACTCGCTCGTTCGCTTCATCAGCGAGTATCCTCCTCAGACCAAGTTCTTTCTCAACGCTTGGACATGGGGCTACGAGGTGGGTCGAGCCTTTTGAGTCAGATGAGCACGCTCCTCACGTGCTGACGTCCTTCTCACTCTCCACAGGAGATGCTCAAGGGCGTCTACCGAGCCTTCGGCGAACCAGTTCGTCGCTTCCTGGGCTGCCCTACCCTCTACAAGCCTTGCAGCTGACCTTTGCACTTTACAGATCCACCTCGACCGCTACAAGATGAATGCCTACTCATCCACAGACCACAACACCCCTCCCTTCGACCCTCTCCTCGCCTCTCTCGGCACCACCTCGACCTCGACGCCTCATCGCTTCCACGCTTGCGAAAGACGATGGAAGTGCGACCAGTGCTGGGGCGACGGACAGGGATGCTACGAGTGGGATCAGGAGTACCTGCCGCTGCTCGAGGGTCCGAAGCAGCTCAAGCAGCCCGGGCGCCGAGCAGCTCTGGCTGATGTGGAGGGAGTGGCTGCTGTGGAGGACATCGTCTACGTCAACCCGTCCGAAATGCCCAAGTGGAAGTGGGAGCAGTACAAGTCGAGGTTGGAGGAGACGCTCGAGCTAGCCAAGGGGAGGGAGGAGCGGGAGGGCGCCGTCAGCTGCCAGTCTTCGGTCGACGAGGCTTCGAAGCGACCCAACTTCCTCGTGAGTGCTTTTTCTCTCCCTCGAACGTCGGACGCGTGCTGACTCGTTTATCCAACTACCGCAGATCGTCCCCCTCGCCCGTCACTCGACTCTCCCCGAGCTCCAACGCTTCGTCGGCCTCTTCAAGCCTCGCACCCTCTACCCGCTCACCATCGTCGACAGCTGGTCGAATCCGTGCCGCGACTACCTCGCCATGTCCAAGCTCTTCGCCGGATCCCTCGCACCGGGAGGCGTCGAGCAGCTCTCGAAGGAGGCTCAGGAGCATCGAGATCACCTCATCGCGACTCGGCGCAAGCCCCGCCGAACTCAACCCGACTCTTCCGCCGCCGATGTACCCGACCACCTCGCTCCCTTTCTCAATCATCAAGTCGACACAAGCCGTCTCAACGTCGAAGGAGGAGAGGAGATCGCCGAGCTCGTGGAGAAGTGGTTGCGGCTGAGGAGCGACGACGAGCTTCCGCCGCTGTCCCCGAGGAAGGCTCGTAGCCCGGTCAAGCTGGATCGGCCACCTTTGCCTTCGGAGGACGTTATGCTGTTGAGCTCGGGCGCTGAGGAGGAGGAGGAAATGGTCGTCGAGGAGCAGCAGGAGCAGCGCCCGCCGAGGCTGGTCGAGCAGAGGATCAGAGAGACGAGCACCTCCTCCAGCTCTCTCTTTCGTCCGCTCTCGGAGGAGAAGATGAGTCGGTTGCTTTCGTACGGCGACTCGCAATCTCAAGACCCGCCGACCATGAGCAAGTCGAACCGCCGTCATCCTCCCGCTCCCACCTCAACTCCGCTCCTTCCTTCCCCCTCCTTCCAAGGCGGCTCTCCTCCTCCGACCTCGACCAAAGAACACCGCCACAAGCGTCGCAAGGTCACGCCTCAAGTCCTCGCTCCCAACTCGACTGCCCCCGACCCCTCCCCTCTCGACCCCCCTCCACCAGCAGCGACGAAAGCCACCACTCACGTCGACCCTACGCCCTCTTGCCTCCCAGCCACCATTTCAACACCATCTCCCGCTCTTCCCCCACCCACCGCCGCCGCTCCCTCTCGCCCCGTCGCTCGCCCTTCGCGCAAGACTCACGCCGCTCGTGAGCGAGTCCTCTCCATCCTCCGCCGCAAGCTCGGGGGTATGCCAGCGCCGGGAGGCGGGTTCTTCCCATTTGCGCCGGACGATCCTCGTCGCTTGGCAGCGTCGTCGGAATGGACGGGGAAGGTGCAGGAAACGCCGAAGCAGGATTCGTTCAAGACGGTTTCGGCGAGCGTGAGTCCGCCTGAGGGAGGAGGTGGGCTCGTTGGAGGAGCTTAGTAGCTTAGTAGAATTTCCTTATGCGCTGATCTGATCATGCAGGCGTATCCCCATGTTTTGCGTGCTCGCTTGTGAAGATCGAGAGCCGAGCGCTGGGCGCCGAAGCCGAGGGTTCACGAGAAGGGGCGACTCGCGGCTCATGTCTTCGAAGGTGTGAGTACACGTTCGTTTCTTTTCTCGTCTTGTGTCATCTGCAGCTCACCGAAACGATCTCGATTGCCTCGCAAACTCGGTGAATCTCACCTCATGAAGCTACCAAATTCTTCAAAGCCTAGCTTCACACCCTGCTTCTCGAAATACTCGACAGCGAAATCTGCCCCTCTACTGAAGCCGATGTCTTCCACCCACCATGACTCCAAGGCAACCCGCTGGACCGGCCGAACTTCGAGAATCCTCGCGAGCGGCATCTCGATCCACTGCAGGGCGCTTTCTAACAAGATGTGATCTTTCTTGACATCGTGCCAGGTATATTGATGTCGCACTCCAGCTAGGGCAAACTTGAGGTGAAGTGGAGGCTCGGAGGATGAAGGGCGACCTTGAAGCTCGGCGCCGGGGCTAGCGTCGAAACATAGGTCGTCTGTCATCATCGAGCACTCGAGAGTGTGGAGCGACGATTCGACACGAAGAATTTGGTGTACGAGAGAGATGGGAATGAGTAGAAGACGGTTTTGAAGACGAAGGGTGTGCAGTTGGGCGGCCATCGCGAGAAGGAAGAGCGCCACGTCCGGCGAAAAGGTGCGATCAAGGGGGGTGAACTCGAGGGTCGAGACGCCAGGGAAGGAGCGCGCAAACGCGACTGGGTCGAGAGGAAGACCGATGTGGATGAGGGTGAGGGTGAGAAGGTGAGGAAGGATGGGAAAAGAGAAGGCCGGTGCCGAGGGGATGTCGAAGAAGTCGAGTCTGAGTTTGGTCAGACACGAAAATTCTGAGGGAGAGAAAGAGGTTAGGGCTTCTTCACTGTAACGAGAGAAGCTAGAGTAGACTTGCTGTCGAAGTGAATCTCCTTCGGCAATTCGACTCGGGGCTCATCCGGCGATGCCTCCACTGCGATCCTCAGTAACGCTCCACACCGCTCGAGTAAAGCGCAAGCTGCGCCTCTTCCTTTGACTCCCAGCTGCCAGCTGTCGAGAAGCACTTCCAAGTGCCGAATCAGCTCCCCCCTCTCGGGCTGACGCTCCAATGTCCAAGCGAGCGCGACGGCCTGCTCTTCGGAGATGAGGACCACTTCTTGGTACAGGATTGGACGCGTAACCTCTTCCCATCGGCGACTGAGACGCGAGAGGGGTCGAAAGACGCGCTTGTACGAATGGAGCATCCGAAGAGCGTCGTCGGGGTCAAAGGACGGGACCGCGGCGAGGAGGATGATACGACGAAGGAGCTCTACTGGTAGGTACTCTGCTGGATCCATGGCGTGTTGAACGAGCGACGACGGAGATGTGGGAGGAGAGAGAGCGACGCAAAAGTCGATGAGGCGGACGAGGCTCGTCCCTCGAGCGGGCTCGAGCTGAAAGCTGCGCGAGAGGAGGTCTCGAGGCTGTAGTTGAGGAGGCTCGTCAGGTAAAAAAACAGCAGAAAGTTTGAGTTTGTTGAAAGGTGAGAGATTGAGGACACGTAAAGAGAGCAGGAACGGAGACAGAGGGAGCTCGGCGCTCGGCGCTGCCGCCTCTCACTCGGGATCACTCTCGCTTAGAGGTGACGAGCCGAGAGGAGACAGTGAAGCTGGATATATCAGAGTTCAAGCATCCGAAATCCCAGAAGTCACCCGATCCCAAGCACCAGTTCAATTTCAACTCCGCCGCCCTCACCATCTACCAACCCATATCAAACGGGTCGTCCGTGTCGAAGGTGAGCGTGTAACCCTTTGCCCTCATCTTCTCCACCGCATGCTTTACTCCCCCCGGGTACTTCTCTATCAACCGGGACTCCAGCACAACCTGCTCCACTTGACGCAGCGCCGAGATGCTCTCAACGGCGCCGCCGTCTCGATATTCGAAGACAGCCCACAGTCGCTCGTATGGAGGGGTAGAGCGAGTCGCCGCTGCTTCTTGATAGAACATCGTCTGGCCAAATCTCAACCCGAGGTGGAGAGGAGGTAGGTCGGCGGAGGTGGGAGTGGGCGAATGGGGTGGCGAAGACGAAGAGGATTCGTAGTCGATGGTGGTCTGCATGTCGAAGCGTCGGAGATGGGTGGCCACAGTGAAGATACGCTGGAGGAAGGAGAGGGGAAGGCCTGTCCTTGGCGCTCTGCTGAGGCGAAAGGTTTCGAGTTGGGGCGCCAAAGCGAGAACGAACCGGGCCTTCGAGCCCTCCTTTGCGCTCGAGCTTAAGGATACCTCTCCGCCGAGGCTGATAGACAGCTCTGAGAGGTTGGGAAAGGCGCTGCTGAGGGCTGTCTCGTCTGGAGGGAGGGCAACGCTGTAGACTCCAAGCCTCCGAAGGGAGGGGAGGATCGCCGAGAACCTGGCGATGGTGAAAGCGTGGAGTTTGAGCGATTGAATGGAGCGTTGGACTATGTACAGTAAGGAAAGGGGTCAGAGCGACGCTTACAGCGATAGCAGACGTAGGACTCACCGAGAAGAGCGTCCCAAGTGTTCGGCCACGCCTTCCGCGCCCCATTCAGCTCAAGACGTTGCAGGTAGTAGCACCGCTCGAGCACTTTCTCTACTAGGATCCTCCGCATCGTTCCACCTCCATTCGGACCCTGTAGCTGGAAGCTCTTGCACAGCAGAGCGCGCTCGGGCTGCTCCTCGAAGGTCCGCACGAGGGCTAGCATACAGCTTTCCTCGTCGATGATGATGTCGGTATAAAGGAAGAGTCGAGACACGTCCAGCCAAGCGTGATTGACAAGGCTCAACGAGCACAAGAGCGTCCTGAACACTGCCGCTCTCCGATGACCGATCTTGCCGTCGTTGAGGGAGGGGCTACCTCGATGATACGACGAGCTAGCTCTACTGGTAGGTGCTCTAGTGGATCCATGGTGAGTTCAACGAGCGAGGACGAAGACGTGGGAGGAGAGAGAGCGACGCAAAAGTCGAAGTCGGCGGACGAGGCTCGTCCTTTGGGAGGGCTCGAGCTGAAAGCTGCGCGAGAGGAGTTGTCGACTGCTGTAGTCGAATAGATTGGCGAAGCACTAGTTTCAAGACCCATGTACGTTGTCCACGAGGTAAGAAAGAGGGTAGAAGAGCGCTTGAAGTGACAAGAGCAAAAGCTCGGCGATGGCTCAATGTCCGAATCGCTCGCTGCAGGCCTGGCTCGTCAGACTTTCGGCGAGGTCTGGAAGTCTGTTGATCCAATGGACCAGCATTCCAGCGATTCGTGAGGCCCAAAACTGCTTGATCCTAGGAGCAGAGTACCTCTCATCTCCACTGCTCGGCGACTTCCTCTCTCCGCCTCTGGTCTCCCGGTTCTGTGTGCTGCTGGCTAGCGGTTCATTACTAAGCATAACCATCCTCCATACTCACGAGATCTAGACATGCAAACCAGCTGCACTAAACGCCGCCTCAATCCGATTCATCCCCACCCTCCTCCTCGCTGCTCCACTCCAACTCCCTCATCTCGGGCCCCACCCTCCTCGGTCGATGACTCGCGACCGCTCTCTTGTTCATCTCCTTCTCCTCCGTCTCCCCAAACACCCACACCTCCGATGAAGGCAGCACCGGGGGCACCTCAGGCGGACGACGAGAGGAAGGAAGCGAGCCCTGGACGGAGGGGACGAAGAGCGGGTGAGGAGAGGGAGCGCGGATGTAGTACCACCCTCCTCTGGTACTTCGACGACGGGGCGCGGAGGAGGCGCGGGAAGAGGAGGTGGTGCTGGAAGAGGGCGTGGGAGAGGCGCCGCGAGGATGAGCGAGGGTCGAATCCTCGGCTTTGACGGCGAGAGCGGTGTTCGAGGTCTTGCGACGCTTGGAAGGGGGCTGATCTGGGAGAGGAGGTAGTGCTAATGGAACGTGAATGCGTTCTGCTTTGTGTGAGGACCGAGCCCGGCGACTCCCCTCGGAGGGAGGAGGAGGGCGAGGTGCGCTTAGGCCGGGTAGGTCGCTGTTGATGGGGCTGGTCAGCTGTAGAGCTCGTCGAAAATGAAAGGGACTCGTACTCGCCCCCACAAGTCCTTCATGATCCCCATCCTCCAGTCTCCCCACTGCTCCATCTCGAACTCGCTGACTCTCTCCCTTCCGTCCCCTCGACTGACCACCTGAATCAACTCCAGATCATCCAGCGCATGTGTGATCTCCTCCTTCAGCAGTCTCGGGTACGCCCTCTCTTTCACGAACCCCCTCAATCCCTCGGCTTGGTCGAATCGCTCGACGTGGGAGGTTTCTGGCGAGTAGGCGAGGGCGAAGAGGGCGAGTTTGATGGGCGTGATGGGGAAGGGAGGGAAGGGTGTGAGATGGGCTAGGTGGGTGTAGAGTACGGAGACGTCGCGGACTCGAGCGGCACGTGGATGAGGGTGTTGTTGGAAGAGGAAGAGGCGGTTGGCTTGAGCTCGGCCGACGAGGTCGGGATCTGCAAAGCGAGCATTCAGCTTCGTAGCTCGATGACGAGGTGCGTACCCTTACCTCGCGGGATCCGGAGAGCCATGTCTAGGGTGAGAATCTCAAAGTCTTGCAAAAAGTATTGATAGGTCACGGGCGAGAGATCTGCGAGCGGCGACAGTCAGCTTCGGACGGCGAGGTCGACCGTCGAGGCTTGAGAGAAGCTCACCTTGATGGTAGTACTTCCTTAACTTGACTTGATCCTCTCGGTTGATTGTGGGAGCTGAGGACGTCCGCTTGGGCTGCAGGAGAGGTCGCTGAGGAAGTACGGCGAGCAAAGGACGAGCAGGCGGAAGAGCCGACTTGGGCGCCGCCGACGGTTGAGGCGTCCTGTACGATAGCTGGAGGTCAGCATCGGCTTCTCAGGACCTAAAACATGACTTGCGCGAGCGGTGAAGGGGAGGCCTTAAGTGCAGGCTTGACACGAGCGAGCTCAGGCCGAGCGCGAAGAAGCTCGGCGAGGGCATCATTCTCGGTTGTCGGCTTCTCGGCGCTGTTGCAGGCGGAAAGGGTCAGCAAGGCGGCCCTTAGATGGTACCCGACGACTCACGTCTCAAGCGAGCTCCCCGCCGCTTCCATGATCTCGTGAAAGAGGACGTATCGTTCAGGGTCTTCGACGAATCCAGCTCCCGTCTCCCTCCACATCTCGCCCGTCGCCTGAGCCGCACATCGGAGCGTCTTGAGAGCACTCCCCACTCGCTCGACTGCCGATTCATGCATGGCGTCCTTCATGGCTCGGAGACGAGCCGAGATGGGAAGGTCGACGTAGCGAGTGATGCTGAGCGCGGCCTGTGGGTGGTGGTAACGGTGAGCTCGACGGATCAGATGAGAATGAGATACAAGATGAACGGACCTTGACCGGAGTGACGGGAAACGGAGGAATGTCCAACTCGGCGCAGAAATGAGCATAGTCGTTCCATTCGGACCACAGCGAGGTTCGGAGGGGCGCCAGCTCGGGGTCCTGGTTGAAGGTGTAGCCAATCTTGTAGAGGGATTCGCTTTGGAGTTGTTGGTCTGTTGAGAGGGGCGGTCAACTTTTCGTCGCTCATCGCTCGACCCCGAGGAGGAGGTCAAGGGGCGATCAGAACTCACTGGTTCCCGCTTCCGTGCGGATCGCTTGCAGCGTCTTGTCGAGCGAGTTGAAGAGTAGAGTCGTATGGTAGACCGTCTGAGTTGTCCTCGCTGATTGAGGTGGTGGTGGACGAGCTTGAGCAGGAGGCAAGCTGCTCCTCCTCGGCGAGGTGGCGAAGGACGATTCGAGACGACCTCTAAGCTGTACTCTACTACTCGCTGTGGTCGACTGATTCTCCTCCTCGTCCTCTATGGAAGAAGACCTCGACGACGTGTTCATCGAATGACCGCTGCCCCAGGAGCGCACGGACGGGAGCTTGAGGCGCGGAGTGGGGACGAGAGTTGGCGAGGGAGGAAGGGGAGCAGAAGGTGCAGCCGTTGTTGCTGCTGCACTGTGGTTGAGCAGCGATTTGAGGTCCATAGCTGGCGAACTACCGCGCGACGAGACGAGCAGCAAGAAGAGGAAGAAGAGGAAGAGAGAGAGACGAGAAGGGCAAAGGTCGAGGAGGGAGAGAGGAGACGAGGTCGCTGCGCCTCCGAGAGTGAGCTCGGTCCTGTCTGCTCAGGAGTACTCCCCCGGATTTGTGATGAGCTACAGAATAGCGTTGAGAGTAGCGTAGGACCCTGTACACGACTACAAGTACCCTCCGAACACGTCCCCCAGCTTGCTCATCCCATCGCCGAGCAGCTCGCAGAGTCTCACCGCTCAGCCGTTTCAAACTAGAGGATCAGCTCCTGTACTCGTTACCCCACCTATGTGCAGACGATTTTACTTACTCACCTGAATCCGTTGCTGTGGAGCTGTAGGCGAACAAGAGTAATCGGAAATGAAGCGAAGTACTTCTCCCGGCCGCCACTTCGCTGCTCTCTCGGGTCGAATGCACCAGGTGCAGCTCCCCAACACGCGTTGTTGTCCTCGGCGAATATCAGCGAAACTTTTCTGTGGCGTATTGATTCACTGAAATGCTCGTCAACAGCTCCGAAGCAGCCACTTCGCCACCAACTCACCAGCTCATCACCTCGGCCTCGTCGCTCTCCTCCTCCTCAGCTCGCTCGAACTCTCTTTTCTGACGCCGAATGAACGACTGACGACGTGCTTTGCATTCCCGCTGCAAGGGAAGGACCACTGAAGGCCGGGTAGGGAGGGGGAGGAAGGTGGTATAATGTGGCCCGAGCCGAGCAAAGAGGGGTGGGTGGGTTAAAAGGGCGAAGGAAGGGGACTACTAGAAAAATGCGAGGGTGTGGGGGAAACTGGGGGTAATCTTTGTAACACGTGAGGAAGAAGGGTGTGGGTCAACGTGGAATGAAGGTGGAATGAGACGAAAGCGTGCGAGAGGGGAGGCCGAGGTGTTCAGACGTCGACGTAGATGAGGAGCGGTTCGCCCACTTCGGTGATCTCGGGGATGGTACCTGCTCGCGCAATTCGTCAGCGTATGGACAAGTGAGCTGAAGAGGGTCCGAAACGCACATTTGAGGTCGAAGGCTGGGCGAGATCGAGCGAGCGTCAGCGCCGAGCTCACTGCTGTAGCAAAGAGCGGAGGCTCACCTTTGCTCAACACAATCTTGAAGATCTTCTGCACATTGATCGAATGTGATGTTGAGCAGAAGATGAGGGGGGCCTTCATTGCTCGTGAGAACCGTCGAGCCTATATCGCCGAGAAGAGATCAACTCGCGCTCCAGTGGGCGAACGGAACGGTAAGCGAGTAGGCGACTCACCTGTCGAGTTATCTCCTCCTGCTCGTCCTGCGAGAATGTGTTGAAGTGGTCGTACTTGGTGCCGACGAGGAAGGGGATCGCCGTCTGCGCCGAGAAGGAAGAATCGAGGTCAGCCAGCTACTTCTCGCCCCGTCAATTTCACTCTTCGCCTGCTCCAAATTCCTTGGTTGCCGACAACTCGTCGCTCCTGTCACGGCGGCTTCCAGACAAGGCCTGACCTCGCTCCCTGTCCTCCCCTCCCCTTCCGCTCCCCTCCTCTCTCAACCACGCTCACCTTGTTGAACCCCCTAGCCTGCCTGTACCATTCCTTGATCGAGTTCAACGTCGACTTCCTCGACAGATCAAACATGAACAAGATGGCCACGGCGTCGTTGCAGACGAGGGGGAGCATGTTGACGAACTCGCGTTGCCCGCCGAGGTCCCAGATGGAGAAGGTGATCTCGGTGTTGCGGATGGAAATCTGTTGGGAGAATAGAGGAGGAGGATGGGAGACGAAGGAGGGCGGAGGAGAGTCAGCAAAGAGTGAAAGCCGAAAAGCAGGGCTTCGCCAAGCTCTCCGGAAGGGAGGGCTAGGGAGCATGGGGGATCACACGCACGCTCTTCTCCATGAAGTTGACCCCTGCAAGAGAAAAGTCAAGAGTTAGCAAATGCTCCTCCTCCTCGGCATTTGGTCAAGACCAGCACTGAGCAACAGAACGAACCCAGTGTCTGTCGAGCGAGAGAGCGAGAGGTCAGCAGGACCTCGGTGTAGCATCGGAGGCGAGCTCAGCTCACCTGAATGTAGTCCTCATCGAAGCTGCCTATTCAACGAAAGAAGCAACAGGGCTCGGAGTCAGCAAATCGCCTCCTGGCCGAGGTCCATCAAACGCCGAGCATGCATGCAACTCACCCTCAACATACTTCACCATCAAGCTCGTCTTGCCAATCTGTGAATCCCCTACCATTCCCACCTTGAGCACCACCCTGTTGCACGCCCACAGTCGTCAGCTCACTCAGGCGGACATCGGACGCGCCCTGCGAACGACAAAGAGGGTGACATACGAGTTCTTCTCCTCGCCTGCCGATGAGCCAGCTTTTGCGCCGTGTTCTGACATGATGCTCGAGATGCTGTCTTACGACCGAAGAGAAGCAAAGGGGCGAGGAAGAGCTGAAGCGAGACGCGGGGTCAATGCGAGCGATTGAGACGGCGGTGGGAGCTGGAGGGGGGGCGTAGGAAGGCGAGAGAGGAGAAGATGTAGTAGATTAGGTGTCGGAAGCTGCTCCTGTTGTAGCTGGACAGTTGGCGGAGGTACGAGCCGAGAAAGAGGCGCAAGTTGAGGGAGGAGGTCGACGCGTTGAGCGGACGCTGATCTGGTGCAGAAGTCCAAAAACGGGAGAGGCAGCAGCGCCAGCAGCGGGAGGCGGCGAGCTGAAATGTAGGACGGTAGGTGGGCAAAGGCAGAAAGTGGCCGAACGAGCGACGACGACGACGGGGAGCGAGAGAGGCTCGAGCTGTCCAAGTCGAAAGTGGCTTGACTTCCGCCCATTCACTCGTTGCTTGCGACTCGATCAACCAGCTACAGAATGGACTATAGATTAATCAGCGCAGTCGACTTGCCTGCAGCTCATCAACTTGAGCTCGCTTCCTTCCCTGCTGATGAAGCAGCTTCCCTCGAGGGGATGCAGTAAGCTCTCTCTCTCTTGCACTACAGCCGGAGCACCGCTGACACCTTGTACTGCTACAGAATGCGCCAGGAGCAAGCCCCGCAACTCTTCCTCGGCGCCTGGGATCCTACATCCTCCCAACTCGTCGCCTTTACCAACGCTACCCTCTCCTCTTCTCGCACGCTCACGCACGGAGCCATGGAGCAGCACGATCCCACTGGTGGATACGTCAACATTCACTCGGTCGTCGTCGCTCCTTCTCATCGCCGAAAGGGGATCGCTCAAGCGCTCTTGAACGAGTACCTCGACCGGATCAAGCAGCAGGAGGGTGTCAAGGGCGTCGTTCTCATCGCCAAGCAGAACCTCATTGCCATGTATGAGAAGGCGGGATTCACTCTCAGGGGAGAGTCGGAGGTGGTGCATGGCCAGGACAAATGGTTCGAGCTCGGCATCGACTTCGACTCCAACGCCGAGACGGCCAATTCGGAGAAGCAGGCTCCCGCGGTCGAGAATGAAGATGAGGGCGATATTCGCAACCCTGGAAAGAAGCTTTTCAGCTCGGTGGTCACAGGCATCGAGGGCGTCGTGGACAAGGAGACGGGCCTCAACTCGGCGGACCTCTTTTGCCCGAGGGCGGAGTGCCGGTGCTTGCTGCTGAGGAAAGGAGCTGGGAAATGGGTTCGTGGACACAAGAGTGATTTCGAGGTGCGTTTGCAATCTTCCTCTATCCTTCCCCGTGTTGAGCGCCGAGCCGAATTAAACCTCGCCCTCCCGCAGCTGCCCGCCCTCCCCCATCTCGTCGGCTCCACTCCTTCTCCTTCCACATCCACCGGCTACTGGTCCGTCCCCTCCCCCCTCACCTTCGAAAACATCGGTTTCTCCCGCAACGCCGCTCCCCCTCCTCCCTCCTCCACCTCCGCCGGTTCTCTCATCCCGTCCTCCGCACCCTCTCCAACCCCACCAGCAGCGACGATCAAGTACCTCATCTGCGCGGATTGTGATCATGGTCCTCTTGGGTGGCATGATACTGAGGGGAGGGATCTGGGAGTGGAGGTTGCCGATGAGAATGAGGGAGTCGGGAGTGTGAGGAAGGGGAGGGAGTTCTTGTTGGATGTGGAGAGGGTTCGGTATCGTTTGTAGCGAGATGTAAGGATGTAGTGGCGGAGAAGACGCGCTGCAACGCGTTCAATGAGCCTGAATCGTGAACGTTGAGCGCCCGTTGAGAGGTGATGGGCCGTGCGAAGCGCCGAGATGATGAGCTCGTGAGTCGGTGGCGAAGTGGCTGCTTCGGAGCTGTTGACGAGCATTTCAGTGAATCAATACGCCACAGAAAAGTTTCGCTGATATTCGCCGAGGACAACAACGCGTGTTGGGGAGCTGCACCTGGTGCATTCGACCCGAGAGAGCAGCGAAGTGGCGGCCGGGAGAAGTACTTCGCTTCATTTCCGATTACTCTTGTTCGCCTACAGCTCCACAGCAACGGATTCAGGTGAGTAAGTAAAATCGTCTGCACATAGGTGGGGTAACGAGTACAGGAGCTGATCCTCTAGTTTGAAACGGCTGAGCGGTGAGACTCTGCGAGCTGCTCGGCGATGGGATGAGCAAGCTGGGGGACGTGTTCGGAGGGTACTTGTAGTCGTGTACAGGGTCCTACGCTACTCTCAACGCTATTCTGTAGCTCATCACAAATCCGGGGGAGTACTCCTGAGCAGACAGGACCGAGCTCACTCTCGGAGGCGCAGCGACCTCGTCTCCTCTCTCCCTCCTCGACCTTTGCCCTTCTCGTCTCTCTCTCTTCCTCTTCTTCCTCTTCTTGCTGCTCGTCTCGTCGCGCGGTAGTTCGCCAGCTATGGACCTCAAATCGCTGCTCAACCACAGTGCAGCAGCAACAACGGCTGCACCTTCTGCTCCCCTTCCTCCCTCGCCAACTCTCGTCCCCACTCCGCGCCTCAAGCTCCCGTCCGTGCGCTCCTGGGGCAGCGGTCATTCGATGAACACGTCGTCGAGGTCTTCTTCCATAGAGGACGAGGAGGAGAATCAGTCGACCACAGCGAGTAGTAGAGTACAGCTTAGAGGTCGTCTCGAATCGTCCTTCGCCACCTCGCCGAGGAGGAGCAGCTTGCCTCCTGCTCAAGCTCGTCCACCACCACCTCAATCAGCGAGGACAACTCAGACGGTCTACCATACGACTCTACTCTTCAACTCGCTCGACAAGACGCTGCAAGCGATCCGCACGGAAGCGGGAACCAGTGAGTTCTGATCGCCCCTTGACCTCCTCCTCGGGGTCGAGCGATGAGCGACGAAAAGTTGACCGCCCCTCTCAACAGACCAACAACTCCAAAGCGAATCCCTCTACAAGATTGGCTACACCTTCAACCAGGACCCCGAGCTGGCGCCCCTCCGAACCTCGCTGTGGTCCGAATGGAACGACTATGCTCATTTCTGCGCCGAGTTGGACATTCCTCCGTTTCCCGTCACTCCGGTCAAGGTCCGTTCATCTTGTATCTCATTCTCATCTGATCCGTCGAGCTCACCGTTACCACCACCCACAGGCCGCGCTCAGCATCACTCGCTACGTCGACCTTCCCATCTCGGCTCGTCTCCGAGCCATGAAGGACGCCATGCATGAATCGGCAGTCGAGCGAGTGGGGAGTGCTCTCAAGACGCTCCGATGTGCGGCTCAGGCGACGGGCGAGATGTGGAGGGAGACGGGAGCTGGATTCGTCGAAGACCCTGAACGATACGTCCTCTTTCACGAGATCATGGAAGCGGCGGGGAGCTCGCTTGAGACGTGAGTCGTCGGGTACCATCTAAGGGCCGCCTTGCTGACCCTTTCCGCCTGCAACAGCGCCGAGAAGCCGACAACCGAGAATGATGCCCTCGCCGAGCTTCTTCGCGCTCGGCCTGAGCTCGCTCGTGTCAAGCCTGCACTTAAGGCCTCCCCTTCACCGCTCGCGCAAGTCATGTTTTAGGTCCTGAGAAGCCGATGCTGACCTCCAGCTATCGTACAGGACGCCTCAACCGTCGGCGGCGCCCAAGTCGGCTCTTCCGCCTGCTCGTCCTTTGCTCGCCGTACTTCCTCAGCGACCTCTCCTGCAGCCCAAGCGGACGTCCTCAGCTCCCACAATCAACCGAGAGGATCAAGTCAAGTTAAGGAAGTACTACCATCAAGGTGAGCTTCTCTCAAGCCTCGACGGTCGACCTCGCCGTCCGAAGCTGACTGTCGCCGCTCGCAGATCTCTCGCCCGTGACCTATCAATACTTATTGCAAGACTTCGAGATCCTCACGCTAGACATGGCTCTTTGTCAGCCACCAGGTAAGCGTATTCGTTTCGTCAGCGAGCTATCAAGCTGATCTCTCGCGTTGCAACTTGCAGAGCCCGACCTCGTCGGCCGAGCTCAAGCCAACCGCCTATTCCTCTTCCAACAACACCCTCATCCGCGTGCCGCTCGAGTCCGCGACGTCTCCGTACTCTACACCCACCTAGCCCATCTCACACCCTTCCCTCCCTTCCCCATCACGCCCATCAAACTCGCCCTGTTCGCCCTCGCCTACTCGCCAGAAACCTCCCACGTCGAGCGATTCGACCAAGCCGAGGGATTGAGGGCGTTCGTAAAGGAGAGGGCGTACCCGAGACTGTTGAAGGAGGAGATCACCCATGCGCTGGATGATTTGGAGTTGATTCAGGTGGTCAGTCGAGGGGACGGAAGGGAGAGGGTCACCGAATTCGAGATGGAGCAGTGGGGAGATTGGAGGATGGGGATCATGAAGGACCTGTGGGGGTGAGTACACGTCTCCTCCGCTCTGCACAAGCTTTCCAGCTGACCAGCTCCATCAACAGCGACCTACCCGGCCTCAGCGCGCCTCGGCCTCCTCCTCCTTCCGAAGGGCATCGCCGGGCTCGGTCTTCACGCCAAGCAGAACGCATTCACGTTCCGTTAGCACTACCTCCTCTCCTAGAGCAGCCCTCTGCCAAGCGTCGCAAGACCTCAAACGCCGCTCTCGCCGTCAAAGCCGAGGATTCGACCCTCGCTCCTCCTCGCGGCGCCTCTCCCACGCCCTCTTCCAGCACCACGTCCTCTTCCCACGCCTCTTCCGTGCCCCGTCGTCGAAGTACCAGAGGAGGGTGGTACTACATCCGCGCTCCCTCTCCTCACCCGCTCTTCGTCCCCTCCGTCCAGGGCTCGCTTCCTTCCTCTCGTCGTCCGCCTGAGGTGCCCCCGGTGCTGCCTTCATCGGAGGTGTGGGTGTTTGGGGAGACGGAGGAGAAGGAGATGAACAAGAGAGCGGTCGCGAGTCATCGACCGAGGAGGGTGGGGCCCGAGATGAGGGAGTTGGAGTGGAGCAGCGAGGAGGAGGGTGGGGATGAATCGGATTGAGGCGGCGTTTAGTGCAGCTGGTTTGCATGTCTAGATCTCGTGAGTATGGAGGATGGTTATGCTTAGTAATGAACCGCTAGCCAGCAGCACACAGAACCGGGAGACCAGAGGCGGAGAGAGGAAGTCGCCGAGCAGTGGAGATGAGAGGTACTCTGCTCCTAGGATCAAGCAGTTTTGGGTCTCACGAATCGCTGGAATGCTGGTCAATTGGATCAACAGACTTCCAGACCTCGCCGAAAATCTGACGAGCGAGGTCTGCAGCAAGCGATTCGGACATTGAGCCATCGCCGAGCTTTTGCTCTTGTCACTTCAAGCGCTCTTCTACGCTCTTTCTTACCTCGTGGACACCATCCATGATTCATAGAGCTTGCGTTTGACCGATCCGCGGGACTACAGCCTCGAACCCCCTCTCGCGCAGTTCTCAGCTCGAGCACTCCCAAAGGACGAGCCTCGTCCGCCCCTTCGACTTTTGCGTCGCTCTCTCTCCTCCCACATCTTCGTCCTCGCTCGTTTGACTCGCCATGGATCCAGCAGACCACCTACCAGTGGAGCTACTTCGTCGTATCATCGAGCTCGCTGCTGCCGGCTGCGAAACGGGACGGAGGCGAGATGACCACCGCAGGACGCTCTTCCGAACGCTCAGTCTCGTCAATCATGCATGGGAGGAGGTCTCGCGTCCATTTCTGTACCGGAACGTTACCCTCACGAACGGACGAGGCGCCCGAAGTCTGATGAGCACTTTCGAGGAGCACCCCGAGCGGTCCGCGCTGGTCAGGATCTTCGAGCTGTACAGCTTGTTCAACGGGGAGTGGAGGGAGACTGCAGTGTTCGCGATGCTACAGCGATGTACATACTTGAGGGAGCTGCAGCTGGAAGGGTTCAGAGCGGACAAGTGGCGCACTGCTTGGAACCCGTTTCTCGGTAAGTACTCGATTTGTAGCTCGATGGCAGTCGAGTAGGGCTGACAGTCAAACCAACAGCCAGGCTCTCCCTCCACACCCTCAATCTTCATCTATACGCCATCTCCGAGTTCGCGGCGACACTCCCCTCCCTCCGAGCGCTCACCCTCAGCGCCGTCACCCTTCCTCACGAGGTCGCCTGCTTTGCTGCAGCGTTCCCGAATGTCGTAAAGCTCTCTATCGACTTTGACGGAGACTTCCTCGTCGAACCGCACGCACGACAGCCGTCGAGGATTCACTTTGCTCTCGCCATGGCTCCCCAACTCGGCACTCTCTACCTGCAGAACGGGACGACTGGGGTTCCCTTATCGCTCATTCGACATCTTCTCCTTGTTGGCGTTAAGCTTCGACGCCTCGACACGACCATCATCATCGACGATGCGCCTTCGTCTCCTCCTCCTACCGCTCCTCGCCCGCTCCCTTTGCCACCAATTCTTAAGCACAATCTCCCTGCCCTCCAGCTCGGCCTCATCTACAACCCATGGGCCTCGCCACCGCCTGGGGTAGGGGTGCTGCCGTCATCCGAACGCTTGTGGGCTCTGTTCAAACACCGAGACGACGGCGCCGTGGAGGCAATCTCGGCGCTGAGGCGGATGGAAAAGGTCGTACTGGAGCCGTGGTTGGTGAGCCGTTACACAGATGGAGTCAATCATGCGGTGCAAAAGATGGGAAAGAAGGGATTGAGGCTCGAGTTTGATGAACCGGACCATTCATTTTTCGCGAGGTTAACGTAGAGGCTGCGTAGGGATCGTGCTGCAGGGGGCGGGGCGTCGTGCTGACAATTTTAGAGTTGATTCTCTTCGGATGACACCGTGAGGACACTGTGAATGCCACAAACGAGGATTTACGAGGCCGTTCCTCCGAGCATGACTCCTCGCGACTCGTCGGCCTTTCCATCCATCACCCTTCTCCGCTCGCTTTTCTTCCTCCTTCACATTGCTTTCTCATGCCTCGTCGCGCACCTCGTCAGAAACCAGAGTCAACCCACAAGGAGCTGGATCGGGCTACCTGCGCCGCTGTAGCCTTCACCGAAGCTCGCAAGGCTGGACTCGCTCATCCCGACTCGTTCGCCGTGGTCGGAGGTGTCGCTGTGGCAGCAGCTTTGGGTCGATGGAAGTTCAGGACGTTCCCGAACTTGGAACCTCGTGCTCGCGATGGTGCGGAAGATGTGCATGAGCTTCTTTGGGAGCGATTGACCGGGATAAGTCTTCCTTGCTAGTCGCCGAGCGCCGAGAGCGGCGATTCTCAACCATTCGCTGCTGACTTGCCTCGGTCTACACGATCTAGACATCGACATCGGTCTACAAGAAGCAGCAACTATCCGCCAGCTCGTGGACAACCTGCAGACCCAACGCGCCGATTTCTCAGACCGAGTCCCCGACATCGCCGAGGTGCGCCTCGCGTGCTCACTGTTTCGCTTCTTTTGCTGAGCCTTTTGCTACAGGAACATAAACACCTCATCGAAGGTCAATTCTACGCCATCAAGAAGAAGAAGTCTCGAGGCAAGGACGACGATTATCACTTTGACTACTTTTGGGGCAGCCGAGAAGTCGGAGCGTAAGCTTCTCGAGACTGGATCGGGCTGCACAGTGCTGACCTACCACCTACACCTCGACAGTCCCCGCGGAGTTGGAGTCGACTTTGGCAAGTACACCAGGTTCGACCACTTCTTGCCCGCCAACGCCAACGCCTTCGACAGCACCGAGCTGCGAGAGGTCTATCTCACTCCGAAGGTCCCCATCGGCCACGTTCGCCTGTTCACACCCCCACTACTTCTCCTCAGCAAGCTTGCCATGCCCAACCGCGAACACAAGCTCAACAAGGACCTCCTCGATGTCGAGCGCCTCCTCTCCGCCGAAGAGTTGGGACTTCGCCTCGGGCTACGGCCTGAAGAGTTCGCCCATTATCTCGATGCGATGCAGCTTGGGGAGTTCAGGAAGCTCGAACGCATTGTAGGGCGGTTGTGCATGACGACAGACTTCGGTCGCATGCCTGAGGCGGACCGCATGAACGAGTGGGAGTGGCAACGGCTGCATTTCCCCAAGCCGAAGGACAAGGCTCTTGTTCGACAGCTCAAGGAGAAGAACTATGAGCATTGGCATAGCATCTTCAGTCTTCTCGAGCATATGTTTGCGGTGAGTTTGTGGCTCGATGCTTTTACTTTCGTTTTTCTCGTTTCTCCTTCGGCTCGTGCTGATGCTTCTCTCTCCGTCTCCCGTTGACAGCAATCGAAGCATGCTGCAGTCCGCCACAACCCTTCCAAAATCCCTTTCCACGTCTTGCGTCGCGATGAGCGCGCCGCGCCACTCGCTGCCTCTGCCAAAGCCCACGACTCGGTTCCGTCGAAGAGGAGAAGAAGGCGGGTCAAGGTCTTTAAGCATAGTACCTGAGGGTCAGTAGAGAGTCTGAGCGTGTGTAGAGCATCAAGGTGAATAGCATGGGCATCGTAGCAGCGAAGGACTTTCGCGAAACTCGGTTTTTGTGCTCGGCTCTCTGTCTCCCCCGAAAGTAAGCAAGCGAAGGATGACGATACGTCTTGATGATTGAATCAGCGCATAAAAAGCCTCTGATCAGCTACTAAGCTCCTCCAACGAGCCCATCTCCTCCCTCAGGCGGACTCACGCTCGCCGAGACCGTCTTGAACGAATCCTGCTTCGGCGTTTCCTGCACCTTCCCCGTCCATTCCGACGACGCTGCCAAGCGACGAGGATCGTCCGGCGCAAATGGGAAGAACCCGCCTCCCGGCGCTGGCATACCCCCGAGCTTGCGGCGGAGGATGGAGAGGACTCGCTCGCGAGCGGCGTGAGTCTTGCGCGAAGGGCGAGCGACGGGGCGAGAGGGAGCGGCGGCGGGGGGCGGGGGATGAGCGGGAGATGGTGTTGAAATGGTGGTAGGGAGGCAAGAGGGCGTAGGGTCGACGTGAGTGGTGGCTTTCGTCGCTGCTGGTGGAGGGGGGTCGAGAGGGGAGGGGTCGGGGGCAGTCGAGTTGGGAGCGAGGACTTGAGGCGTGACCTTGCGACGCTTGTGGCGGTGTTCTTTGGTCGAGGTCGGAGGAGGAGAGCGGCCTTGGAAGGAGGGGGAAGGAAGGAGCGGAGTTGAGGTGGGAGCGGGAGGATGACGGCGGTTCGACTTGCTCATGGTCGGCGGGTCTTGAGATTGCGAGTCGCCGTACGAAAGCAACCGACTCATCTTCTCCTCCGAGAGCGGACGAAAGAGAGAGCTGGAGGAGGTGCTCGTCTCTCTGATCCTCTGCTCGACCAGCCTCGGCGGGCGCTGCTCCTGCTGCTCCTCGACGACCATTTCCTCCTCCTCCTCAGCGCCCGAGCTCAACAGCATAACGTCCTCCGAAGGCAAAGGTGGCCGATCCAGCTTGACCGGGCTACGAGCCTTCCTCGGGGACAGCGGCGGAAGCTCGTCGTCGCTCCTCAGCCGCAACCACTTCTCCACGAGCTCGGCGATCTCCTCTCCTCCTTCGACGTTGAGACGGCTTGTGTCGACTTGATGATTGAGAAAGGGAGCGAGGTGGTCGGGTACATCGGCGGCGGAAGAGTCGGGTTGAGTTCGGCGGGGCTTGCGCCGAGTCGCGATGAGGTGATCTCGATGCTCCTGAGCCTCCTTCGAGAGCTGCTCGACGCCTCCCGGTGCGAGGGATCCGGCGAAGAGCTTGGACATGGCGAGGTAGTCGCGGCACGGATTCGACCAGCTGTCGACGATGGTGAGCGGGTAGAGGGTGCGAGGCTTGAAGAGGCCGACGAAGCGTTGGAGCTCGGGGAGAGTCGAGTGACGGGCGAGGGGGACGATCTGCGGTAGTTGGATAAACGAGTCAGCACGCGTCCGACGTTCGAGGGAGAGAAAAAGCACTCACGAGGAAGTTGGGTCGCTTCGAAGCCTCGTCGACCGAAGACTGGCAGCTGACGGCGCCCTCCCGCTCCTCCCTCCCCTTGGCTAGCTCGAGCGTCTCCTCCAACCTCGACTTGTACTGCTCCCACTTCCACTTGGGCATTTCGGACGGGTTGACGTAGACGATGTCCTCCACAGCAGCCACTCCCTCCACATCAGCCAGAGCTGCTCGGCGCCCGGGCTGCTTGAGCTGCTTCGGACCCTCGAGCAGCGGCAGGTACTCCTGATCCCACTCGTAGCATCCCTGTCCGTCGCCCCAGCACTGGTTGCACTTCCATCGTCTTTCGCAGGCGTGGAAGCGATGAGGCGTCGAGGTCGAGGTGGTGCCGAGAGAGGCGAGGAGAGGGTCGAAGGGAGGGGTGTTGTGGTCTGTGGATGAGTAGGCATTCATCTTGTAGCGGTCGAGGTGGATCTGTAAAGTGCAAAGGTCAGCTGCAAGGCTTTTAGAGGGCAGAGCAGCCGAGGAAGTGACGAACTGGTTCCCCGAAGGCTCGGTAGACGCCCTTGAGCATCTCCTGTGGAGAGTGAGAAGGATGTCAGCACGTGAGGAGCGTGCTCAGCTGACTTAAGGAGCTCGACGCACCTCGTAGCCCCATGTCCAAGCGTTGAGGAAGAACCTGGTCTGAGGAGGATACTCGCTGATGAAGCGAACGAGCGAGTGGACGGCTTCCTCCTGTTGACCGGCGAAGGAGAAAGATCAGCGAAAGCGTGGAGGAAAGTACGGTATTTGCCCCGACTCACCTTCGGAACCAGCTCCTCGTCTACGAGAACGCACGAAGTGTCGAGATAGATGTTGCCCAGGCAAGGAAGCGACTGGCTTCTCGCCTTGCCCTTGCCCTTGCCCTTCACGTCCTTGCTCGACGAAGCGACTGCAGGGCCGTCCCAAGCCAAGTACTTGGACAGGATGGGATGCCGCTTGAGGGAGGCGATCCACCAGTCCTCGGCGCGAATGTCGCCCGTGACTATGACTGCTCGCTCGACGCCGTCGACGACCCCTTCGATGAGGAACCTGATTGGAAGCGGAGACGAGGGTCAGCTCAGCTCAAGTCGAAAGATGGGGTCCATGCCTGTCCAACTCACATGCAGGCGCCGGGGCAATGATTGGCGTCGATGGCCGTGACAAGGACCGAGGCGTTATTGGGGCCTTCGATGAGCTGAGGCGTGTCGAGAGGGATCGCACGCTGTAGCTTAGAGTGGTCAGCAGGCGTCGAAACGGCCAGCTCGGCGCAAAACTCACCACCAAATCCATCGCCGAGCGTCCATTTGCCTTGGAGCTACGCTTGCGCAAGTTGGCAAACTTGAGGACCTTGCGCGCGTGCGGGAACTCCTCATGCCGTACCCTCTCGCCTGCTTCCATCGTGTTGAGGAGGAGGTGCTTGGTCAGGGCAGTGGTGTAGATTCGGCCTTGGAAGTTGGGCGAGTCGAGTCCTGCGAAGTGAGAGAGGCTCAGCTTGAGCCTGAGTGAGATGAAGGAAGAGCGATGCACCCTGAATATGATCGGTATGCGCATGAGTGAGAAGATGGACGTAGGGCGCCTTGCCAGTGTAAGGGTTGAGGCTGCCCGGCTCGGCGCCGCCGTTGAAAGCGTCGACTCGAATCCAGGGAAACTCCTTGACTGTGGAAGCAAGAGTCTGAGCTTTCTAGTTGACTTGCTTTCTCCCGAAGCACTCACTGTAGCCATGATGGGTGGACATGCTGCCTCAAGGCGAAAGCGACCAGCAGACGCGCTTCGGCGCGAAAGGCCGTGAGGTTGCGCTCAAGTGTGACGAGTGAGAGTGAGTCGATGCGTGTAGGGTGATACTGTCAATGGGTTGCTTGCTGGTCTTGTGGGAGATGCTGCACTAGCGCGGAGGCGGTCGAAACGGCGAGACGGCTGAAGGAGGAGCGCTCGAGAGGTTGTTGTGGTGAGTCTCTTGGAGGAGGTAGCTCGATATGAGAGAGGGCGAGCGAGAGCACCAGCTACTCTGATATGGTACAGATCTGGCTGTGAAAAAGTTGAAGGGGAGAACTCGAGTTGATGGCGGAAGCACAAGAGGTCCCAGAGCGAGTCGCGCACAGGTTGACTTTGGACGTCTCGCTCAATTCTGCTCCTGACTCGGCGCTATCGTACTACAGCACCGCCGGGAGACTTTTGAAGTACTCCGAGTCTTCCTCAGCCTCAGCTGCCACCCCTCTCGGCTTGGCTCGCGCTTCTTCCCTTCGCATCTTTCCTGGCTCAAACTCTCCAGCAGCATCGGCTTCGAGCGGTTGACGAGGCGGTTACATCTCGCTTGCACACTGTATCAACCCTTTTAGACGTCCCCAGGTGAGCTCCTTCGCCGCCTGAGCCCAGCGGAACTTGCTCACCTTCACTTTCCTTCTTTCCTGCAGCTCATCACGGCATTTCAGCATCACTACTCATTCACAGCATCACCGGCATATTTGACATGGCTTCTCCGACCACGCTACCCTCAGTCTTCCTTCCATCGCTTCATCCAGCTCCCCCTGCCTCCGCCCTTCTTCCCCTTCTCGGCCTACTCGTCGACATCTACACGCCCGCCAACGTCGTCATTGATCTCACATCACCGACACCAGACGCTGAGACGGTGCGCGGACCGGAGCACGACGACTTCGAAGCAGCACACGTTCGAGGATGGCTCGGTCGAGTCGTTTCGCTGGGATCAAGGGAGCTAGCCATGGAAGAGGATGAAATATGGGAGGGCATAGTGGACATGGCAGCCAGAGTCTTGGCTGATATCTCGGGTCACTGTGGTGCGGTCCAATCTCGCTCTCGGCGTTCGGGTGCAACTGACCGCCCCTCCTCCAGCTGCCGGAGCTAGCACCAGAACGTTCCTCCTTCCTTCGCCCTGTCCCCCACCCCTTTTCTCCGCCTCTCCAACACCTGCACCTCCCGACTCTCTTACTCCGACCGACTTGGCCCCAGCAGCTGGCACCTCTCGGCCCCTACCCCTCACAATTCGCGACACGACCCTCCTCGCTTCCTCCACCGGCTTTCGGACATGGGGGTCTGCACCGTTGCTCTCTCGTCTTATTGCCGCTCGACCCTACGACTTCGTGAAGTCTTCGCCCACGCCCCTTCGCATCCTCGAGCTCGGCAGCGGGACTGGGCTCGTCGGCCTCACTACAGCAGCAGCTCTCTCCAGCGTCGGTCAAGCGGCAAACGTCGATCTCACCGACTTCGAGGAGCACGTGCTAGACAATTTGGCCCACAACGTCGCTTTGAACTCCGAAACACTCGGCTCGACGGTCGTCGCGGTGGAGCGGTTGGACTGGACGGACTTCTACGAAGGTCGCTTGACTCGCAGCTCGGCTCGAGAATACGACTACATCTTTGGCGCCGACCTCATCTACGAACCTCAACATCTCGATTGGCTCCACGCGACGGTCTCGGCGCTCCTTCGCTTCCCCTCGGCCGACTCGTCGACGCTGCCAACCTTTCATCTCGTTCTGCCTCTTCGCTCAACACACGCCGCGGAGCACGATGGATTTGATGCTGCTTTCTCTCCCGAAGGCGATGGTGTGGAAGGGCGGGAACGGATCGATGCAGAAGGGAGGAAATGGAGGTTGACGACATTGGAGCGGTCGGATGCTACGGGAGAGGATGGCTTTGGTGGAGCGAGGGAGAGGGCAGCAGAGGGGAAGGTGTTTCGCTATTGGGTGTATCGCATTGGCTGGAGGAGGGTCGAATAGTAGACTGAGGTAGAATCACGGCTGCTCGGCGGTCTACATGAGCGTCCAGCCGGAGAGCCCTATCGGGCTAGCTTCTTGGCTTCGCTCAACTGCTTCAAGTAAGATTTGGATAAAGCGCCTACGTACAGTGAAACCGCTCGATCCTTCCGTTCCCGGCTATCGACTCAGCTGTGCTCGGAGTCCTCGGCGACAGCGCTATCGCACAGAAGTGGCACACGACCAAGACATGATGCGCAACTCGAGAAATCGCTCCGACTTTTCGTCTCTTCCCCTTTTACCACCTCTTGCTGGCCCTTCGCTCGCCTTTTCCGCCCGCTCGATGTCCCATCCTTTTCTCATCGTCAATCGCGAGCTCCTAGCCAAGGAGCCACCGGCAGACTGCTCGCTTAGGCGCCTGGAGTCCCTGCTGGAAGAAGAGGAGAAGCGATACTCTGCCGAAAGCGAACCAAACCTCGTCGGTGGAAGAGCTGGAATGGATTCGGAGATCAAGCACTGCAGGAAACAGCTCGAGGACTGCTACCGAGGTCGTCCGAAAGGGAACAGCAGGATGTATATGGAAGGCAAAGTGATACTTGCAGTGTGTCACGGACACATTAACGAGCGTATCCGCCTAAGTAGGTGGCTTTCGCTGGCCTTGACCATTTCGCCGATCTCGGCGTTCGTGCTGACTCGGCTCTCGGTGACTCTACAGTGGAGGAATTCGAGAGGCTGCTGGCTGAGGGGACGCAAATCGTATCGGAGACACCTGGATACGCCCCCGGAGAAGGAACGCAGCTGCTCAGAACGTTGAACGAGCCGACCAATCGCGTTCGCTCGGAGCTGAGCTTGTCGCAGCTCTACAAGGACGTCGAAGCGCGCAAGAAGTTGGTGGAGGTGCGCGCTTCGAAAATGCCTAAGACCAACTGATCCTAACTCTTCTTACTATCTGCAGAAATACCGAAGGAAGAAGCAGAACGAGGACGCCTTTGTGAGCGCCGAGCATCAGTTCCTTTGCTCTTGCCGGGCGGGTTGCTGACGCGAGCTCTCACTTGCAGGCCAAGAGTCCGGTTCATGGAGTTGCAAGTCTCCTTCCACACTTGCACACTGCTTCTACTCTCGCACTAACCGCCTCACCCACAGGCCCGCACGCTCTCCAATGTCTTCCACGAACTCGGCAAGAATGACCGACACGAGGTCCCTCTCGCCTCTGGAAGGGATGGAGAAGCCCTTGCGTGGATGACTTCTCGCCAAGCTCGTCGATATGCGTCGGAAGGGAGGCGAGGGGATGTAGCAGTAAAGCTCGGCGATTCGGCAATGGTAGATAGAGGCGGGCGACTATTCGGCGACTACGGGACATTGGTTAGTGAATAATTGAGTGATTATGATACTTCCTCTTTCGGTCAGGTCGCACCCTCAGCCTTTCAGCTGCCGAGTAAAGAATCAGCGCAGAACCGTTCGTCGCTCGCCGAGCACCCCAGCTCTCCATCTGAATCGTCGACGGGGAGAGATCATCGCAACGCTAGATAGCATCATTGCTACTTGAAGACACAAGACACAGGCACAAGTGTCAAACCCCCCTCGCTCTTCTTCCCTTCGCGTCTCAATCCAGCTCAATGCTCTCAACCCCATCCTTCTGCTCCAGCACCTTATACTCCACCCCCTTCCCCCTCTTCTTCTCTCCACCCTCCTCCAACTCGGCTTCATCAGCACTCCGCTTCTTGCCCACCACATCGCCCTCGTGCACTTCGGCGGCGGCGGGAGCGGGGTCGCCACCGATTTCGAGGTCGTCGTCGTCGTCGTCGTCTGCTTGATCGTTTTCGGCGGCGGGTGGTGGAGGAGGGGCTTTGGTAGGGATGGGAGAGGGAACGGGGGAAGTAAGGAGGTAGGAGGAGGTAGCATCGGCGGGGAGGGGAGCGCTGGGAGGTCGAAGGGGAGTAAGGGGAAGGGGAGCGGGAGGAGAAAGGGTCAGCTCGACGTCTCGGAAGCATTGTAGAGGAATCGAACGCACCCGATAGAGATCTCAATAGGGTAATGATCATCATCATCCACCACAGTCACGAACGTTCCCTCGGTGAATCCCAACTCCTTCATCGTCTTGTCCTCATTATCCTCGAAATCCTCCGTCTCCCACAACAGCTTACTCCCCAAACTAACCGTCACATGATCATCGAACCCGACCTCCCCAACGACCACCTGCTTGACAAACTCTCCGAGCGTAATGTCCTCCTTGAGCTTGATGGGGAGGTAGACGACTCGGCAGACGGAGCAATGAGGGTTGGGAGGCGCGAGGGAGGAGAGGTTGAAGATTTTTTGGTTCTTGCGGCCTAGGAAGACGAATTTTGCGAGAGGCCAGGTGGTGGTGCGGAGGAGGTGGAGGGACTGGTGCACGAGGACACCGGCGACGATGGCGTTGGTGGTGGCGATGGCGGGGATGATGTTGCCGGCGTACGCTGGAAGGTGGTGCACAAGATAGAAGGGGGATCGGAAAGATGAGGCGACGAAGATGGGAGGGGAGAGGAAGGGAGAGGGGAAAGGGGAGGGACAGCGACGAGCGAGTCAGCAACCGCTGCAGCCCGTGAGAACGATACGAAAGGGGAGACTGACCCTTGACCTGGAACCTCGTCTGACTCTCAATCTCGAAAGCGCTAGCCCTCAAGTTGGCAGCCGCGACGACAAAGTCGAGCGTGTCGTCGTCGTCCTTGTCAAACGAGAGGGGAGAAGAGGGGTTGATGCGCTTGGCGAGGCGGTCGACACTGTTTTTTTTTTCAATGGGAAGGCGGGCGAGCGAGTTAGCTGAAAGTCCCTCAGGCCCATGCCGCCACGGCCACCGAGATGCACGAGGGCCGAGGCGGGCAAGCGCGAAAGATACGGAGAACAACGGCTCACCTCGACAAGAATAACTCGAACGAGTCCTCCAAGCTCAACTTCCTTTGATCTCTGATTCCCTGAGGCTTCTCCGCCTCGCCGTTGACCTCGGGAGCAGGCTGATGGAGGACCGAAGTCTCGAGCTGCTCAAACGAGAGGGGATGAGGAGGCTTGCGGTGACGCCACATGTCCTCCATCTTGAGCAGACGGTGGATGTCGGTGGTGTAGACCTGGTCGGATGGGAGATGGAAGGTGGGCGAGGGCGTGGGTTGTCGGTGAAAGGAGGGAGATGGACGAGGTAAGCGAGGACGACGAGGGAGATTGGCGTCAGCAAGGTTGTCGACAACTCGAAGCAGGAGAGAAAAATAGCGCACCTTTTCAAACACCCTCTTGGCCGCTCCCTCTTGCACCAACGTCTCCCTCAACTCTTTGATCGCCGCCGCCTCCTTGCGAAGCTCCTTGATCTCATCGGCATTCTCTCCAGCCTTCTCAGCATCGTTGAGCTCCTGCTCCTCGGCGTCATCGTCGGTGCCGAAGAGTTGGCTGTTGCGAGAGAGGATGAGGAGGAGTGAGGGGGAGTAAGCTCGGCAGCTCGGCGGCGAAGGAGGAAGAGAAAAGAACTCACGGGAACAAGTAGCTCTTGGCCCACGCGATGCAGTGATGTGCCGTCGAGGGAGTACTCCTGATAGTGCAAACAGCGAACGTCTTGGGCACGGGCTTTCCCTCGCAATCGAAGCACTCGGTCACGTCCTTCTTGATGGGCTGGACTTGGCCGACGTATCCAGAGGTACCAGATTCGACGAGGGGAACCGAGGCGGCGAGACACATCTTGTTGACGTGACGACGGGCGTCTGTGTGGCAGAAGGGGAAGGTGAGCGTGCGCCGAGCAAGGAAACAGCGAGGAAGAGACGAACCGAGATTGTCGAGTGCGTTCAGGACAAAGTCGAAGGACTTGAAGTAATCGACCGAGAACTCGGCGTCCTGTTCGGGAGCTCATCAGCTCCTGGCTAGCGTAAAGCGAAGAGAGGACTACAGCGAAAGCCGAAGACTGACCTTGATGTTACGGTGGAGGGCCGTGATGTTGACGTGGGGGTTGAACTTGAGCGCCGTCTCGCGAGCGACCTGTCCCCGTGCAGCAAGATTAGCTGCGAGGTCCAGAGCAGCAGCGAAAGCGAGAGAGACGCACTACCGCCTTGGGCCTCTTGACATGCTGCTTTTGAAACAGGAATTGACGGTTGAGGTTGGAGAGATCGATAGTGTCGAGGTCAAGCACTTCGATTGAGCCGGTGGGAGAGCCGCCGAAGCCGGTCATCACTGTCAGCAGAGCGCGAGCGCGAGCGCGGGCAGGGAGAAGCGAAGGTCAGCGCGCGTCGCTGTTGTAGAATAAGACGAGCAGCAACGCACCCATGTTCTTGATGAGCTCGCATCCGATACCTCCCGCTCTGTAGGTCGATAAGAAGGCGAGTTAGCAGCGCGATGAGAGGCGCGTCGAGGTGAGCTGAGAGTTGTAACTGACCCTACGACGAGTACACGCGAGTTCTGTACCTTGTTGAACAATTCTTCACCCAAGATGGCTTTTGAGCAAGCGTAGCGGTTGCTGGGGACGGACATGCTACAGAACGAGCTCTCAAGCAGTGAGTGGTCGAAGCGAGAGAGTTCGAGTCGAGCAGGTTGCACTCTTACCATCTTCATCTCGCTTTTTCTTGCGAGCTACAGAATCGACTACAGAAACTCGCTTACTCAGCTCTGACAAAGATGGCTACAGACGATGTGCTCCCTCCACCCGTACAGGATGCTCTCCCCCTCAGTGAAGCCATGGTAGCAGCTCCTTCGACCAGCGCAAGGCCAGACGCTCACACTCAGCGCTACGACCGTCAGCTCAGGTGAGCTCTCCTGCTTCCGTTCTACTCCCCTACACAGCTCGCTGACTCTTTCGCCCGCCTGGACCGCGTCGCTCTCGCGCTGCAACAGGCTCTGGGCTAGCTCTGGTCAGTCGGCGCTCGAGAACGCCAACATTCTCGTCATCAACGGCTCAGCTACAGGCTCGAGCACCCTCAAAAACCTCGTCCTCCCCGGTGAGTAGCAGCTGCCTTCGGCTTGCTTACGTCGCTTCGCTCTTGGCTGACCTTCTCTGCTCGCTCTTCGTGGGGCTGCATCCCAACAGGAATCGGCAAATTCACCATCTTGGACCCTGCTCCCGTCGATGGCTCAGACATTGGCAACAACTTCTTCCTCGAACCGACTTCGCTGGGGAAGCCTCGCGCCGAGGAAGTCGTCAAGTATTTGTTGGAGCTCAACTCGGATGTCAAGGGAGAGGCTATCGTACAGGTTCGTATTCCCTCCTCCTTACGTCGCTCCTTCGCCGTCGCACATACTCGAAAGCTGACCTCGGCTCGGCGCATCCTCAGGACCTTTCGGCCGTCCTCTCCACCTCACCCGACCAACTCGCCTCCTACTCGCTCATCATCGCCGTCAACGTCGACCCTACTCACCTTCTACCTCTCTCCGACATCGCCTGGAACAACCAAATCCCCTTCCTCAAGGTCCGCACCGTCGGCTTCTACGGCTCGCTTCGCGTGCAGGTCAACGAAATTGCTAGTGAGTTAGCGCTCTCCTCTCCTCGTGTACCGCACCCTCTCAAAAGTCTCAGCAGTGTTCGCTGACCCTCCGCTCGCCCCCGAACAGTCGTCGAAACCCACCCCGAATCCCTCATCGACCTCCGCGTCCACTCTCCCTTCCCCGCTCTCATCGAGTACGCCAACAAGTTCGACTACGCCACCATGAACTCGCAAGAGCACGGACACGTTACTGCGGTCGTCATCCTCGTCAAGGCGCTGGAGGAGTGGAGGGCTGCTGTGAGTTGTCGTGTAGGCTTTGTCGCTTTCGCGCTCGCTGATCCCCAACCGCCTCTGCTCTTCTTTCCTCAATCTTACCCGACCTCATTATGCCCTTTCTTTTCTCCTTGAACGTCCCACTCGCTCGCCATTTACAGCACGACGGCAAAGGCCCTTCGACCACCGCCGAGCGCAAGGAGTTCTCGGCCGCCGTGCTCAAGCAGAAGCGCAACAGCGATGAGGAGAACTTTGATGAGGCTGTCACTTACTTCAGGAGGGCGGGAACGAAGCATGGTGTGAGTGTTCTGCTCGACTTGAGCTGCTCGGCGCTGAGAAGATCAGGGAGCTGACTCGCTTTTGCTCTCGAGCAGATCCCCTCAGAGATCCAGGCGCTGTTCGACGATCCTGCTTGCCAGACCATCTCGGCCTCTGTACGTCTTCTGTTCCTTTCCCTCGCCCCTCCTTCGCCTCGTCGCTGACTCTCCGCTCCCGCTCATCCCTACCCCTCGACTCGCTACTCTGCCGCTCCAACAGTCCCCCAACTTCTGGCTCCTCCTCCACGCCGTCCACCTTTTCACCCAACACCCCTCCAACCCCTCTCACCTGCTCCCCCTCTCCGGCGCCCTGCCCGACATGAAAGCCGACACCACGGGCTACGTCGGTCTTCAATCGCTCTACAAAGCGAAAGCGAAGGAGGATCTCAAGCTCGTCAATGAGATCCTGGGGGAAGTGTTGAAGAAGGTCGGGGTGGATGAGAGTAGGGTGAGTGGCGAGGAGGTCGAGACGTTTGTGAAGCATTCGGGTTTTTTGAAGGTGGTGAGGGGGAGGAGTTTGAGGATGGAGGAGGAGGAGAGTTTGGTCAAGGGTAACCTCGGTGCGTCTCTCTTTGCCTCTCTCTTCATCTGCCGCTCGCTGAACTTCCCTTCCCGACTCTCGCTCTTCCCTCCCCCGTCTCTCGCATTCCCGCCAAACAGACATGCTCCGCATGACCTTCCAATCCCTCGACCCTACCGACGACTCTCTCGCCCTCTACCTCGGTCTTCTCAGCTCGGAGCAGTTCTTCCTCAAGCATGGGAGGTATCCCGGGGACCAGGATGCCGATCTTGAGGGCACGAACGATGTTGAGGAGCTGAAGAGCGTTGCGATGGAGGTCGTCAAGGGATTGGGTGCCGAGGAGGTGGATGATGAGCTGGAGAAGGTGTTGAAGGAGATGTGAGTTTGTGGTCTCGGAGGGAGTTCGAGGCGCCGAGAAGCTCGCTGACTTTCTCCTCGTTCTTTACCCGCCCCACCACTACTTCGCCTCGTGCTCGCCTTCGCACACTCTCTTGCCCCTCCACCTCAACTCGTCCGCCCTCCATCCTCTCTCCCTCCTCCTTTCTCGCTCGCCTTTCCCTTTCGCCCTCTCTCCCTGGCTTGGTCTCTCGCTCCTTCCTCGACTCGCCTCTCCTCCTGCCCCTCGCCTCTCATCCCTTTCCTCGCCTTCGTCCTCCTCTCTCTTCCGCCCTCCTCTCGCATCCTACCTGCTCTCTCCCCTCGCCCCGTCATCCTCCCTCGGCCTCTTCGCCCAATCGCCAGCTGCCGCGCCGGCGCCTCCGACCTCCCTCAAATCGCCGCTTTGATGGGCGGTATCGTCGCTCAAGAAGTCATCAAGCTCGTGACTAAGCAGTACATCCCTCTTGAGGGCACGATGCTGTTCAACGGCATCAAGTCGAGTACGAGAGTTTTGGTCGCTTGAGGAGATCGCTGAGGAGTAGAGGAGGAAGAAGAGTAGTACGATACCCCCACCCGTTCGTCGTCGTCGTCGTTTCTGCAACAGGCTTGAGAAGTACCCCCCCATCCCTCATCTCTTGCGCGCTCGTTCGTTAATCGAAAGGAGAGAGGTGAGCCCCGAGCGCCGAAGTTCGCCAGTCGCCTCGCTCAAGGATGCCCTACGATACGATCTCGGATTTGCCACCCTCCTCTGTACGCTACTAATAAAACCCTCAAGCCCTACTTTTGAAGACCCTGACCCTCATGCTCCTCCTCAGCGTCGGCACCGAGTCGTCCAGTTCGGCGAGGCGGTCGAGTCGTTCGGCTTGGTCGTGACGAGAGTAGACGTGGTACTTGGAGAGGGAAGGAAGATGGACCTTGGACATTGTGCATTTCTGTCCAGCCAAATAGCCAGGCAAATAGGAGATTCGGTCAGTGAACGCGCGAAGCGGCGCAGCCGAGGTGCTTCAGAGTGTCAGCTCACCGTGAAGATCTGCTTGACGTCTGTGAGGACTTTTGACCAGTGTTCGAGGTTCTGATCGTAGAGGACTAGGCGTTGCTGGTCCGTCGCGGTCGCATCGAAGGGAAATTCGTCGTACTCGGCCTTGCACATTTCCTCCGCCTTGACGTAGATTCCCCCTACTTGCTGGCACATGACCTCCATCTTCCTCTCAAGGGCTTGAAACTTGGGGAGCTCCAATCCCTGAAGATGGGTCGTGATCTTCCAAGGGTGTAGCTGGAATCCTGGCCCGCCAGCACCGAATCCGAGCTTCCCGGCGAAGAGAAGGCGCTCGATGTCGAGAAGATCTTTGTTGGGCTTGTGGTGGCGATTGGGAACGAGGATCTTGCTGAGGAAGAGGATGACGGGCTGGAAGATCCGGATGGTGCCGATGGACTTCTTGGGAGTAACGTAGACCTCGCGCAACTCGGTGAACGAAAAGGGATCCACGCCGGCGGGAAGGAGGTCTGAAGCCCTCGTCTTGGCGCTGAAGTCGACTTTGACGCCTCGGACTCTGCAGACAAAGAGTGTTCTCTGTCAAAGGGCTGCACACCGGGTCCGCGAAGCTGGAACTTACCCAGGCTGCTTCGTCCCCCAGTAGGTGATTAGGTCGGAGTTGCCCTTGATCCCGTAGAACTTGCCCTTGTAGAGCTCTTTGTCTCCCTTCAGAGGCAAATATCAGTTTGAGAGCCAAGAGCGAGCAAAGGAAGCTTACTTGGATTCGCGGGCCGACGTTATTGAGGTTGCGCGGCTGCAGCTTATTGAGCTCCTGCACAAGCTGATGGACCGTGTCACCAGATGCGAGACCTACATCAACGTCAACGTCGTGAAGAGCGAAGAAAGTCAGTCGAACGAACGAAAGCTCTCCTCGGCGCTCGGCGCTCGGCCTTAAACCTGAACTTATCTTGGTGACCCGCTCCCAGAGCAGCTCGTGGATGTTCTCTGCGCCGGGACGAGCTCGCGCTACATGCTGCAGGAAGGGTCTGAACTTGTATCGTCCCAAGTCAGCCGCCACAGCAACTCCCCCGATGACGGCGAACGATTTCGCCCCCAAGAGATTCGTCTTCGGGGCTTCTCTGGTGAAGGCTACAGCAGCGCAAAGCGCGCGGTCAAGGTCTGTTGTAGTTGCTTGGACTTCGGTTGTTGCCGCTGCTGGGTTCGGGCGGTGTCGATGCATGTCAACGAGCGAGGAGAAGCAGAGAAGAAAGCGGCAAGGGACAGGTAGAGAGGGAACGCCGAGGAGCGTTGGAGGAGTCTTTTGCGGAGCGTACGCTCGCGGACTCCGAAAATTATACTGTACGGGTTTCAATGTGTCTCAATGTGCGTAAAACGGCCTGGCTCGGCGCATATATAGACTGGGCAAAGGTTTGATCATTACTCGTTGTAAAAAATGTTCGGACTAACAAAATCCAGCCGTATGCCCTGCTCCCTCATCTTCTCTACCGCATAATCTACACCCTCGGGGAAGCGCTCTACCAACCACGGCTCCAACACGACTCGCCTCACTCGGCGCCCCAGCGAGACGGCTCGTACGGCTCCAGCGTCTCGGTCCTTCCAAAATGCCCACAGCCGCTCCCGAGGTGGAAGAGGGTCCGTCAATAGCATGTGATCTGACTTCCATGAATGGAAGACGAAGCGAAGCTCGATGGCGGGGGGTTCGGCGCGGGCGAAGGGAGTCGAAAGGGGAGGGGGCGAGTGCTCGTTGAGGATCATGGTGGTATCGAGGCGTTCGAGGCGGCTGCCAATGCTGATAAGGTGGTTTATGAATGGAAGGGGAAGGCCTTCCATGCTGTTATGCAGACGGAGAGTGAGGAGGCGAGGGGCCATCGCGACGACAAAGCGTAGTCTCGAGGAGCCGTTGGCTTGCCCTTCCTCAATAGTCTCTCCGCCGAGGTGCATGGACAGTTCTGAGAGGTTTGGAAAAGCCTTGTTGAAGTGGGTGATGTCTTGAGGAAGAGCAACGCAGTCGAGGCTGAGGGTGCGGATGGAGGGGAAGATCGCCGAGATGGAGGAGATTCTGTAGTCTTCGAGCCGAAGAGTATGGACCGATGACTTGGCTATATACCCAAGAGCGCTGTCAGCGGTGAAGTAGCAAGAGACGAGTTACAACTCACCGAACAGAGCATCCAACGCATTCGGCCACTCGGCGTTCTGTCCGTCCAGCTTCATCTCGCGCACACCTGAGCAAACCCTCAACACTTGACAGATCACCTCTTCCTTCCACCCCTCGCCGAAGCCGTAGCCTGTCTCAAACGTCCTCAGCAACGCTGCTAGCTCCGGTTGCTCGTCGAGGGTCCGGAGGTAGGCGTCCGTCTGGGGTGCAGAGCTGATGATTACGCTCGAGTAGAGGAAAGGACGAGAGATCTCGAGCCAGGTAGGACTGACGAGACCGACCGACCGCAACATCCTCCTGAACGTGGCTGGTCGTTGATGGGGGATCGTGCCGTCGCTGAGAGAGGGCGCCACCTCGATGATACGACGAAGTAGCTCTACTGGCAGGTGCTCTGCTGGATCCATGGCGAGTTGAACGAGCGAGAACGAGAATGTGGGAGAAGTGAGAGCGACGCAAACTTGGCGAGAGGCGGACGAGGCTCGTCCTTTGGGAGGGCTCGAGCTGAGGAGCTGCGCGAGAGGAGTTGTCGACTGCTGTAGTTGAGCAGATTGGTCGACCAGCGAGAGATACAACCTCGAGTCGGTCGACAAAGTGAGAGATAGATCGGAAGAGAGAATGCAAGAGGTGGAAAGGAGAAAGCGAGAGCTCGGCGCTCGGCGCCGCCTGTTTCTCGCTCGTACTCGCTTTCGCATAGAGTTTTCGAGCCAAGAAGCCCCGGGTGACTTTCAGGTCAGGTTCAGTTTGTCTATTTTACAGCTGCAAAGCTCCATCCCCTCAATTTTGACCTTCAGCAACCCTCCCGACCGCTCCGCTTCCTCCCCTCCGCCTTGCCCATTCCCGCCCTTCATCTCAAGCCATACCGCTCCGCTTGCCGGCTTGTGACATAAGCCTCATGTCCTTCATGTCCTCGTCCTCCTCGAGTAAGCAGCACCTCCCTTCGATCAGCTTTAGCGAGCGACCAAGTGTTGGCGTGATCGTGGAGTGGGTCGGGGGCCTGCAAGGGGAGAGAGAGCCGGTGAGCCGCGGTGTTGACGAGAGGTAAGGAATCAGACCTACAGTGATCCAGTCTCCCTTCAGATCGTGGAGGCAGATCGGGAGTCAGCATCGAACGGCCGAGAGAGAACGACAGCTCGGCGATGAGCTTCGACTCACATACTGCTGGTTTGAGACCTTCTCAAGACCCTGCCGCGTTCCCCAAGAGTCAGGCGGTCGTTCGCAGTCACTCAAGACCTCTCACTCACCTCCACAGCCATCGTCCTCTGCTCCAACGCCTCCCTCAGCTTGACGAGACTCGTTTCCTTCCTCACTCGGTCGGCGTGTAGGTTGACCTTGGCCATCCACTCGGCCTTAGCCTGATCGGACAGACTCAACAGTGTCTCCAAGAGGTGAACGGCGCGTTGGTAGAGGGTCTCCCAGGTGATGACTGGTCGAGAGGGAGGAAAGTAAGCTCGGCGCCGACCGATGGGGAAGGGGAGAAGCTCACGGATGCCGACGTGCTACGTAGAAGGAGATTGACGGTCACCTATCAGCGTCTGGATCCTGCTGACTTGCTTGAAAGCGAGCTCACCTCCTCCAATTCCCTCTCCACCGCCTTCTTGAACTTCCCCCTCACGCTCTCATCTCTCTGCGGCCCTTCCGGGGTTGTCGCATACTCCGTCTGCAGCCACAGCTGCGTACGATACATCACACTCTCCAGCCCCGTCCGATCCGCCGTGAGAGCAGGGTTGGTGGCCCACATTCGGCGATTGTTCGTGAGTTGGGAGAGCGCCGAGTCGATCGGGAAGGCAGCCATGTTGACGGGGGCGAGATGCTATAAGGTAAGAGGGGAAAGAGAGAGAAGAGTGAAACGAAGAAATCGGAAGCACCGCGAAAGCACCGCTCACGAGATGAACGTTTCAGGCAGCGTCGGCCCGCCGCGCCAGTCCTCCGAGCTTGATCGGGGTGCAGCTGTGTATTTAGCTGTGTTGAAGCGGCGACGGGCGTGAGTTTTGGAGAAGATACAGAGCCTCGGCGGCCGTTGGTCGCAACCTCTGGGAAGACGCAGGGCGGGAATTTCGAACCTGACCCTCATCGCCGAGCGCCGAAGTCGAGCGGAGAGTTATCTTAAATGCCAGAGCGAGCGAAAGGATGCCAAAGGTACGAAGCACATCCTTTCCAGCTATCTCCTCCCCTCCCTACGCACGCCATATTACTGTCTTCCAAACCCTCGCTATCCCCCAAACCCTCCGCTATCCCCTCCCAACCACCTCGCCTTCCACACCTCTCCCTCCCCACTCAGAAATCACCCAACAAGTCCTCAAAAGCATCCTTCTTCGGTGGCGGCGCGGGCGCCTGATTCGGCAGCTGAGGCAAGGGAGGGCTCGTTCCCCACCCCTTCCCACTTCCCCCTGCTCCCGCGTGGAGACCACTAGCAGCGGAAGAAGGCCTTGAGTTGGTGCCGAGAGAGATGGCTCCTCCTGCATGACCGGGAGAGAGGGGAGTATTGGAGCCCGAGGCGGAGGATGAGCCCCAGGGGATGGAGGAAGAGGAGGAAGCAGAGGCGTAGGCGGGGTTGGAGAAGAAGGAGCCTCCTCCTGTGGTTGCTGGTGGAGCGGGACGAGAGGAGGATGGGATGGCGGGTGGTGGTGCGGACGAGGTGTAGGCGCCGTTGGAGGCGGGCGCGGAGGAGAAGTTGAGGTCGAAGAGGGACATGGGGTCGACGCGTTGCTGCTGCTGTGGTGGGGGGTTGGGAGCGGGATGGGAAGGTCCTGCTGCTCCGCCGAGGTCGAGGGAAGAGAGAGCCGAGAGGTCGTCCATCGGGTTCGAAGTCGCCGTCGAGGGAGCCGCGACAGGAGCAACTTCATCAAAGTCGAAGTCGATGAGACTGACTTGCTCGGCTGCCTTCTTGGCTTTGGAGGTCGATTCCTTGGTTTGGAAGCTGTTCCAAGGAGCGAGAGGGTCAGCGAACAGCGTCTCGGCGAAGAAAGGACGGAAGAGGACGAACGTAGGATCAATCTCGGCGGTTGCGGATCGATCGCCAGCCTTGAACGACTCGTAGCGTTTCACAACGTTGTTGATAAGATCGTTCATGAGCAGTAGACGGTCTGCGAGAGGGTCGAAAAGGTCAGCTCGGTGGGGACAAAACGGCGAAGGCAGACCTCACCCATCGCCTCGGGGTTGTTCTCTGCGCTCTCGGCGATCCACTTTTGGATCTTGGGCTGAACGTGCCTGCACTTCTGGGCAATTTGCTGTGTTGTTCGAAGTCGAGGAGAACGGAGGTCAGCTCTCTCACTCGGTGCGAAAAGGAGCGAGGAAGTTCGTCCTCGACTCAGAGACTCACATCGAAAGCATCTCCCTCGACAAACCTCTCCTTTGGCTTGGCGTTATTAAGCATCTCGTTGAGGAGGAGGATCCGCTGTTGTATCCGATCCAACTCTTTTTGGACTTGCTGCTCGTAGTCGGGCTTCTTCTCGGGTTCCTGCTCGTCCATCACCCGTCAGCTATGCGCCTAAAGGGACGGGTCAGGAGTCCGGCAAACTTACAGCGCCAGACATGATCTTCATCAGCTCTTGAGCAGCAGCGAGGTCCTTCGGCGTTCCCCTCCGAATGAGCTCTTGCAGTTTCTGTAGACGCGAAGGGGAGTCAGCGACTCGGCTAGAGCTTTGAGAGCTACAAGGAGAGCACGTACAGCGGCCTGTGCTGCCCGATCTTCCTCTTCGAGCTCCTCGGGTGTTTGGAGGTTCTGTAGTTGCGGGCGAAGGAGTGTGAGCTTCGAATCGTTGAGGAAGGAAGGGGAGATAACAAATCACATCGGCAGGATTCAAGACCGAAGCAGACCGCTTGTCATAATCCGGGAACCTGTACCCTGTTCACCCCAAACGGAGCGCGTTAGCTCCCATCTCTCCCCACCTGCTCCCCCCTCTCCCCTTGCCAGCTGGACGACTGACCCTTATAACTCAACAACCGATGCATATCCCTAATATGCACCAAATCCTCCTTATGCTTGGAATGCACACACAGCGTATTCTTCCACTCATGAATGAGCTCGAGGATCTTGGCCATGGGGGGAGGAGGGAACGTCGGTGGTCGCTCGGGGAACCGACGGACGAGCTCGTTAAGAAAGTCTTTGGTAGAGATTTGGAGGTGGAAGGGGTAGCCGCAGTTTTTGACGAGGATGTCGAGGAGCTGGCGAGGGGAGAGGGTCGCGTCAGCAAGTGGGAGAAGGGAGGGAGAGAGGACAGACGTACGTGTAGAGCGAGCATGGCTACATGGGTATGCCTATGATTCACCAATCGCATCACTTCCACCGCTGCTTCCCTCGGCCTATCGTCGTCCCATCCCAGCACAAGCAATCCCCGCGTGTCAGCTCTCCCTCGCCTCGAGCTGCACGGAAGCACAACTCACGTATTGGCCTTCTTGCTATTGATCAACTCTGCAATCTCCAAATCCAAACTCATATTCGGCTCATGCAGCGAAGGGTCGCAGGCTCGTTCTGTGGGAGCATGCCAAGCGGGACAACGCGCGCAAGCGTCAGCTCGAGCTCGCTGCAGTGAAGCACAGAGAGGACTCACCGATATAGTTGACTAGAGTCTCTTTCGTAGAGCCAGAGCCGTACCCTGTACCCCAGGTCTGGCGCTGATGGGACGACATGGCGGGAGGCGACGACGAGGTGAGCGGGAGGGAGAAAGGGAGGCAGGACGGCGCGCGAGTTGAAGTCGGCGAGGGGAGGGGGTTGGAGCGAAGAAGGGGTTCCAGTGTCCCCTTCGCGGGCTCGTTAGAGAGCCACACATCAAGGAGCAAAGCCCACCGCCAAGCCGATTGGCTCTCTGCACCTCAATCGGCTCTCATTCGGCGCTGGCGCCGAAAGCGGACCTTTCGCCGAGCTTGTCCAGATTTGCAGGCGTGGGCAAAAGGGCATAGAGGGGCGAGGATGTACATTTCACGGTCCTTCGAGTGATCAAAGAAACCTGGAAGAGAGTCAGTAGGAGCGTGAAGCAAGCTCGGCGTTGAAGGCTGCGAGTCGAGCAGGAGACGGGCGAGGCGGCGACGAGCCCCGTAAGAGGGAATACCAACTTGAAGGCGAGACATTCTTGAACTTGTAGCGCGCGCAATGAGGGGGTCTTGAGCCGTTCCCGCAGCTTGAACTTGAGAGCGACTTCGCGAGACGGCTCCCGTTAGGCGCGGGTGGAAGGGCTCGAGCTCGAGTCTTGAGCAGGAATCGAGAGGCTCTCGGCACGGCGAGACATGATCGTTGGGGGTGGCTTGCTCTTGCTCGTGAGATGACTTGTCCTCGTCCGCTCGTTGCGCTCGATGGCTGTTCGGACATGATTTGCACTCGTTGGTTCGTTCTTGAAGCTATTTGACTTTTGGGGATTTCTTGTAGAGGGGGAAGCTTCTTGAAAAGAAGGATTTGGTGGATCTGAGGGTAGCGAGGAGGGGAAGGAGAGGGGAAGAAAGGTAGGCGCCTCCGCGGTTCAGCAGCCATCGCCGACATCTCATCCAACCGCCGACCCCGTCCCCTCGCTCCGCTCCGAACCAGATCTCGAATCACAAGCTCACCAATCCCTAGGAGGGGGCACTCCGTACTCATCCCTCGTAGGACTCGCGCGGCGCTCCCTCCTCGGCGAAGGGCTCCTCGAATCCCTCCTCCTCTCCTCCCTCCTGTATTCGTCCCTTCCTCCGCCGCCGTAGCGATCATCACGTCCATAACGGTCGTCCCTGCGGTACTCGTCCCGTCCTCCTCCGTAGCGGTCGTCGCGACGGTATTCGTCTCTTCCTCCGTACCCTCCTCCCCCGTATCCTCCGCCGCGTCCTCCTCCACCGTAACGATCTCCTCCTCCGTATCCGCCACCATATCCTCCACCACGTCCTCCTCCTCCAGCCCAACGATCGCCGTATCCACCACGAGAATCACGAGGTCCGAAATCGTCGTCTCGCTTGATTCCCTTGTAAGCGCCGGGAGTCGGATCGTGAGGACGAACGGTGGCGGAGAAGTCAACGCGGAGACGACGGCCGTGAAGGTCCTGTTTGGCAGTACGGCGTTAGTAAGAGGAAGAGAAGCGAGGAGAGAGAGGAGGACGAACCATTCCGTTCAGATCGGCGATAGCTCGCTCGGCATCGGAAACGTCGGCCATGGTGACGAAGCCAAAGCCCCTGGAGCGTTCGGACTATCATGTACGGCAGCGTGTGGTCAGCTCACGCGCGAGAGCGTTACGGAAAGAGCAGCTTCAACGCACCCTCTGATCATAAACAATCACGACCTTCTCGACTCGACCCGAGCGAGCGAACTCCTCCTCCAAATCCCTCTCCCTCGTGCGGATCGAGAGGCCAAAGACTCCGAGGACGTTGGTAGGGTTGGGGACCTGTTCAGGCGCAGAGAGAGCGAGGCAGAGCGCGAGCAAGTCAGCTTCTTGTCGCTCGTCTTGAGCTGCAGGGAGGTGGAGACGGGACGTACGGGAGCACCAGGGGGACGACGAGGAGGTTCAACGTGACGAGGGCGGTCGCTGTAGTGCAGAGAGGGAGATGTTAGCTACTGAATCGCTGTAGAAGCTCTCTGCGCCCTCGAGCTGGCCATCCCCGCTCGTGGCTGTGTCTGTAGCGAAGAGGTGCGACTCACTCCCTAGGCTGAGACTGGTGATCCCTACGATCCCTGTCGTCGTACGAGTCGCGGTGGTCGCGGTCTCCAGCAGGAGGAAGAGGAGAGCGGTCGCGCTGGTAAGAGTCCTCGTGCTGGGATTGCTGTTGGAGAGGAGGATCCTCTACTTTGGCTCCTTGCATCTGTACGTCGTCCGAAGCGGGAGGGTAGTCCATTTTGTAGTGTAGCGTAGGAAGAGAAGAGAGGAGAGAGAGAGGGGCGTGAGGACTTGGTCGCGAGAAGGACTCGAGAAGGGAGAGAAAATGGGGGGAAATTGAGCAATAGAAACGAAGTAAGCCCGGCGACTAATCGATCAATTTCGCGCGAGAGCCCAAGTCCCCGCTGCTCAGCTTTCCCTCTCTCGACGTCTTGCATCACCGCTTCAGCCATGGTTAGTCCTTTGCTACAACATCGCAGGACCATCTGTACCGCCCAGCACCATCTCCTACGACCACCTCGTCCACCTCCTCAACTCTCATCGAAAACCGACGCCTCGACGAGAAGATTTTGAAGCACCCTCTGGGGAGACCTGCAGGGGACTCTGAAAGGGTGCAGGGCAGCAGGGAACGGTGCAGACTATGTTGGAGGGAAGGATGCATCAGGTCGCATCTTGGGGGAAGGTGCAGGTGATCAGCGAGGAGCGCACACGACGAGTCGAGGAGAGGGCAGGGACGAGACGGCCTGGGGAGGGGGAACCTCTGCTCGGATACAGCAGGGGCGTGGTACACCAAGTCTACGCAACGGACTGTACTATGCTACATCCCTGCTATCCCGCTGGTCGTCGATGGGAGGGCACACGAGACGATCACAGAGCTTTGCGGACATAGGCTGGAGGGCTGAGGGCTGACTGGGCTCGCCTTTCTGCACCGCAACAGGGAATCGACATCAAGCACCACCACGTCAAGAAGGGAAACCGCGAGGCCCCTCGCTCGGAGGACCCTTACCTCCTCCTCCTTGTTAAGGTGCGTGCCGCCTCTCCTACGCTCGCTGAGCAGGCAGCTAACCTCGCTACTGTGTTACACACAGCTTTACCGCTTCTTGGCCCGTCGCACCGACTCCAAGTTCAACAAGGTCGTCCTCCGCCGCCTGTACATGTCCAAGATCAACCGCCCCCCTCTCTCCATCTCGCGCATCGCCCGCCAGGCCTCCAAGTCCAACTCGGAGTTCAAGCCCACCTCGACCGTCGTCGCCGTCGCCACCGTGACCGATGACATCCGTCTCCTCGAGGTCCCCAAGCTCTCGATCGCCGCCCTTCGCTTCACCCGCACCGCCCGTGCTCGCATCGAGGCTGCTGGTGGAGAGTGCCTCACCCTTGATCAGCTTGCTCTTCGCAAGCCCACTGGATCCGGAACCCTCCTCCTCCGTGGTGCCAAGAACGCTCGCGAGTCCGTCAAGCACTTCGGTGAGTCAGGCGTCGTTGTTTCGAGTTCGGTCGGTCGTCGAGAAGCCGAGAGCTGACCTCGCCCCTCGCTGTATCAAAGGCATGGGACCCCACAAGAACAAGAAGCCCTACACCATCTCGAAGGGACGCAAGGAGGAGAAGGGACGTGGACGCAGGCGCTCCAAGGGATTCAAGGTTCGTCGTCGCTCTCCCTCTCCTTCGTCCTCCCTCGCTCTGGTCGCTCATCTCGCTCTCATGCACAGGTCTAAACACCCTTGGATGTCATCTCTTGTCGGGAGGCGTTGTGTTGTTGCTGGCCGGAGTTTCTACGGGCTTTGTTCGAGTGCCGCTGCAACGGTGTCTTGCGGCTCAAGTCGATTCCCATTCTGCGGTTCCGAGCGGCGGAGAGAGACGAGACGGCGTACTGGCGAATGATGGGCTGCGCGCCGCTTGGGTGGTGGAGCTCAACGAGATGAGAGAGTGCTGGGGAAGGGCAGCGATCGCCGAACTTTCGCTTCCTGGCCGGCCTGGGTCCACTTCGCTGCTTTGTGGGGGACTGGAGAGAGTCGCTGTGCTCGTGCGGCATATCGTCTGATGCAGCTCGAGTCTGCTGCATAGGCAGCGTCCGTTGTCGATCTCGAAGCTCGACACTCGGCGCTCGGCGCTGAAGTTCGAGCAACTCGACACTCACATCATCGCGGCTCAACCCGACGGGTGCGCCACAGCGAGCACAGCACACCTGCTCTCATCACGCTTTTCGGCCGGCTTGGCCTTCTCCCAACGCTGCATCTGCACAGCTTGTAGTCTCTCGCCGTCCCCTCGTGCTCGGTGGAGGGAGCGGGCCGCCGCTGCCTGAAACCCAAGCTTGGTCCGCGGCGTTCATGCATCTCGTTTCGTCCTTCTCTGCTTCCTCTTTTCTCCTATACATACCCGGATATCAGCCAAGCCCTCTCTATGGCGCCCTTCACCCATGAAGCCGCTCTCGCCGAACTGAACCGTCATCAGCAGATGTGGGCTACCGACCCCGCTCTCGTGGGAGATCATGCAGGGTTGGAAGAAGTGTTGGCTAGATCGCAAAGGTGGATGGAGATGGAGTATCGGACTAATCCCGAGGGAGCGAGGAGGGATCAAAAAGTTCGGAAGGGGTTGAAGGAGGTGGAAGGAGAGTTGGACGAGGTGAGCTCGCTTTCAAGCAAGTCAGCAGGATCCAGACGCTGATAGATGACCGTCAATCTCCTTCTACGTAGCACGTCGGCATCCGTGAGCTTCTCCCCTTCCCCACAAGCTCGGCGCCGAGCTGACTCTCCTTTCCTGCCAGTCATTACCTGGGAGAACCTCCATCAACGCGCCGTTCACCTCTTAGAGACACTGCTGAGTCTTTCGGATCAGGCTAAGGCCGAGTGGATGGCCAAGGTCAACCTACACGCCGACCGAGTGAGGAAGGAAACGAGTCTCGTCAAGCTGAGAAAGGCATTGGAGCAGAGGAAGAAGGCTGTGGAGGTGAGTTGGAAGTACTGAGTGATTGAAAAGGACCCCCTGACTCTTGGGGAACTCGGCAGGGCCTCGAAAAGGTCTCAAACCAGCAGTATGTGAGTCGAAGCTCATCGCCGAGCTGTCGTTCTATCTCGGCCGTTCGATGCTGACTCCCGATCTGCCTCCACGATTTGAAGGGAGACTGGATCACTGTAGGTCTGATTCCTTACCTCTCGTCAACACCGCGGCTCACCGGCTCTCTCTCCCCTTGCAGGGCCCCGACCCGCTTAACGATCACGCCAACACTTGGTCGCTCGCTAAAGCTGATCGAAGGGAGGTGCTGCTTACTCGAGGAGGACAAGGGAATGAGGGACATGAGGCTTATGTCACAAGCCGACAGGCGGAGCGGTATGGCTTGAGATGAAGGGCGGGAATGGGCAAGGCGGAAGGGAGGAAGCGGAGCGGTCGGGAGGGTTGCTGAGGGTCAAAGTTGAGGGGATGGAGCTTTGCAGATGTAAATCAATCATACCAAACTTGACTCTCAAGTCCTCCGGAGCTTCTTGGCTTGACAGCTCTATGCGAAAGCGAGTCTCGCTTTCGAGCGAGAAACAGGCGGCGCCGAGCGCCGAGCTCTCGCTTTCTCCTCTCCACCTCTTGCACTCTCTCTTCCGCTCTTTCTCTCACTTTGTCGACCGACTCGAGGTTGTATCTTTCGCTGGTCGACCAATCTACTCAACTACAGCAGTTGACAACTCCTCTCGCGCAGCTTCTCAGCTCGAGCCCTTTCAAAGGACGAGCCTCGTCCGCCCTCGCCAAGTTTGCGTCGCTCTCTCTCCTTCCACATCTTCGTCCTCGCTCGTTCGACTCGCCATGGATCCAGCAGAGCACCTACCAGTAGAGCTACTTCGTCGTATCATCGAGGTGGCGCCCTCGCTCAACGACGGCAAGATCCCCCATCAACGAGCAGTCACGTTCAGGAGGATGTTGTGGTCGCTCAGTCTCGTCAGTCACGCCTGGCTCGGGATCTCTCGCCCTTTCCTCTACGCCAAGGTCGAGATGGGCTACGAACCGCCAGCAACCGCCTTCATGCGGACCCTCGACGAGCAGCAGGAGCTCGGAGCATTGGTGAAAGCGTTCGAGACGGGATATGGCGATAACCTAGAATGGAGAGAGAGTGTGGTTACTCGTGCTCTGGAGCGGTGCTCGAACTTGCGCGAGATGAAGCTGGAGGGAACGGGGACCGATTGGTTGAGCGCTTGGGATGCCCTTCTCGGTGAGTCGCTGCACGTTTCGGTCAGACTAGACGCTCACTATCTCTATGTACCCAGCAAAATCCTCCATCCACACCCTCTGGCTCGAGTACTACACCATCTCGTCCTTCTCGGCGATCGTGCCCTCCCTCCGTGCCCTCGCCCTCTTCGGTGTCGAACTTCCTCACGACCTCACCACACTCAGCCGGGCCTTTTCCAACGTTGTAGAGCTGTCGATGCACTTCAACGGAGACGTCGTCGTGGAATCTCTCGCCTACGAGCCGTCAAGGCTACATTTCGTCCTCGCCATGGCGCCTCGGCTCGCTACGCTTCGGCTCCACAACAGCACAGCGGGGATCGGCCTTTCATTCGTCAAAAGCTGTCTCGCCCTAGCTACTCGCCTTGAGCGCCTCGACAGCACCGTCATCTTCGACTACAACCTCCCCGCCCCTCTCTTCCAGCCTCGCTGCGCTCCTGCCGACCTCCACCCCATCGAATTCGGATTCATCATTGACTCCTGGAGTACGCAAAACCTCATCCCCAACACCACCCCACTTCAAGAGCGCCTCTGGACCGTTTTTGGCTCGCAAGACGGCGGGGCGATCGAAGCTCTCTCGAGCGTGCGCCGAATCGAGCGCGTTGTGTTGCAGCCGTGGTTATTGGAGCGCTTTCCCGAGGGCGGAATATATGCGGTGGAGGAGATGAAGCAGCAAGGCCTGAAGCTAGAGTTTCGTAACCCGGACTCGTTCTACGACAATTAGCTCGTGCTGCCAGACTGTTCAACGTATTCGCTTTACTCATGCTTCGACGTAGGACAGGCGGGAGAGCTGCAGCGCACTTGGAGGGAGGAAATGAGTATTCTTTCGTATCGAGGGGGTCACAGGAGGGAGCGAAAAGTGTTCGAGCGAGCTCGACGGCGCCGAGCTTCCAACGCCGAGCGCCGTCCTTCCTCGTTATCTTTGGACTCTCTGCTGATCTTTATCTCTTGCTTTTTCGACCGAGTCGAACTTGTATCTCCTGCTGCTCGACCGAGCTATTCAACTACAGCAGTCGACAACTCCTCTCGCGCAGCTTTCAGCTCGAGCCCTCTAAAAGGACGACTCACGAGCCTCGTCCGCCTCATCGACTTTTGCGTCGCTCTCTTTCCTCCCACATTCTCGTTCTCGCTCGTTCGACTCGCCATGGATCCAGCAGAGCACCTGCCAGTAGAGCTCCTTCGTCGTATCATCGAGCTCGCGGCTGTCTCCATCACCGACGATGTGAGATGGCGCCGAGTCGCCAAGCTCAGCACCCTCTTCCGCTCCCTCGCCCTCGTCGACCATGCATGGGAAGAGATCTCGCGCTCATATCTTCACGCCGACATCACACTCGAGAAGGAACCACAGGCCGAATCGCTCGTCCGAACCCTCGACCTGCATCCAGACCGGGCGGCCCTCGTCAAGAAGCTCGAATTGAGCTACGCCCCACTTGGAGAGGACGAGCAATGGAGGACAAGGGCCGTTCTTACCGCTTTGAGCCGATGCTTTACATTGGAAGCGCTCACGCTGTGCGGCGAAGGCAACTGGCGGAACGCCTGGGATGCGGTTCTCGGTGAGTGCAGCCACTTGCGTCTTGGATACAAGTGCTGATCCATCACAATACAGCGGACTCATTGCTCCACACTCTGAAGCTTCGCTGGATTACGGTCTCGGGCTTCTCGGCGATCTTCCCCTCCCTCCGAGCCCTCTACCTCGACGACGTCGTACTTCCTGAGGACATCGAGTTCTTCGCCAAATCCATGCCCAATCTCTGCAACCTTTCCATCCACCTCGGCGCTGATGTGCTGCTTGAGGACGAGGCCAGGGAGCCCTCCAACCTTCGCTTCGTCGTCGCGCTGGCGCCCCAACTCGTCACTCTCCGTCTGGACAACGGCCCGGCGATTGGCATCCCCCTCTCCCTCATCCAGCAGCTCATCATTGTCGGAACTCGGCTACAATGCCTCCACTCATCAATCATCCTTGACTACAAGCTCCCTGCCCCTCCTCCCCCGCCTCGCTTCGACCCCGCCGAATTACCCCCCATTGTGCTCCGCTGCATCTTCCACCCCTGGAGATCAAATCACCTGTTAAGGGAGGATGAGCTCCCGCCACAACAGCGGCTGTGGGCCTTTTGGGAGTCCCGAGACGCCGGCGCCCTTGAATCCATGTCGGCCCTGCGCCGAGTCGAGCGAGTTGTGTTGGAGCCGTGGTTGGCAGAGCGCTTTCCGGAGGGGGTCGAGTATGCGGTAGAGGAGTTGCGGAAGAGGGGCCTGAGGTTGGAGTTTGATAAGCTCGACCTTTGGTATGATTGATTCGGCATCAATTGGTGCTCGCTTTGAGAGCTGCGAGCAAGATCTGAGCAAATGTAGCACAAGAAAAAAGTGTGTATCTGAAAGTGTACTGAGTGATTATCAATGAGCGCCTGACTCTTGGGGAACTCGGCAGGGCCTCGAAAAGGTCTCAAACCAGCAGTATGTGAGTCGAAGCTCATCGCCGAGCTGTCGTTCTTTCTCGGCCGTTCGATGCTGACTCTCGATCTGCCTCCACGATTTGAAGGGAGACTGGATCACTGTAGGTCTGATTCCTTACCTCTCGTCAACACCGCGGCTCACCGGCTCTCTCTCCCCTTGCAGGGCCCCGACCCGCTTAACGATCACGCCAACACTTGGTCGCTCGCTAAAGCTGATCGAAGGGAGGTGCTGCTTACTCGAGGAGGACAGGGAAATGAAGGACATGAGGCTTATGTACCAAGCCGGCAAGCGGAGCGGTATGGCTTGAGATGAAGGGTGGGAATGGGCAAGCCGGAGGGGAGAAAGCGGAGAGTTCGGGAGGGTTGGTGAGGGTCAAAATTGAGGGGATGGAGCTTTGCAGCTGTAAACTAAATAAACCTAGCCTAACCTGAAAGTCACCCGGGGCTTCTTGGCTCGAAAACTCTATGCGAAAGCGAGTACGAGCGAGAAACAGGCGGCGCCGAGCGCCGAGCTCTCGCTTTCTCCTTTCCACCTCTTGCACTCTCTCTTCTGCTCTATCTCTCACTTTGTCGACCGACTCGAGGTTGTATCTCTCGCTGGTCGACCAATCTACTCAACTACAACGTCGACACCCCCTCTCGCGCAGCTTCTCAGCTCGAGCCCTCCCAAAGGACGAGCTTGGTCCGCCTCATCGACTTTTGCGTCGCTCTCTCTCCTCCCACATTTTCGTCCTCGCTCGTTCAACACGCGATGGATCCAGCAGAGCACCTGCCAGTAGAGCTCCTCCTTCGTATCTTCGAGCTCGCTGCTGCCTCTATCACGGACGACATGAGATGGCGCCGAATGGCGGAGCTCAACACGCTCTTCCGCTCGCTCGCGCGCGTCAGCCACGGGTGGGAGGAAGTCACGCTCCCGTATCTGTACGCCGACATTGCCATTAAGGACGAATGCCAAGCCGATGCCCTGATCCAAACCCTCGACCTTCATCCCGACCGCGCCGCGCTGGTCAAGAAGCTTGAGCTCAGCCACGACCCCTTCGGAGAGGACGAGCCTTGGAGGAGGAACTTGGTACTTTACACGTTGAGCCGCTGTGTGAAGTTGGACGAGCTGAGTTTGGGCGGAAGAGAAGGACAGTGGCCGGACGCTTGGGATGCCGTTCTCGGTGAGTGCAAGCTCTGCATCGTTTTCGAGATCTCTCGGACGAAGTGCTGACTCGTTTTCAACTCAGCTACATCCTCGCTGCAGACCCTAAAACTCAACTGGATCACTTTTGCGGGACTCTCGGCCACCTTCCCTTCCCTCCGTGCCCTCAGTCTCCGAACCGTCACCCTTCCCAGCGACGTCACATCCTTCAGCAAAGCATTCTCCAGCGTCTCGGAGCTCTCGATTTTTACCCAGGGCGATGTGTTGCTCGAGGGCAAGGCAAGGGTACCTTCCAATCTTCGCTTCGTCGTCGCGCTGGCGCCTCAGCTCGTCACGCTCCGCCTAGACAACGGCCCAGCCAGAGGCATCCCCATTTCCTTCATCAAATATCTCATCACCATCGGCCACCGCCTACAACGCCTCGATTCATCCATCATTTCCGACTACAGGGTCACCTCTTCTCCCTTCCCGCCTCCCTTCGTAGTGGCCGACCTCCCTCCGCTCGAGCTTCGGTTCATCTTCAACTCGTGGAGATCAAACCACATGCTGGTAACGGATCCAGTTACCCCTCAGCGTCGGTTGTGGGCTCTCTTTGAGTCTCGAGACGCCGGCGCCGTTGCAGCCATTTCGACGCTGCGCCGAGTCGGGCGGGTCGTCTTGGAGCCTTGGTTGGCAGAGCGCTTTCCCGAGGGGGTAGATTATGCGGTGGAGAGGATCAGAGAGAAGGGGTTGGAGCTCAAGTTTGATAGGCCGGATGGGTTCTACGACCGGTGATTGCGAACAATTGGAAATGTGAACCTGTCTCTCGCGTGAGCGGGAAGTGAGAGTGCCATCGAAGCAGCGCGAGAAGGAGAGAGCTCATTCCGTCTTGTGTTTCGCCGGAATCCGGGATCTGCTGCCCCGCGTTGGCTCCTCACATGTCCTCGGCCTTCCTTGCTCGAAGCCCTCTTCTCTTTTCCCTCTTTTCCTCCGTCTCTCGACATGAGCTCTCGAGCTAGTAGGCAGCAGCTTACGCCTAGCAAACGCCTACATGATCGCGTTCTTTGCGCGGCTGTCGACTTCACGTCCGCGACGAAACCCGGGCTGACCAGCGCCGAGTCGTTCGGAGCTGACGGCGGCGTCGCAGTGGCAGCAGCTTTGGGTGTTTGGGGCTTCAGAACTAGCGCCGCTTTCATTGCTCAGCCTCGTGATGGTGCGGAGGACCCGTCTCAAGTGCTTTGGGAACGACTCACCAAGATAAGTTGTCACCCAACCCCTCGCCCTCGACTTGCGCAGCTGACCTTTCTTTGCCTTCACGACTTCGACGTTGACGTGGACGTCATCAAGTCTCGAGACGGCCTTTACCAACTAGCAGAAGATCTGCAGAAGAGACCGCCCGGGCCAAGCTTCAATCCTGCTGGCAAGCTTCTAAGCTCGGTGCGCTTCTTCTTCGGTCGTGATGGTCTCCTCGAGTTGACCTTCCTACGCAGACTCAACGAGCGTTCTACCGCGGTTCCTTTTACGGTGCCGACAAAGCTTCTGCAACCAACGGCAAAATGGTCTTCTGGTGGGGTAAGAGGTAAGAGCAGCGAAGAGCGCCGAGGCCAGGTTAGTGAGCTTACTCTGACACCATCAGCGGACAGCAAGGCATCAAGATTGACATGCACGAGGGAACAAGGATGCAACACCTAATGCTCAGGCAACGCCAGCCTTTCAGAGGCACGGAGACTCGAACCGTGCACCTCCATAGACGTCCCAAGGTCCCCATCGGCGATATCCGCATCTTTCAGCCCCCCCTACTACTACTGAGCAAGCTCTGCACCCGCAATCGAAGCCTCGAGAAGCAGAACCGAGACCTCCTCGATGTCGAACGCCTTCTCGCCGCCGACGACGGAGGGGAACGGTCGCTGGGACTGCAGGCCACTGAGATGGAGTCCTGGTTGAACAACATGGAGGAGAAGGAGTTCCACAGTTTGGAGAAGAGGGTGGAGACTTGGCGGAGCGGGGACTTGCAGGCAAAGATCATGAACGAGTGGGAGCTCGGTGAACTCACGTTCCCGGATTCCATCAGCGCCGAAAAGATGCTCGAGATCAAAGAGCGTAACCTCGATCACTGGAAGGACATATTTGCCCACATAGATGACATGCTCACGGTGAGTCCGATGGCCCAAGTTTCGCTTCTCTCCCATTCGCCTTGAGTTTCAAGTTATCACCCGCCGCTGACCGACGTTGACCGCCCTGGGGCCCTCACTAGCACTCGGTCTTCTCCAAGGTCCGCCGTGACATCCACCACTCTCTTGCCAAGTTCCACGTCTTCACTCGCCACGACCAAGCCGAACGACTCGCCCGCCTCGCCGAACTGGACGACTCGGTGCCGACGCTGAGGAGGAGCATGAGGGTCAGGGTCTTCAAAAGTAGGGCCTGAGGGTTGTATTAGTAGAGTGGAGAAGACGCTAGCAAATCCGAGATCATATCGTAGGGCATCCTCAAGCGAGGCGACTGGCAAAGTTCGGCGCTCGGCGCTCACCTCTCCTTTCGATCCAATGAGCAAACGAACGGGGGAGAGATGAGGGGTACTTCTCAAGCCTGTTGCAGAAACGACGACGACGACAAACGGGTGGGGGTATCCTACTACTCTTCTGCCTCCTCTACTCCTCAGCGATCTCAAGCGACCAAAACCCTCGTACTCGACTTGATGCCGTTGAACAGCATCGTGCCCTCGAGAGGGATGTACTGCTTGGTCACAAGCTTGATAACTTCTTGAGCGACGATACCGCCCATCAAAGCGGCGATTTGAGGGAGGTCGGAGGCGCCGGCGCGGCAGCTGGCGATTCGGCGAGGAGGCGGAGGGAGGGTGACGGGGCGAGGGAAGCGGGCGGGCGAGATGCGAGAGGAGGGCGGAAAAGAGAAGAGACGGATGTGATGGAACCCTTCTCCAACTGCCAGGGAGTGTTCGAACGGAGCAGGTCGGTCGTGATTGTTAAATGATACAAGCGTTATCATTGCTCGTCATAAAGATGTCCGTCTGTATTCTAGCTCTCCTAGTCGCGGTCATTGCGTCGTTACGTTCTGCAAAAAACGAGGGCGAGGGTGAGCTCGGAGTTCGACGCCGCCGAGGAGCATTCGACTCACGGGAGGAACGCCTGCGCCTGGCAGAACCTGTCAAAGACGAGACAATTTCAGCTTCACAACACGAAAACGTACGCGAGCCGAGACAGGCAAACATGGCCTGCACACAGAGGAACGAAGTCAGCGAAAGCCCTCGACGCCGAGAGCGGAGGACGTACATGATGAGACTCCTTCCACGTGGCCAGTCCAGCGAGGACAAAGCCGATAAAGAAGATGAAGGAGACGATGAACCAGATGAGGGTGAAGACTGCGCGAACATGAGATTCAGCGCTCCTCGAGCCGAGCTGAATGCCGAGCAACCTCACGACCGGGAGTGATGGCGGGGATCCAGATCGTGAACTGCGCCGGACAGCATGGATTCTTCTTTGCAAAGAAGGCGTCGTCCTACAAGCGGTGATAGGTCAGATCAGAGGACTCCAAGTTCGATGGAAGCTCGGCGCACGATCACATCCCACAGCCTGCGAAGCGAGAGCATCAGGCTCAGACCTCCATCAACAGCTGAGACACTCACACATAAAACGAAGACATCACGCCGATGAACAACACGTAGAATCGCAGGCCCCAGGCGTGGTCGGCCCACCACAACCCGACCATCAGCCCCATGGCGAGGATTGTCGTCCCTTTGCCGAGACCACCCGAGGCGAAGAAGACGCCAATCCAGCAAAAAGCGAGAATCTAACGAGGCTGCGGTGCTTAGCTCGGCGTGTCACGGCGAGAAGGAGCCGAAAGAGTTACGAACGAAGGAGGCGATCTTGGAAGCGAGCGTGTCGAACCCGCAGAAGGTTAATAAACCACCGATGAAGATGTTGAAGAGGTAACTGTAGTGCAATTACGGTCAGCTCGAACGTGTCAACCGTCCCAAATTGCGCAACTCACCCCAGCGGAAGAGCGCCGAGAGGGAGGGGCAGCGGCGGTCCTGCCTCACTGTAAAGGAGGGTTTGGCCTCCAGGATCAGGTGAGATGACAAACTCTCCGATGGATCCACCGAGACATATGAGGGAGAGGACGTGGCTAGACGACAGAACGCCAGGTCAGGGATCGTCGTCGGTGCGAGAGCTTGCAAGGCTCACCCGACTTCGTGGAAGCCAATGACCATCGCCTTGTAGGGATACAGAAGCTGTGGAGTGAGGTGCAGGTCAGCGGATGAGTTAGCGAGGAGGAGAAGAACACGGCGACGTGAACGACTCGGCTACTCACCTCGCGAAAGCCGATGAGGTTCCAAGCGATTCCGATTCCGACGAGGTCTGTACGAGTAAAGCAGTGAGAATTCGTGCTCGAATGAAGGGGTCGAAAGAGCGGGAACAGCGCACAAATGGCGATGACGTCTGGAGAAGGGCGACCGCCGAAGGTCAGCCTCTGGCTTCACCAGTGTCCCACCTCACTCAAAACTCACAAAGCGTGATACTTTGATCATGAGTAGGCTTGAGGCCCGTCCGCTCTTTGATGGAAGAGTCGCCTGGCCAGCAGATCGTCTGAGTGGCTCTCGGCGCCTGAGTGCTCGTCTTGGTCTTGGTCGAGGTGGCGATCGTGGTCTTCTCGGTGTGGTACGTCGTGGTGGTGGGGTAGAAGGTGAGAGTGAGGTACGACGGTCCAGCGACGGTGAGCGTCGAGTCTCCTTGATACTCGGTGATGGTCGTAGTTCCGCCATCGACGACGGGCGATTCGCCGTACGTCTCCCAGACGGTGATGGCAGTTGGTACGTCGTCGGTTCTGTAAGAGGTACGGGGTCAGCTTCGCCCTGGCCAAGGTGAGAAAGAGGACGCACGCCGTCACGTAGAGAGTCGAGGTCTCCGTCTCCCAGCCTGCGAATCGCCGAGAAGAGAGAACAGGTCAGCGTCAGTCTCTCGAAGGTTTGAACGAAAGAGAGAGACGGTGCGCGTTACTCACCTTCCCACCGCTTGGCCAACCTGGCTGAAGCGTCCCCTCGAGATGACGGCGCAGGTGTCGGCGAAGGCGAGACGATGGACGAGAGAGCAGAGCCCGGTGATGCTCGAAGAGAAGGTGCTGAATGACCAGGTCGAGTTGCTGTAGCCGAGCTCCAAACGAAGGTTGAAGAGGCCGAACGGGCGATGGGCGCTGCTGTGACTTGAGCGTCGGGCGCTGGCAGGCTCCGGCTCAGCGAAGGGAGCAGCTCCTCATCGTCGATGACTGTTGCTGACAAGTCCTGCTGACCCTCTGCTTGGAAGCAGAGCGCCCTAGAGGAGGAGGATTGCGATTGCGTCGCAATGTTGAGTGAAGCGTCCGCTTGCGACGAGCTGGCCGAGAAGGGGAGGAGCGCAAGGGGCGGCGGTTGGCTGTTGAGCCACGCTGTGCTCGTCAAGTTGGCCATGGTCGGAGACTCTTGAAGGTAGAATCCAGAGCAGCAAGTCGCAAAAGTCGTTCAACCAACTTCTTCTCAGAAGGTCGGTGCACCTCCGCACTGGAGCGTCCGCCTCGAGGAGGCGCCGACGTTTCGCCCACAGGTGAGCTGGAAGATGCTCTGTAGAAGTGACGAGAGGTCAGTATTGAGGTCAAAAGAGCGATACAGCGAAGCACAGTACCTACCGCAAAATCACGACGTGAAAGCCGCTCACTTCGCCTCGAGATCTGAACCGAGCTCGTCCTTCAGCGAATCGAATCGTCCATGTAGCAGCATCGTACGAAGCCAAATGTCCATCAATGAGCTTCAGACGCTCGGTCCATCCGACGCGCCCTTGTCAGCAGTGTCCTTCTTGAGCTTCTCTGCCGCTTCGGCGCGAGCGACGAGCACCTTGACTCGCTCGCTCTCGAGGTCCCAAAGATCCGCCCCGAGAGTCGGTGTTGCGTCATTGAGTGCAGCGACTCTGTAGGTGTGGCAAGAGAAGAGCGTGTCAGCGCATGGAGGACCAGCGAGAAAGCTACGATTGAGCGCATGAACGAGTTGAGAGACCGAGGCGTGGACTCACCGAACGATCCGTCCTTCGCGATACAGCGCCCCTCCAACAAGAGTGATCTTGTGCTTCTCCTTGTCCTCGTCGACCTTCTCCGACGGCTCAGGCTTCGGTGGTGGAGCCTTCTCCTCGCCCTCCATCGCCTCCTGCGCAATCGGCACCTGACCCGCCTTCGTACTCGCCAGTACCGCCGCCAGCAGTCCCTGACTAGCTGCCTCTCCGCTCTTGGTGAAGCACCAGATCAGCGGCCACAGGAGCCAGCTGAGAAGGTAGCCGAGCCAGCTGAACCCAGGGTGGTCCCATGTCGCGCGCATCGTGTGGTACACCCATGCTCGAGTGAAGCCGGCGCAAACGGAGACGAAGAGGAGGTTGCGGTCGTTGAGTCGATCTTGGAGCTCGCGGAACAGGAGGATGGAGGCGAGGGAGGATTGACCTTCCGCGAGCCAGGGAGAAGACGAGGGGAAGGGGGAAGAGGCGTAGTCGAGGTTGCTGAGGGAGAGGGAGGGGCAGGTTGAGTAAAATGGCGAGGCCTGCGAGATGATGCGAATGGGAGTTGACGAGGTGGTGGCCGAGCGGAGGAGGGCGGGAAGGAGAAGCTGAACGAGGGCATGGCGGGAAAGGAGAAGGGAGGCGTGGTAGAGGTCCAGCGGGTCGTCCTTAGTGCTTGTTGGTACGAGTTGGTGCTCCACGCCGTAGCCCGTGTCCTCCATGCTGAGCCCTTCTCCGTCGCAGAAGACGAGCCCGTCGATCCGAGCCTCGAGATCTTGCACCATGCCGCTTCGACCATCCTTCTCCCACCGCTTGGCAAAGTTGCGCAAGCTAGCAACATCCCTCACGTCGCATTCCTCGGCGTAGAGTCGTTCATTCCCGGTAGAAGAGCGAAGGAGGAGGATGAGCTGAAGAACGTCGGCGGAGGAGGGATTGGGGTGCAGCGCGATGATCTGAGCTCCTCGTATGGCTAGCGCACGAAGTAGAGCTAGCCCTGGGCCGGAGAAGGCGCCCTGTAAACGTGTAGTTGGTCAGCTGTGCTGCTCTCAAAGGCCAGAGCCTGAGCGCGTCGACAGCGCAGCTTTCGCTCGAGCGACGGGGGCCACAGGGGCAGGCGCGAGAGCAGAAGCAACGTACGACCAAGATGTAGGTCTTGTTGTGGATGTTGCGATCCTCTGTGCAGACGTAGCCCGCCGACCAAGAGCGCAGAACGTAAGCCGAAGCGAGCGGAAGGAGAGCGCGAACGACGTTGCTGGATCCTAGCTTATTGACGCTGAAAGAGGCAGCATCGAGTACCATTCCTGTAGTTGGACAGCGATCTGAGCGATGAGGTTCGAAGCAGAGCCCCTTTGAACAACTTCGTTGCGACAAGGCGCGCCGACTCCCTTTCTCTCTTACGCTCACCTCGCCTTGTATTCGACTGCTCGTCTGCACACCGGGAACCTACTCGTTGTAAGTTCAGCTTGTCCTGTAGCCCTGTAGCCCACGCTGACCTGTCCCCCCTCTTTCCAGGCTCTCTCGCCTTCACTCAACCCTCGCCGACCCGCCGCTCGCAATGGACGACCAAGATGCTCCCGCCGCCGCCCCTTCGAGCACAGGCTTCAGCTCGCTGCCTCTGGATATCAAAGCTCGCATCGCTGAGATGGCCTACGAGGGAGACTTGCGACGAGCGGAGGCACTGGAACGGCGTCGACAGGCGCTCACGCCCGGCTCTCAGGACATCCCCTCGCTTTCTCGGGTGGATCGTAGCATGAACAAGCTCTGCAGCGCCTACCTCTTCCGGGTGAGCTCTTTGGCCTACGCTCTCTCCGTCGCGGACGCTCATCTTCTCGCTGCCGCTCTTCAACAGCGACTGTACTCATCCCACATCAGTCATCCCACCTTCAAATTCAGGGTGCTTCCTCGCCATGCCACCAGCATCCGAGCTCTCGTGCTCAATTCGCTGGATGCCGCCGCGAACGTCCATTCCCTCTCGCTCCTGCCCTTCCTGCCCAACGTGACCACCCTCGACGTCTCGGGAATTACCATCGATCACCTTCAAGAAGCTCTCTCCCAGGAGGACTTCAACCACGCGTTTGGACTCGCCGCTGGGAGGATCACGACACTCGGGCTCGGCGGAGCTCGCGTTGACCAAGCCATCGACCTCTTCCAATGCCTCCCAGGACTCAGAAAGATCAACATGGCAGGGAAGGGAGTTTTTCTCGACGATTCCTCCGTCGTCAAGGCCCTCTCCGAGATGCACCTGCACCATCTCTCTCTTTCGCCGAGTTACGGAGGATCCGCTCCTTCGCTGGAACATCTCGGCGACGTCGTTCGGGATTATCAATGGGCGTCCACATCGACTCTGAGGTCGCTCACGGTCAGCATGGGTCGTCTGGAACAACGCGGATGGGCCTTCGTCTCGTCCTTCGCATCCTCCCTCGAATCGCTCAGTCTCCTCATCGAGGTCGCCGTCACGGAGGCGCCCACCCCTCCTGCCGCCTTCCCGCGACTCACTCATCTCTCTCTCCACATAAGGCCGAGCTCCCTTCCCGCCATTCTCCCCGCCTTCGCAACCTCCCCGATTCAGCATGTCACCATTATCCTCACTCAGCTTAGACAAGAGACTGCTGAGGAGATATCCAAGATCTTCGCACAGTGGACGACTCTCCGGTCGCTGGAAATGATCTTACTGCAGCAGCCGGCAGGCACTTTCATGGAGCTTCACTCTCTTCGACGCCTCGACGGACTTCGCGTGCGATGCCTTGGAGAGGGCTCCTACCCCGCTGGCGTCCCGTTCAACCCCCTCACCAACCCATCCGCTGATCGCAAAGTGTGTACTGAAATGGCCACCGAGCGTGCGGTTGAAGGCGTGCAGTTCATGCAGAACCTACTCGGGCGGATGGGAGCGATGGGCGAGGTGGAGAAGATTCCGCAGGTATTGGAGGCAATGGAGGGTATCTTCAGGCTGAAGGAGGTTGAGGAATATTAGGTCCGAGAGGGACAGATAGAATTGAGCTGGTCTTGCCGGGACGAGAACTTGACCGACTCGGAGGCGAGCAGCGAGCGGCGAGCGGCGAGCTCCAGTGTCTCAGCAGCAGCGACAGCAGTATGACAGCGAGCTATGCTGGACTTCTTCTGCCAGTATCACTACTCAACCTCGCTCCACGGCGAGGAGGATGCGAAGGATGTCCTGCGAAACGAGAGCGGGAGCGTGAGGCCAGCTGCGCCGAAGCTCTCCACGAGCTCGCTCACTCGGACTCACCTGACCCTTCCTCTGCCGATAGCTGATCAGAGTAACGATGCATGCCGTACTGAGCGTGTCTAAACTCTCCATTGCCGGTTTGAGAATCTTGTGCGCCTCGGCGATGATCTGAGGCGCCAACTTTCCCTCGTGGCGGTCGATGAAGGTGTCGAGGGTACGGGCGTGGTCGCGGTACTGGTCCAAGATCGCATTCCGACGATCTAAGAGGGCGAGAGACGGGTTCAAGTCAGCTGGGGTCTCGTGCGCAATCCTCGGCGAAGGCTTCGACTCCGATGGGAGGTTTTGATCGAGGTCAGGGGGGTAGTCAAACTGTAGAGAGAGACTCACGACGATTCATCTGCAAGAAAAAGGTCTCAGCCGTCGTTTAGGAGGACTTCCAGTCACCCACGCTCGCACTCGCTTCGGACAAGCTTACCAGCGTGATCCTATTCTCGAACCACGTAAGCCTTGTTTCGACGGCTTCACGAGGTCCAACAGCCGCTGAACCCCTCATTCCAGCTACACGCTCGACCTCAAGTCGTAGTCTTCCGCCTTCCTCCTCAAGCGAGGCGATCACACTCGGCGAGAGAGCATGCTCGGCGCTCAAAAGGTCGAGGACGCTCCAGAGGCGGTCGTAGAGCGACATCAAACGTCAGGTGAGACTAAGATTCGTAAAGCTACCAGCCGGCTGAAGACTGAGAGCAAGGCAAAAATTGTGATCGGACCCGACGAGGGCGATGAACGCCGAGGGGTCCAAGGAAGCGGCGTTTCAGCAGCACTGCTATATCACCACCTCGACGCTCGTCTCTGGGTAGCATATACCAAAGGTAGCTCTGCACCTCCCCGCCTCGCCAGCACTTCATAAGCTCCTCCTTTGGCGAGAGATCGTTCTCGAACAGTAGGGCCGTCTTGAGCTCGGCGATCCTGCAAGTCGTGGACGGGTCAGTGCCCAGCCAGCTCTTTGGCTACAAGCGGGAGATCGCTCACATTTGGAGGGCTTCTAGACCGACGCCGGGGAGGGTGACTGGCTATCGCTTTGAGCAGGCCGAAAAGATGCTGTGAAGGAAGAGAGGTCAGCGCCGAGCTTGATTGCTCTGAGCCACAGGACAGCTGAAAGCTCACACCCGACTCTGGGAGTACTTCATTGGTGAAGTGATGGATCTCACGGTTGGAGAAATGGCTGGGGAAGCTGGTCGGTTCTCGGAAGAGAGAGTGGGCGATCCTGCGAACCTCGCTCGGGACGTTTGGCACCTCGTCCAGCTCCTCTTGGATCTCCTTCACGAACGTAGAATGATCTTGCTCCAATCCGGTGCGCGTTTCTGGTCGATAGCAGCGTCAGTAAACGATTGGGAGAAGAATGATTATTAGCTCGGCGACTCGAAGCGAACCGATCGAGCTTACCAGCGATGATCTACCATAGCGAAGCCACGCGAAAGGCGGTCAGCATTGTTTCTGTAGATGCTACGGCTCACAGCTAAGTCGGAGAGGCTGCTCACCCTCTCAATCTCCCCGTTCATAAAGGTCACCTGGCGCAGCGTCTCCTCAATCAGCTCCCGTTGGCCTGGCGGCTGCGATCTCGCCTGCGCTAGCTCGTCCTTCAGAGCATGAAGCTCCCTGGAGACCCTCTGATCTTGCTCCCGCAACAGATTGGCGCCCTTGAGCTTCACAAGGGCTTTCGACACCTTTTCGTCCGCTTCGACGATTTGCTGGTCGCTCATGGCGTGAGACTTGGCGCAGAGTAGTGAGAGTAGAAGATGGGACAGAGGAACAGCTTCTCGAAGGCGACGAAGCAGAGGAGGGTGATTTGGCCGCGGAGAGACGGAGCACTGCTCGGCGCAAGAAGAGGGGGACAGCGGGCCTCGAATGAACGTGGCGATGTGAGGGACTCGAGATGAGTCTGAACCTGAGCTGCCCATGGTGAGCTCCAGAAGCAAAACGGGGCGACGACGAGGTGAGGATCAGGAGGGAGAGAGAGGCTCGAGCAACTCGCTCGCCGTTTCGTCTCTCTCATCTCTCGCTTCTTCGACAATCGTCTCGCCACAGAGCTCAGACGCTGAGACAATAGCAGCTGTCTTCTCGTTTATGCAGCCGATCTGTAGCACTTCAGCCCCTTCTTCCCCTTGACAAGCCCCTCTCGCTCGAAGGGGATATCCCTCTCAGCTGAGCTCGAGCTCGAGCTGGGCTAGCGAGAGAGGGATGAGAGCAAGGTTGCTTTCCTACCGCTATCTGGTGCTCGACATAATCCCCTACAGCTTACTCTACTCTCGATACCCGCGATGACTCCGCTTCCTTTCGCTCCCTCGCTTCCCGTCCCTCCTCCTCCGCCCAATTTTTTCCCTTCCCTCGCGCCTCAATCGCCTCATTGGAGCCAGCAGTACTCGCCTACAGCTCATTCGCCCTACCCTCACCCTTCTGTACCCTATCAATACCCTTACAACTTGCCTCAGCCGCTCCCTCTTCCTCCGCCACCCCTCCCTTTCGGCGCTCACCACTTGCAGCCTGGCCAGTCGAGTTTTCTCCTCCACCGCCAGCAGCTCGGGAGCAGCTACTACAGCGACTCGGCGGGCGGAGGATCGAGTCCCATGAAGATTGACCTGGGAGCAGGAACTCTCGGTGCAGGTAAGTCTTCGCTTGCTCGAGAGAAGGCGCGGGGAAAGGGAGCGAGAGAGCTGACGGGCTCGGTCGTGGGGCACAGGCGCGTCTCACAGCATTTCACCTTGGCCTGGATACCGTCAGCAGCGTGAAGTCAAGCTGGAGAAGTGAGTATCCCCCGGCGCCGAGATGAGGCTGGGAGGATTGACGAGAGTTAACCTTTTCGCTCCTTCCACCGTAGCGTCGACCGCGCCACCAACATCTACGTGAGCTCTAAGATCTTTCCCTATGTCAGCTCACATCTCACCGTCTCTCACTCCCTACAGGTCCGTCTCCTCCCTCCCGAAGCTCGCGATTCGGATCTGCACGCTCTCGGCTCTCGCTTTGGCCAAGTCCTCTCGGTCCGCGCTCTAATGGCTACCTCGGTGATCGCGAATCCTTTCAGCGGACAGCCCATTGAGACGCAGACGTGCAGGGGCGTCGGCTTCATCCTCTTCAAATCGCCCGACGAGGCCGAGAGGGCAGTGGGAAGTCTCAACGCCGAGGGATTCGAGGCGAGCTTTGCCAAGGTGCGTGGGCTAGGGGAATGGGTCAAGAGTTGAGGGAGCAGCTGCTGAGCTGATGACCTCTACAGGAGTCTGTCTCGCTTAAGCTGCGCCGTCTCGCCGACGACTCGTCGACTAACCTCTACCTCACCAACGTTCGTCTCCTTGCTGCTGTACCGTTGATCTGAGCTCACCCTTCGCCCTGTAGATCCCTCTCCACTTTGAGGAACTCGACATCATCCAGCTTCTGGCGCCTGCTACCGTTCTCTCGGTCCGCATCCTGCGCGAGAACGACTCGCTCCCCAACGCCGAGCGAGGAGATGGTGGCAAGTCGAAGGGGATTGGCTTTGCGAGGTGAGCGGAAGCGCGAGCTCTCTTGCTTTTAACCTCCGTGAGGACAACATCTGACCCTCTTGGATACCTCAACAGGCTCGAGGACCGCGAGACGGCCGACCAAGCGATTTCCAAGCTCAACGGCATGCAACTCCCCGGCACTCCGTTGCCCTTGAGAGTTCGCTACGGTAAACAATTCATACCAGTACCTCTAGCCCATTGCTAAACTCTTCGCACCCTCAGCCGACACTCGTGAGCAGCGCAAACTCAAGGAGCAGGTCGGCTCGCTTCGTCGCTCGCGCAGCTCGGGCCTCGAAAGTGGTCTGTCGACTCCTTCGTGCGTACTGCGCTGTTTTAACAAGTATCAGTACCAAAGCTGACCCCCCTCGTCCCCCAATAACAGCGCCTCTGGACCCCCCGACCGCTTCCGCTTCGACTCGCCTGCCGGTTCGCCTTCGAGGGGCAACACTCCCATGGCCTCCCTCTTCGACACCCCTACTAAGATCAGCAACACTTCCCCGGCGATGCAGTGGACTCCTACCGTCTCCCCCGCCTCCTCGATGCACGTCTCGCCTCTCAAGCCCACGCTCTCGCCGACGACCTCGCAAGCTCAACCAGGCTACTTCGACCCTCCTCCTCCTCATCCCCTTGCCTTCATTCCTCCTCAAGGCTTCTTTCGCCCCACTTCCGACCCCTTCCAAACCTCCCATCTCGCTCACTACCCCGCTCCTTCGCCTCCCGTCGCGCCCAATTTCGCCTACCTCGCCGAGCAAGAAGCCGCTGCCTTCTACCAGCATGTTCAGCAGCACCCTGCGCCTTCCCCTCTCATCGATTCGGCTGTGAGCTTGCCTCACAAGCCCGACGACTCTCGCTCCGTCTCAACCAGTGGTGGAGGCGACTCGGCGCTGTCGCTCTCCGATTCGACCTTCTCGTTCGGCTGTTGTGGGAGCACTGGACGAGGGAGCGGTAGCATGAGTGCTGGACCTCTCAAGACTCGCTTCTTTTCGGGCGAGGAGGAGGAGGAAGACGAGGATGAGTGGGAGTTGGGCAAGTTGGGATTGGCGAGGTTGGACCGAGGAGCGAGCTCGGGAGGCGAGGTCAAGGAGGGGAATGGACCGGGCAGTGAGGCGTGGATGTTGAGGAGGTTGGAGGCTAGGAAGAGTGTGAGTCTGTTAGAGCTCTGAGGGGATCGTCGAAGGGTGAGCGAAGCTGACTCCTCTCGTTCTCTCACAGTTGCCTTGATCGCCGAGCGCCGAAGCAGCCCTAGCCTCCCGATTACGACGCCAGCTTCTCTACCCTCTCAGCTCTTCTACCTTACTTCCCTCCACTTACCCGCTTATATCGCTTGTGTATCTCTCTCCACCCCTACCACTTACCCCCCCTCGACCTCGGCGCTGGCTGCGAAGGCAGCAGGTTGCTTCTCTTGCTTAGTCTGATCGCTTGCTTAGGATTCGTCTACGTTGACAAGCTCCAGAGTCGCTACGCTGTGACCCACAGCGGGCTGTGAGGAGAGAGAGAGCTTAGTCCTGAGCCACCCGAGTGCGGGTACTGCTGCGACCGCCGAGAGGAGAGGAAGCGAGTTGGACAACGTGAGAGCTGTAGGCGAGCAATGGGAGGAAACAGAACTTTTCTAATTCTCCCTCAACACTATCTGCACCCAGTCAGCTTCACCCTCACTTCTCGTCGAGAGCGCGCTCGAGACGCGTTTCGCTCTTCGGCTCCCTCGTCTCACTTCTTGTCGAGAAATGTCGCGACCGCTTCCCAACCCGCCGCCGTACATGGCACCTGTCCCATTCAATCTCGCGCCAGTGACTGCCAGTAGGACTTTTAGACCCTCTCAACTCGCTCCCACGCCTCAGCCAGCGCCTCCCACCACCAGCGATGGCCCTTCCTCACCGACTACGAGCTCCTTCTACCTCGCATCCGATGCTTCGCGCTCTTCTTCACGCCCACCGCCGTCACGAGCACACAAGAGCCACTCGTCCGTTCGCAATCGCCCGGCAGGCAGCAGTCGCCATCAACAAGGCTCAAACGGCGCTTCCTCGTCGTCACCTACTTCTCTCTCGACCGTCCATCAGAATGCACGTCTAGCTTCGATGCGCGCTGCAAGGCCGCTCAAGAGCTCGAGGGACCTCAGTTTGGGAGAGGCGGTGAATCCGTTTGAGCAGGGAGCGTACGGTGCAGGAGGGATGAGGAATGGCGAGTGGGAGGAATGGACGGAGGAAGAGGTATTGGGACTGGAGCTGGAGGGGAGGAAGGCCAAGAGGGAGTGGAGAGCGAGGTACTTGGGAGGTGCGCCGAGCAGCGACGGGGACTTGCAGGAGGAGCCCGAGTTTGAGGAAGAGGAAGGTGAGTTGCAGGTGCTTTGAACGCGCGCTACGACTGCTCTTCTGACTCTGTACTACCTCGCAGAAGAACCACCGATGGACATCCTCTACGAAGACGGCGACGACCCCCTCCTCGAATCCCTTTCGCACACCATATCCGTCCCTCGTCTACCCTCGCTCGCCTCCGACCCAGGCTCCTCCTCCTCAGTAGACGACATGGATGCCGACATGGAAGTTGATCCGGACGACAATCAAGACTCGGCAACACCGACAGCTCGCCCACCACCGAGCGCCGAATCCATCGCCATCTTCGAACAAGCATTGCTGGGAGCGAGCTGCCCGAGTTGCCGTGCGGCGGAAGAATGTATCAAGGGGGACGAGAAGCTTGGGGCGAGCTGTCAAGTGTGTGGCTGGAGGATCGCGATGGAGGTGCTGAGGCCGCTGGAGGTCGCCTTTGCCGGCCATCACCTGTGAGTTCGTTTTCAACAAGATACGTTCTCGCGCGAGCTTAATCGAGCTCTTTTTCCTCAGCAACGACCCCCAACGCCACCCTCCGCTCTTTTCGCACACGAGCTTCACGGGCACGATCATCCTTTGCGGCGGATGCGACGAGGAGTTTGCAGCTTGACGAGATACAGAGGGTAGAGAGGCAGTTTGTAGCCTTACTGTGACTGTTGACATAGTACTTTCGCAAGCTTCTATCGTCGCCTTCGACAGAGGCAACGGTTCGGCGAGGCTGGCAAAGCTCGCGCAAGCTCAGATTCCCTCGGCAACCAGTGTTCATATCAACAGATGGTCCAGACGTCTCGGATCGTATATACATCAGACGACCTGCTGCTCTACTTCTCCGCCCCACCGTTCTCCTCCTTTCGGTCCTTCTTCTCCTTCTCCTTCTTGCCCAAGCCCTCAAGCAGCCACCCCTCCTCCTCGTACTCCTGCAACACCTCCCTCATTGCCCTCCTCACCACCGGCGTTGTGGGGACCAATACGGGACCATGCACTCCTCGACTTTCCGCTCCTCTCGGCCTCTCACTGCCATCTCCCTCGGGCGTGACCGTCCTCGACCATCGCAATTCGAGGATTCGGCCGCGCACCATGCCATCGACTGAGCGAGCACCGAGCTCGCGGCAGAGGGGGAAGTATTGGAGGTGTGAGAGGGGGGCGTCTTCGTCGGGTTGAGGGGCGGAGTCGGAGGGAGAGGAGGAGGAAGGATCCGTGGCGCCGAAGGACGAGGCGCGATTCTTCGGCGGAGGAGCGTCGGGAGCAGGAGGGGCGAGTCGACTCATGACGAGTAGGAGATCCCTTGCTGAGAAGTCCGACTTGTTCTGTGCGCCTCTTTCTACCTCTTCTTCGTTGCCGCCGGCGTGGAAGGGAGAAGGAGCGGCGTGAGGCGAGACTTGCTTGAGTGAGGAGTAGATCTCGAAGCCGGGACTGCGGTGGGAGGGGTCCGAGTGAATGAGTTGGAGGTTGAGGAGGGAGTGGGCTTGGAGGAAGTGGGAGGAGGAGAGGGCTGCGAGCATAAGCCGAGAAAAGGAAGCAAACGTGTGAATGTCAGTTGGAAGCAAGAGAGGAAAAGCGAAACAGAAGACAAACGGTGAACATCGCCGTCCGAGTTGATGAACTCGCTCGCTGTTGGACGGAGCGAAGGAGAGGTCAGCGACGGCTCGGGCGAGGATCGCAGCTCCGCAGACTCACTGTAGTCCGCCAGATGCGCCAGCTTCCCCCCAAACACACTGTAAAGCTCCTCAAACCTGATCTTGTTCTTCAGCTTGTCGGGCACGTGCGGCACGAGCACTTCCTCGAAGTACTGCTGAGCCTCCTTCTTCGAGCAGTCGCCGATGGAGAGGACGTTTGCATGCTGCATGACGTTCATTTGACGGAGCCAATGCCTGTGAGGAACGGAGTCGAATACAGGCGGGTGAAGGGAACAGCGAAGGTAGCGATGGAGGGCGGCGAGGGAAAGGAGAGGGACAAGGAGAGGGACCAGGAGAGGGAAGGCAAGCGAATGCGAGGTCAGTCGAGGCCAGCCGAGAAAGACTGAAAGCGGACGTACATGTAGAAAGGGTCGCTCGTGGCATGAATGACGTGGCAGAGTCGATCTTGCTTGGTGAGGACGAGCATCGAGTCGAGGAGAGTCTTCATGGCGTCCTCCGCTTGGATGAGAGCAGGAAGCTGCAAGTTAGACGACGTCAGTCATACGTCGGAGCTGAGGAAGATGCGGAAGGTCGAACCTTGTGCGCCTCGTCGAGGAAGAAGACGGGCACCTTCTTCGGCGGCGGCGTCGGCTCCTCCTTCTCCTCCTCCCCATTCTCCTCTGCAGACTTTTCTTTACCCTCCAGCGTCTCACCGGTCGCTAAGGATCCGCCCTTCGCCTCATCTCCCTCCTGTGCGGCCGCATCCTTGAGCGTCCTCGCGGCCAGCAAGTCGATCTCCTTCTCCTTACTCGGCGAAGGGACCGCGCCTTGTCGCATGGTGGCCTCGGTCGGATCGCGAGGTTGAGTACGAGCAAGGGCAACCTCGGGCAGGTCGTGGCCCTTCTCCTTTTTGGCGAGAAGCTGGGCTTCTTGAGCCCTGCGAGCGCCTTCGGTCATTGGCTCGAACTGCCAATACTTGAGCAAAGCCGACTGGGGAGCGAGGAGGGTCAGCGAACGATGTAGTCAAGTCCAAAGACCGTTTCGTGAGGCGAACTGACCTGGAAAAGTTCCATCAATCGAGCAATGTCGGCCGTCTTGACTTCGCCTCCATCCTTGAGTCGCTTCTCGACATCGAGCCTGAAGTGCTTGAACGCGTAGCTCTCTTGCGTAAACACTCCCCAGCCCCACTCCTCTCCCATGAGCTCGGGAAGAGTGGAGAAGTAGCCCTCCATCTGCTGAGCGAGCGAGAAGTAGAGCGAGGAGAGGTCGGCGAAGCCCGCCAGTCGGAGATCGAAGTGGATGCAGTGGAATTGGTCGGAGGAGAGGACTTGTCGGCAAAGAGCGGTCTTGCCGACAGAGGATGCGCCGAACAGGACGGTGAAGCTCTGCAGGGAGGGAAAGAAGGTGAGCTCCGAACGTGCGCCGAAGAGAGGCGGAGAGGTCAGAGCGTACCGGAACAGCGCCGAGAGCACGCTCCAGAGCTTTCAACTCGTTCGGACGAGGGTAGAAGCCCGGTAATGGTGAGAAGGTGTGCGAAACAGGGACTAAGTTGAACGAGAGGTCGGCGAATGTCAGCTACGAAGCGGAGGCCATGGCTTGGTGATAGACCAGCTCACTCTGCTGCTTCTCCTTGTTCTCCTGCATCTCCAGCCTAGCTTCCTCCAGCAGCCTCTTGCTCTCCGACAACGAGCGCAATACCTCGCCCGGGTTCGTGATGACGCCCAGGATCTCGCCGATGCCGAACAGGGTCCTGCGTGCTCCATAGCGCGGTAGAGGTCTGAGCTCAGACTGCCGATTTGTAGTGGCGCTCCCGAGGGATGAGGGCGAGAGCGGCGCGAGGGGTGCTGCTCCGTCCAGCGAACCGACGCGAGGACGAGTCGAGGGAGCGAGGGCGATGGTGGAGAAGGTTCTGGGTACCAGTGAGCAGCTTGTGGGCCGTGTCCGAAGTGATCGTAATGCCATGGCTGGAAAGCGAGCGACGAGAGCGGAGGCAAGGAGCTCGCAACTCGTGACGAGCTTGTTTGTTCAAACTGATTGAAGTACAACAGCTCACCAAGCTACAACAGCGCTCCAACGTAAATGTCTACTCGTATCCCACATCAGTGTCGATTCCTCTTGCGCCTGTTGGCCGAGGAGGCCGACTCCTCTTCGCTCGCGCTCTCGGCTCCCTGCTCGGCGGTGCGCATCTCGACGGCCTGCGAAGGGAAAGAAGGGTCAGCGGAGCTCGCTCGATAATATGAGACAGCACACACCTTCTGGTAGGTTGCGCTGCTCATGCTGAACATGCGATCGCCCGCCCGAGGTTCGTCGTTGCCGCGTCCACGCTTCCTGTCGGACCCAGCAGCAGGTGCTTTCAGATACGAGTCGTCTGGGTTGATGTAGAGCGGTGCGAGTCAGCGAAGAAGCCCACAGAAGCTCGACCTAGCCTCCGCGAAGCGGGAGCGCCGACTTACAGCCCTTGATGATGTTGCCGAATTGGGCTGCGCCGGTGGAGGTGGTGGAAGAGGCGGACAGCAACGCATCAGAGAGGTACGAGCCCTCGAACGCGTAGATGGACGCCTCCAGGCCAGTCTGCCAAAGGAGCAGGGCGGCGGGTCAACACACGCTTCGTACGGGCGCTGCAGCGCGTCTGCTGGAGCGCCACAGCATTACAAAGCAGCAGAGCACTCACCAGATCTTGGTCCACCTTCTTCTTCCTCTCCAAGTAGCCCCTCAGATCCTTCTTGCTCGCCTCGAGCTTCTTCCTGAGTTCTGCCTGGCTCAAGCCGTCGAGAGGGTGCGGTGGTTTAGGTACAGCAGCCTCCTTCTCCTTGCCTTCTTGATCCTTGCTCTCGCCCGCCTTCTCTCCTGCTGCCTTGTCGCCGTTCGAGCCAGCTGGAGGTGCTTGCTTGGCTGGACTGGCTGCTGCTGGTGCTGGGGTGGCAGAGGCGGATGCAGTGGCCTCCTTGCTCGAATCGGCTGGCGCAGCGGACATGCTGGTGTCGAGAGAGTTGTAGCGAAAGATGGGGCAGAGAGCAAGCTAGCTCGACTCGCTCGCTGGCCTGCTGGCCTGCTCGTTCAAGGTCAGAATCGCGAGGAGGCTTCGTGAAGATGCAAGGGAGTAGTGAGCGCATTAAAATGCTGGAATAACGCCGCTCAAGGTCCCTTTGTCCTTTTGAACCACTCCACACCCTGATGGGCACTCTCGGCCGGTTCGAGTCACCGTGACTGCTCGGCGCCGAACATCTCGCCTGAGCATTACACAATGCCATACCGGTAAGCTGTTCTGGTGGTCAAATATGCGGCATGCGTTCCCTCTCCCCCCACCTGCACAGGGACCTCGTGTCGGTCCGCTTTTGCGAGAGAATGACTCTGGTGCTGAGCGAGTCGGTCGAGGGTCAGGCAAGTTGAGAGACGGATGAGCAGTCAAACCAAGCTCACATAAGTCGAGGGCGTTGGTGTAGTACTCCCCGATCGGGTGACGATTGGATTCTGGACAATGGTTTCCAACAGATGGCGAAGAGCCTGCGAGAGGGGGATCTCCGAGTCAGTTCAGCAGCGCTAGCAGCTTTTAGGCGCGCCTTGAGGCTCACCGTGGCTCGATATTGCAACTCGTCAGCATGATCCTCGAGGGTGAGATTGCTCAACCCGTGCGAGAAGTCTGGTACATCACGCAAGACCAATTTGGCGACTCGGCGAACCTCCGCGCTGGTGGGAGCGGCGTCGAGGAAGAGGTCGAGCTTCTTCGTCTCCTGGTGATAGTTGAGCAAGATCTCTTTGCGCTTGCTAGCGATTGCCTGACGCGGGTGAAATGTCAGTGTCAAGCAACCGACTGCCTCGGCCAAGCAACTCACCGCCTTGATCTCTTTTCCTAGCGCTCTCGTCTCGTTGAAGATCCGATGGCGCCGCTGCATCTGCTGTACTCGCCCAAGGTCTGCGCTCTGTGCATCCTGGGCTCGCTCGTACAGGGCCAGCAGCTGTAGGTGAGCTCGGTCTTGCGTCGCCGGCTCGAGCAGATTCTCTCGGCGGAGGAGCGCGTTGACCTCGAGCAAGCCATTCTCCACTAGCGTGGCCGGGTCAGATGTCGATTGCGTCGACATGATGGCTCAAGGGGACGAAGGCGAAGACGAACAGAACAGACGCAGCGGGGGAGTTCCGCGAGGAGTGTACCTTCGCCGAGGGCTGCGTGCGGGGCTCAATCATCTCGCTGTTCTCGTCACGGTTTACTACAGCAGCTTCAGATGTCTAAACATATCTATGAACTTTCTCAGCAGCAATGAGCAGGCGAAGGAGGTTCTAAAGTTGCGAAAGGGAGACCGCAAGTCAGCGCCGAGCAGGGTTTAGAAGGTGAACCGCATTCTTGAGGCACTTCAGAGGCTAAAAGTCTGCTCACTTTGCTCCTTTCCCGCCTCTCGGCCGTGGTAGAGAGAATGCTAGCGTTCGTCACGCCTTGGAACCCAGCTCGGTTTCGCAAGACAGGCCGCGCTGCCGTTTTCCAGCTCGTAGGAAGGTCTTCACGCATGTCGATGAGGCCGTCGAGCGCCTTCTCTTGTCGATGGTGTAACCGGATGATTTCTTTCCTGCGATCTGGGCGCGCAAGACGATCAGCTTGTTGCGATTTTTCGCCGAGGCGGGCGCCGAGCTCACCGGAGATGGCCTGAGGGGAGGGCAGAGTCTGTTAGAGGGTGCGAGGCGAGCAATGCAAGGAAAATAGCTCACCTGCTGCACCTCATGTTCCAGCTCATAGAGCTCGTCTTGTACGGCGTAGCGCATCGCTCGGCTCCTCCCCTCTTGCCCTTGCTCTAGCAGGACGTGAGCTCGCACAAGCTCCTGCTGTGACCTCGGAATCAGCTCCATGAGCCTATCTTGGAGCTGCTGAACGATCGAGGGCATGAGGGCGTTGTCCTTGTCCATTACCAGCGAGGCAATTGCTAGACCGAGGCCCTCCAACTCCTTCGCTGCGGGGCTGTTGCGCACGTCTTCTACGAGTCGAGCTGCTCGAGCTTGATGTTCTTCATCGGGCCCCATACTGTATGATGTTGAACCGGAATGGCGTTGAGGATGCGAAGCAGAGCTGGAAAAGGAGCAGCCCAGCTTGGCTGTGGTCTCCGCGGCGCTGCCCCTCTCCTGCGGAGTCGTTGGAGTCGCTCCTTGGTTCTGCGTCGCTCGTTCGCCAATCCCGGTGCGCCATGTCGAGCTCAGCTCCAGTCCAGAGCAAGAGAGAGCGCGACTTGGACTCTCTACTGCGACACCTCCGAGGTGTGCGCTTCCTGCTCAGTGAAGCGAAGACAGAGGGAGCGCGATCAGTGAGGGAGGAGTAGCTTTTGAAGCCTTGCCATGCATCTTAGCTATGAAGCTCGCCTTTACGCCTTCCCTCTCCCGCTCGGGTCGTCGACCTGTGCTTCGTAAAGGTTCGTTCGTTGCACGCATGGAGAGAGGAAGGGGAACGAAAGAGGTATCTATAGTAGCGAGAGAGCTCGTCCAGCCCAGATATCTTAAGCCATGAGACCGGCGGGGAAACTGAAGTCGGTCTGGTCCTGCTGAGGAGCGCCGTTGATGGAGTAGGCGATGCGAAGGCGTAGTCGAACGAGAGCCTGCGAGAGCGAACGCAAAGAGATGAGCGGGCAGTTCGTCGAGGGCGAAGCGAGAGAGAGGCAGAGAAGACCTACACCAGGAGCGGCGACCATGACGCGAAGCTGTTGAGTCTCGGTCGCGCCGGGCGAGACGTCCGTCTTTGACATGGCGAGCATCTGCAGCTTTTGGGTCTGGCGAGGGAGAAAGGGGGGTCAGCTCTACGTTCCTCGCCGTGCTCCGAGTGGAGAGGACTCGCCTTGGGAACGGCAGCCTGGAAGTTGACGCTCTGCACTGGCTGAGTAGCAGTGAAGCGAGCCAGAATGTTGACGACAAGCTTGTTGGAGCTGTCCCGCTGCGGCGTAAGGGTGATCTTGAGTCCATTACTGTTGTACGCCTCGAGCTGTTGTGGTGCTGCCGCTGCTGCTGGCGTAGGTGCTGGCGGAGGAGTAGCCGCGACCGGGGCGGGAGAGGACGAAAGCGAGGAGAAGAGGTCGGCTGAGGCGGATGGTGGTGCCGAGTAGGAAGAGGAGGAAGCGCCGGTGGGTTGGGGGGAGAGGGAGGTTTGGCCGAAGAGGCCCATGATGTCGTTGACCGCTGAGGGGGTGGAAACGGAGGGAGCGGCGGCGGCGGCGGGGGTCTCGTCGTTGGAACCAAAGATATCGGCGAGAAGGTCTTGAGTCGTCTGCTGCTTGGCGGCCGAAGGAGCTGCCGTTGTGGGAGAGCTGGACTCGTCGCCCATGAGGTCGAGGAGGGCCTGCAAATGGGAACGGGAAAGGTCAGCTTCGTACCTCGTATCTGCTCAGTCGAAGGGCGACTCACATCCTTATCCCTCCTGAGCGAACCCACCGGCCTCTTCTCGCTAACCGTGCCCATGACGGTCGCCTTAATCTCCGGCGGCGGCATCCTCTCCAACACACCTCCCTTGATGCCCTCCATACCGAGCAGCGTCCCAAACTCAATACTCCTCTGCTGCAACTCCAACTCAATGCTCGTCTCAAAGCCCTTGAGCGCCTTTCTGATCCTCGCCAACTGCGTCGGGTCCGAGAAACGAGTCGAGAGCTTGGTGAGAGCGGTGAGGACGAATCCGCGAATGGTGTTGTTGGTGTAAGGGGAGAGGAGGATGTTCTCCATGAGGTCGAGAACGTCTTTCTCGCTGACTGCATCGCTCGTAGTAGCAGTCGCCTCCTCGTCCTCGCCGCCGACAGTCGTTCCACCCTGGAGGAGAACGTCGCCGAACTCTCCGATGACCCAGACTCCAGCGAGGGTGAGGGATTCTTGCGAAACGTCGGCGCGGAGGGAGGTGTAGAGCTTGAAGACGGTGTAGGATTGAAGGTCGACCGTGTGGGCGATGAGGCGGATGAAGCCCGAGAGAACCTCCTCGCGAACAAAGTTGCCGGCCTGCGAGATGTACATCGTCAATTTGACCACGGAGAAGGACAAGTGAGACGACGCACCAACTTCAACACCCTCAACACGGTATCAATATGCCACCTGCGATTCGGAGCGAACCTCTCGGCAGCGGCGCAAACCTGAGTCGTCATGCCGAGCTTGAACTCATTATCGGCCACCTCAAGGAAGGCAAGAAGCTCGCGAGTAAGAACGCGAACGTTGGACTCGTTGATGAGGGCGTAGGAGAGCTCGAGCGCACGACGACGGATCGAGATGTCGCCGTCGCGGAGGCAGTCGAGGATGATGGACCGGTGACGTTGGACGGCGTTGGTGTCCATTGCGACGACCTTGTTGAGAGTGTTGAGGGCGACGTAGCTGTTTGGTGAGGGAGCGGGAAGCGAGTTCGGTCAGCCATGCTCGGCGACAGCGACGATGAGGGCGAGAGCGAGCAGCGAGTGGCGGCAACAAAGAGAGAGGCTCACCGAATGTTGTTATCCCTGTTACCGAGGAACTTTCCGAGGATGTTGATGGCCATGACGCGAAGACCCGACTCGGCCTCAATCTCGAGGATGGTGAGAACCGTCTCGTAGAGGATCGAGTTGCCGACGTTCTTGGCCGATTCGGTATTGGTGGCGACCTGTGAGGTGAGGCGAGGTCGAGAGCGCGAGAGGTTGTAGGGGGGAGGGGAAGGGGAGGGGAGATGGTCAGCTCCGCTCGAACTTGGGGGGGAAGGAGCAGGCCTCACCTGAGCCAAGATATCGTTCATCGCCTCGCTCGCCTCGGCATCTTCCTTTCCAAGCATCCTCAACAACCGGAGGATCTTGACCTGCAAGATCGGGCGAGGTCAGCTCAACCACGTCGTCGAGCTTCTTCGGCCGACGGCGCTCACCTGCAAGAACGGATCCGTGATTCCGCTAACATCGTGCTCGGGGCTATAACCAGTAGTAACGAGCGCCTTGAGGTGTCGCACGAGTATAGGGACGGCCTGCAGCGACGAGACAAAAACAGATCAGCTCAGCTCCTAACCCCCCTCCTCGCCCACCCCCCAGCAACTCACCTGCCTGAACGGCTCCCCACCCACCAACCTACACAAGTCCGTCACCAAAGTAACCCCCGTCAACAACACCCCATGATTCCTATCCCCCAACAAGCCCATCGCCCTCCCCTCAAAATGATCAACCAGTTCCGGCACCTTGTACAAACACCTCAACGCGGCCAGAGCGGCCTTCTTGCGGATGTAGGCGTTCCCCGATCCCAGGCAACGTTCGACTTCGGTGACGAGGTCGCGCGCCATTTCCTCGGAGGAGATGTTGGCGAAGGTGCAGAGGGCGAGGGAGACGGTCGAGGCGTTCGAGTGGTTCATGTCGCTGTTTGAGGTTGAGACGAGGTGGAAGCAGGCAGAGAGAGGAGAACGGAGAGAAAGGCGATGGCAGGGCGGGAAGAGGGCGAGTAGTAGGCGAGCAAAAGACGATCAGCTCCCGCTCGGCGAAAGTGTCGCCTCGGCTCTCGACTCTGAAACTCACTTCTTCAGCGAGTTGGTGACGAGGGTCAGAACTTCCTGATTCTCATCGAGGAGGAGCATAATGCCGAGGTATCCCAGTCGTTTGTCGGTGAACCTGTGGGCGCGCGCGCGAATGACGAGGGGTCGTCAGAAACGGGAGAGGGAAACGAGAAGAGGCCGAGATAAAGGAACGGCGTAAGAACGACACCACCAACTCACCTCGGACTAGCCACCAGTTTCAGACACTCGATCTGCCCGAAATGAGCAGGATAGCCGAGCATGTGGATGTAGAGGAGTTTGGCGACATTGTGATGGCGGGTGAAAGAGTCTACGGGAAGAGGGGGGAGTTAGCGAAGGTCCGGAGTGATGAAGAGATGCTGTGAGGGCGAGGAACGTGAAAAAGGGTAGTGGACGCCGAGCTGGCGCGTGAACCCTGCCCCTCGGCTGCACCGCGCGCCGAGAGAAAGCAGCGCATCGAGCTCATGCCGTCGGCTGAAGAAGGCTCCACAACATGGCTATCCGTCTCGAACGTCGCCCGAGCAGGAAAGAGACGGCCATGCAAGGATCGACGGCTCCGCCCGGGTCGAGGTAACGAGCTCGAGGCGAGAGCTTGGCGACAACCATCCATCTCACCGCAGGACTTCGCTGAGTGATGGTCAGCAGCCATCTCGTCGCCAATTACAGCCGCTCCTCCACTCCTTTGCGGGAGTGAAAGAACAGGCCGAAAGCGCAGCGAACGGCTGCTCACAAACGGCTGAAGCGAGGACCGTGTAGGTACTCGACCCGACCAAGAAGCTCAGATCAGTCAAGTCGGGAGTCACGGTGGAGCTCTATGACATCGACTCTCCACCCGTCCTTGAGCGAGCGGAAGGAGACGCCGAACGACGAGAGCTCGGAAGCCACTCTGGCTCGAGTTCCCTGCCTTTCCCTCCGTCTGTGCAATCAGACAACTGATTCTACAGGCAGAGCGTGCTCTGCGCATTAAGACGACCGACGCCAGTGCTCTGAGAGTCAGCGCGAATCGGCAGCGCGAGTCGCGAGGTCTGCCTGCCTGTGCTCGAGAGCACGAAAGGGTGGAGATACTGCTTCGAAGCACAACGTGCAGCAGCGCGCGCGAGGAACATGGTTAGGGAGTTACAGCCCGCCGCTCTGGACGATGGACCGCACGCGCCCTTTAGTCGTGCTCAAGGTGCTACTGCTCCCTGCCAGCCGCTCCTGAGCGAGGCCTAGCTCCATCATGCGACATATCCAGCTGAACACCGAGGACGTTCAGGTCGTCAGCATCAGCAACGCCCCGCCGAGCTGGCGAGATGGTGCTGACGCGCCGTGTTGACCGGGGTCGGTGGTCTGCTGTCCTGTAGCCTTTGCGGTGCTCCCTCCGCCTACTCCCTCGCTCTGTAGCCTTCCATCACCTCCCACCCCTCGCCGTCTCCTTGCCAGTCACCAGCTACCAGCCTCAGGTTCCAACGCGCCCCAGCTCATCTCTCGACTCACCTTCCTCCTTGAAGCTAGTCCTAATGACGGCGCTCTCTTTGACAATCAATGCGCGTTCATCTGCAATAGTCTTGGTCGCTCGGATGGCTTTGATCAAGGCTTTGAGATTGTAAAAGACCATTCTCGTTGGCCGCGTTTGGAGGTGCGAGATGAAGGGGGGGAAGTCCGCTGCTGAGGGAGAGGTTGGTGGGAGGCGGGGGAGAGACTCGGATGCAGCCTTGTAGGTTGAGCGGCTGAGCGGGCGGCGAGAGATGAGATGACGAGGTGAGAGGTGGCAGAGAGGGAGAGGGCCAGGCCACGAGCAGCCCGTTGCAAGTTGGCTGAGAGGGGGATAGGGGGATAGCAAGCAAAAGGGAGCAGAGCTACAGTACTGCAGAGCCTGAAGTAACTGAGTCGATCCCTTACATATCACTACAATCACACCTGCTCCCCTACAGCAACCGCCTGCGAACCTCTCAGCTCGGCGCTCGTTCTCGCTCGTCGTTCTAGCTGAGAGAGCGGGATAAATCTGTAGCTCTGTAGACTAGCTTCGTACAGTTCTACTGCTACGCTCGGTTTGTATCGAGCTACATCTTCAACTTGACCCCAGACCCCTCCACGCGTCTCGACTCGCTCCGTCGCGCTCAGGCTTTCCCTCTCCCTCTTCACTCTTCGTTTCTCGTCTCGCTTCTTCGACTAGGCTACAGATTTCAACACTAGACAGGCTCTTGTTAGAAGCCACCTACAAGGCTACAGCAGACCCCACGCAATGTCCGCGACTTCCTCCTCCCTCTACCGCCACGCTCTCGACCCTTCCACTTTCCCCTTTGACTTGAGCGCAGGCGCCGAGACAGTCCCACCTTCCTACTCCACTTCAACCGCTTCTTCCTCTTCCTCCCCTTCCGCCTCAGCTTCCGACGACGAACACGAGCAGCCAGCTCACGATCAGGGTCAACGACTGGCGGGAGAAGAATGGGCGCCCAAAAAGGTTGTACCGGAGCAGAGTCATGACGATTTCTTATGGATGATGACTGAGGAGCCGCATAGGACTAGGAGAAAGGCCATCTTGAAGGCTCATCCCGAGGTGCGCGTCGTCTACTCGCTTCTCGGGCAGAGGACTTGGGGTCGGGCGCAGAATGGTCAATGGCTGACAGTCCTTCGCGCACACAGATCCGCAAGTTAATGGGCTACGAACCTCTAACCAAATACGTCGTCCTCCTCGTGACGTGCATCCAACTCCTCACGGCCTACTCGCTCCGCAACACCCCCTTCTTCTCCTTCACCTTTTTCTTCCTCGCCTGGGCCATTGGAGGGACCGCCAACCAAAACACCTTCCTCGCCGTACACGAAATCACCCACAACCTCGCGTTCCGGGGCGTCAAGGCCAATCGACTGTTTGCGATTGTCGCCAACGTGCCCATTGGCGTGCCGTTTGCTATGATGTTCAAAAAGTATCATATTGAGCATCATAAGGTTCGTGTCTTCTTTCTTGCGGTGGAGTGATGGAGCCGAGGGTGGGAGGAGAACGCCGAAGCTGATTCTAAACCCTCGACCGAACCCAGTTCCTCGGCGAAGATGGCATGGACACGGACGTGCCGACCAAGTTTGAGCTCCTCGTTCTCAAGACGGTACTGGGCAAAACCTTCTTCGCGTGCGTCTCCCTCTTTCTCCCTCTCTTCCTCGGTGGCTCTCGCTCACCTCCCGCCTCGCCCCTCGCCCTCCTCCGCCTCTCGCTCTCCCTCCAAACAGCGCCTTCCAAATCTTCTTCTACGCCCTCCGCCCCGGTTTCGTACGCCAACAAGCCCCGACCCGCTGGATCGCCTTGAACTGGGCCGTCCAACTCTCCTTCAACGCCGCCGTCGTCAACTTTTGGGGATGGCATTCGATGCTCTACCTCCTCTTGAGTAGTCATATGGCCGGTAGTCTCCATCCTTGTGCGGGACATTTTATTGCAGAGCATTATTGTACGTTCCACCTGCTGTGAGGGAGGTGGGAGATGGGAAGGATGGAAGGAAGGAAGAGGGCTGATTTTTGCCGATGATTGCAGTGTTCGATGGTCATGATCAAGAGACTTGGAGCTACTATGGACCGCTCAACATCCTCGCCTACAACGTACGCTTCTCTCTCTCCCCTTGTTCCCTCCTTCTCCCTCCCCGCTGACCCTCCCTCTCTCCCCCTCGCTCTGCCTCCCAACCCCCTCCCGAACCGAACGCCACTCACAGGTCGGCTACCATAACGAGCACCATGATTTTCCCTCCATCGCCTGGACCAACCTCCCCGCCCTCCATCGCATCGCTCACGAGTTTTATGACCCGTTGCCTCAGCACAAGAGTTGGCCGGGGGTCACTTGGAGGTTCATCACTGGTATGCCTTCTCCCTCTTTACTCCCTCCCTCTCCCTCTTTCCCTCTCTCTCCCCTTTTCTCCCTTTTCCTTCCTCGCACTTCAACGCCGAGCCGAGAGAGAGCGTCAAGAGGAGAAAGAGGCGCCGAGCTGACACCCCCCCCTCCCCCGCCCACCTCCTCGTCCAAAAAACAGATCCAAACGTAGGCATGTGGTCCCGCGCCAAACGACCCTCTCGTACTGGATCCTCGCATGCTGATAATGGTGGTGGAGGCGAGTTGGGAGAGGGATTGAAGGGCGCGAGGGAGGGGGTGAGGGATGCGGGGGGGTTGAAGGATGAGTAGGTTGATGGGTTGGGAGAGAGGGGTAAAGAGGGGGAGGGAACGAGGCAGAGAGCTATGGACATTTTGTTGCATTGTGAGCGTGTTGGTTGTTTCGCTTCAGCGTGGAGCGAGTGAGAGTGCGCCGAGAAAGAGAACGTTCGCTCGGCGGAAGTGCTGGCAAAGTGATGGGGCTTCTCTTGCCCTGTAGCAGCTCTGTAACTAACACTACAGGTCTACGCCTACTGCTCGCCCTTCTCCACTATGATCAACACTCGCAACAGGGCCTACCGAAACGCGAACACGATCAGTTCGGCGTTCGACAAAGGGCGAAAGATGGGGAAACAGCAGCAATCTCTAGATGAAGCGAGATGCTCACCTGTCCTTTTCGTTGAGCATCCTTGATCTGCGCCAAAATGAAGCTGTTGGAGAGCGGTACGTTGCCCGGCATGGAGGGAAGGACAGCTTTTGCTGCTGTCTTGATATCGCCGTGCACCGCTCGCCGGTCTATCGCTTTGTCGAAGGCGATTCGAGTGTCGATGTATCGTTGTTGTAGCTCTAGGAAGCGAGCTATCATGACGTGCGAGAGTCAGTGGCTCGTGTTCGATCATGCTCGGCGAGGACTCACCATGAATTGTCGCCAAAATGTCGGCCTTGAGCAACTCGAACCTTCGCAACAGCAAGTCCTGCTGAGCATCCCGTATATAACCCGGTTCCATCTCACTAATAGCCAATAATTGGGGTTGCGCGGTGGTCCAGAGGTTCTCCACTTGCTGCTCGAGTGCAGCTTGCACGTTCGGCGGAAGCGCATGGCCCTTGGCGAACACCCCGGAGAGAGCTTGGTAGGCCTCGGAGATTTCTTGAGTGAAGGGGTCGACTTCTTGATAGGCTCCAGGAGGCATTGCGGAGGGCGACGGGGAGCGAGTTGGAAAGAGGGAGTGGCTCGGGGTGAACGCCTGAGGTCGGCGAAGAGGCGTCGATGGGAAGCCAAGTCTGAAAAGATTTAAAAGAGGAGAAGCTGACTTGAGGCGTTACGTGTTCAGGAGAAGGGGCGTACACCGAGGAGCCGCACTGCTCGCCGTACGCTCGGCTCAGTCGCCGGCGTGCTCTGCAGCTGGTCTCGCTTTGCCTCTCACCTCTCATCTCTTGCACTTCGATCTCTTCTCATGGTTATCACCAACAGCGACGACGATCCTGCGGCTACGGCTCAGAAGCGCCTGGCCAAGATTGGGAGTCGCCTAACGCCGAACGAAATCTTGGACCCGCAAGAGCTAGAAGCGCTCCAACAATCCATCCGAGCAATCTGGTCGGATTCGGTGAAATTGTTCATGGAAGCTGCCGAGTCAGGCTCGGTGGATCGTGCGATTACCCACGCTCAAATTCGCCGGGAAATTGCTCGGTTTGAGCGAGAGGTCGACGAAGCGGTGACCAGTTCGTTGATCCCTCTCTCTGGCTCTCCCTGAATGCTAGGCTGACCCTTGTACCTCCCTAGAGTACCGACAAAGAAGTCTGCAGGGGAAACGAGAGCTCCTACGCCATCTGGGCCAACAGATTGACCGCCACGAAGGATCCTCGGCGCTCAAAGCTGCCTGTCGGCAGGTGCTACAAGATCCACCTGGGTTCGCCTCAGAGCTTACCTCCCTGGATATCACCTACACCACTCAAAAAGCCGCCAAGTCGTCTCAGGCGCTCATCAAGCTCCTAACTTGCATCGCCGAACACAAGCCTCAAGCTCGTTCGGGGTCTTCGCGTCACGTTTGTCCCTCATTTTTGGCTTCTAGGCCACTATATCAATCTTTACTGAGTTACCATTTCTCCCATTCCCGATCAATACCAGCCGCACGAGCGTTCTCTCGCCAAAGCCGAGCGCCGAGAAGTGCTGTTGGCCGCTCAGGAGAGCGGCTCGGAGAGTCACAACGCCTACGTGACGACGAGGACAGCAAGAAGGTACGGAATGTAGGTATTGAGGGGATAAGAGGGGAGCTGTGGAGGTTTGCTGTCGCCGTTGGCCGGAAAGAGGGAGCCAAGGGTGCAGGCCGCTTCGAGGACGACGAGGATGTGGAGGGTATTTCTAGACTCGGAAAATATCAGCTTATCCTTGACTCTCTTCAAATGGACTGATTTTGGAGCCGAGAGACGTGAATGGGCAGGAAAGCTGCTCGGCGAAGGCGTTGAGCTCTCGGTCGAGGCTAGATTTTGGTGTTGCTTATTGGCTGATCGCGGTCTCGCGTTGAGAAGCCCGATTTGACTCTACTGCAGACTGCAGCTGTGCGAAAGCTGAATCTCCGACACTGAAATGGCGACTTCATTGTCTTTCACCCCCCGCTTCTCCTTCTGCTGGACGAGGTTACCACACATGTCGACGCCCCCACCGTCCCACCGTTGAAGCTCTCACCCGTGCTCTCAAATCTTACTCCGGCGCCATCATCCTCATCACCCACGATCGATGGTTTAGCCGCGTCGTCGTCGAGCGGCTTCGGGCGAGGAGGCTGAGGAGGAGAGCAGTGAGAGCAAGGAGGAAGGTACAGGGAGGAAGGGGACGGCATGGAGGGTCGGAGGAGAGAAGGTGAAGCTCATGGAGAAGGGTATGGCGGGGTATGTCGGCATGGTCGAGAGGAAGCTGGCTGGGCGGAAGCGGGAGGAGGCAGCGGGCAAGTGAGCGGTCTCGCTTCTGGCGGTTTGGCCTGTACGACTCGAGATATCGAATAAGAGTAGTTTAAGCTGGATTACTGTCCCTTCTCCGCCACCAGCAGCACACGCAGAAGAGCCTGCGAAAGGCAAACGATGAGCGCCGAGTCGGCTCGAGCTCGATAAGCAGCAGATTGGCGCTCACCTGTCCTTTGCGCTGGGTATCTTGGAGGCGCGCCAAGATGAAGCTGTTGCTGATTGGGGCATGACTGGGCAAGGACGATGGTAAAACGCCTTTCGCTGCCGCCTTCACTTCGGGACTCAAGGCTCGGCGGTCAATGGCCTGTGAGGAGGGGAAAGCAATCAGTCAAGGCTTCTGGCGCGTTGCGACTCTCTGAGTTCCTTTCCTTCTACCCCTTAGCTTCCCTCACGCTCCCGTGCCCATGTCGAGCTCGTCAAGGCGGCGAGGGCTGGTTCGGCGCACGTGCATGGCGGCTCTACAGCACGAGCCTGCTCACCTGATCAAAAGCAAGTCGAGCGTTTCTGTACTGCTGCAGGAGCTCCTCATGACGCTCTGTATGCGTGTGAAGTGGAAGAGGTCAGAAACGCCCCCTCCTCCACTTCGGCGCAAGACTCACGATGAATCGCACGTATGATTCTACCCTTCAGCTCATTGAACTCCTGCAGCACGACCTGCTGCTCGTGTAAAGCATGGCCAGGACTCAACGGACGGCTATGCTCCAGTTGCAAGTTGGCCTGGTCCCGCAACGCGCCCACGGCGGCCTTGAGCTCGGCTTCCACGCTCGGCGAAAGCGCGTGGCCCGTGGCGAAAATGCTCGAGAGGCTTTCCGTGGCTTGCCAAATCCGAGCGGCGAATTCATCGAAAAATCGCTCTGGGCTTGCAGACATCCTCGGCGTGTTGACGGGTGGTGGAGAGGGGAGACAGCAGTGAAAGCTCGGCGCTCGGAGTCGAAGGCTCGGAGAACAAGAGAGAAAGAGGATTGGGGCAGGTCGGTTGCAGGTATCTGAGAGCAAGAGAACGAGATAAGTGCAGCGGACGGACGACGAAGCGAGGAAGTCCGAGGGGCTGACGCCCTCTCCTTTCCTGCGCCTCTTCGCCGCCGTTCTTCCTCCGCGCTCTCTCAGTCCACCCGTCATGAGCCACGGGCTCACCAGCGACAACGTCGCGGCCACTTCCGCACAAACACGCCTCCTCGAGGTTCAAGCCTCCCTGACGGCCGACAACATCTTCGATCATGACGACCTGCTCGCTCTCAGCCAACGTCTGCAGCAGATTGTTGCCGACTGTCCGGCTCAATTTGTCGAGGCGGCTCGAAGTACTGCTGTACAGCGGGTGCTTATTCACTCAGCTATTCGGCGGGACAACGACAGACTGGAAGCAGACGTCCAAGCCGCTGTAAGAAGTAAGGGACTCTCTCTCGCTCTATACAATAGCTCAGCTGACCCTTGAGCTCTGCAGAGTACCGACGACGGGCTCATCGCCAGCAACGAGATCTTCTGCACGAGCTGGGCCGCCAGATCGAGGAGCACCAGGGATCTTCGGCGCTGAAGCAGGCCTGCCGGCAGGTCTTGCAGGACCCTCCTGGATTCGACGCTACTCTCACTGCTCAAGATATTACCGTCTACACTGCGGAGGTGGCACTTCCCACCTGCCGAGCTCTCCTCCATCTCATGGACTGCATCTCTGAGCATCCACCTCGGCGTCGCTCCAGCTCCATGAATCTGGTTCGTTCCGTCTCTCTCTCTCTTCATCTCGGAGCCTCTCACTCTTCACAGCTATCGAGATTGAGTTACTGAGTCTTGTCCCCGTTCCGTGACCAGCAAACACCTCTGGTTGACCATTCTCTTGCCAAAGCCGAGCGCCGAGAAATCCTGGTCGCCGTTCATGACAGCGGCTCGGCAAGCCACGACGCTTATGTGACGGAGAGGACAGCAAGAAGATACGGATGGCGGTAGGAAATCAAGGGAGGGGGCGGGAAGGGTAGAGATCGTCTTTTGTCTTCGGCCGAGGGGAGAGAGCTCAGGGTGCAGGCCGCTTCGAGGACGACGAGGATGTCGAGGGTATCTTCTAGACTCAGATCAAATCAGCTTAATCTTTGCTACTTCCAAATGGGCTGATTCTGAAGCCGAGAGACGTGACAGAGCAGGAGAGCTGCTCGGCGACAAGGTTCGGCTCTCGGTCGAGGCTAGATTTCGGTGCTGTTTGTTGGCTGGTCGCGCTCTCGCACCGAGAAAGCGCTTTTTACTCTACTACAGCTCGCCAATCTCCCTGCTGTAACTTATCCTACCGTTCGGCTGACCCCGACTCGACTTGAAAGTGGTCTGTGCGCCGCTTCTGAAACGCGTCGATGACTTATTCCATTCACTTCGCCGATTCGACAACTCGGTACAGCACAAGCTGGGGCAATCAGCTTCTACTCTCTTGTATGTCTGCTTGCTCTCCTGCTCCCCCTCACGCCGAGCAGCAGCGCGAGCTCGAAACTGACGCGTTCTCCCGTTTCCAGCTCCCTGCTCTCTCCATCTGACCAAAACGAGCAAGAGATGCCACCCTCCTCCTCACCAGCTCCTCCAGCTTCCATCCAAACCACCCTCGACGCCCACACCCAGCGCCTCACCGCCGTCGTCGAAGGCGCGACACACGAAGGCATCGCCGGCTTGTACTTCGGAGGGAAGCTGCCGGGGGAGCTGTTGTTGGAGATAGCGGGCTACTGTGTACGTAGTCTTCTGCTTCATCTCCCGTAGGGGAGCGCTGACGAGCTGAGCGCGAGCAGACCGACGACTTGGTCCCGCTCACACATGTCTGCGTAAATTGGAGGAAGCTCATAACAGATCGTGGGTCGAACTTGTGGGAGAGGCTGGATGGTAGGAACGCGGTCGAGGTGGCAAGTTTTGAAGCTGTGGAGAGGGTCAGGGCTGTAGCTGCTCGGTCGAGGGTTCGTCTTCCCTTTCCTCTGCGTCGCGAACTGAGCTGACGCGCGGTCGCTACAGGGAGCTCTCAAGGCCTTGCATCTCGGCTTCAACCTCTCTGGTGATCGCGCACTCGAGGTCATGCCCGTCGTCTCGATCCTCCGTCAACTGCTGCACGAGATCGCGCGGGAGGGAGCAAGCAAGCTGAAGGAGATTACCATGGACCTCAAAGCGTACTGCGATGTGGATGATATTGAGCCGGCGTACTCAGCGATCGTCGTGGCCGCACAGGTGAGTCTCAAGATGTCCTCTTCCCCAACGCCCTCTTCCTCTTCCTCTCGGCGATGAGGAAGCGCACCGTGTAAGCTGACCGCGGCCGAGTGAGCAGTTCCTCGAGTTCTCGGCGGTCAACATCACCAAGTATCTCTTCCTTGCTTCGCTCTGGTGTGCGCAAGCTGACTCTACCGACCACCACAGACTGTCCATTGAGACTCGCCTCCGCCGCTTCCCGGGAGGTGCACCCTTCTTCGCCGGCATGCCTTCGCTTGAGGAGCTCACCCTGACCAGCAGCGGGACTCAAGAGCCTTTCGCCGACTCGAGACTTCCCGACTTCTTCAGCACATCAGCTACCATCCAAGACACCCAAATCACGACTTCGGCGCTGCGCAAGCTCACTTTGTCGGGTGAGTCGAGCGAGTGAGTGCCAAGGGGAGGCGTGAGCTGACTTTCCAGTGTCCAGGACCTTCTCTCATGGATGCTACCTTCCCTTCTTTCCCCAACCTCCAGTCGCTCGACCTCTAGTGAGCTTCTCCGTCGCTCGTTTGTTCGCGAGCCCAAACGCCGAGCTTCGCAACTGACGCTCTCCTTCAACACGCAGCGACACTCAAGTCTGCAACCTCTACGGTCTGCTCGCCAAATGTGCGGGAACCCTCGAGACCCTCTCTCTTCGTCAAATACGCTCCAACCCCGCCATCAACTTCCAGCCCGCTCCGCCCGAGGGCCAGACGAAGGATCTCCCTCCCACGCTGCACCTTCCCTACCTCACCGAACTCTCCCTCTGCGGCTACAATACTCCGTATCTCTGGACCGCCCCCACCCTCACGACCACCAGCTTCCTGGTTGAGGCTTTCTCGCTGAAGGAGGTGGACTTTGGTCCCCAGGGACATTTTGACGAGGAATGGGCTGGTGAGGAGGGTGTAGGGGACTACGAGGGGTACCAATTGTTGACGATCGAGGGACTTTCGACCTTCTTCCGCGACTCGCCTTCCCTCGTCGAACTCGACCTCGCCGAAACGAACGTCACAGCCGATATGCTCTTCGCCTCTCTCCCCAACGCCAACACCAGCCTCTCCAAGCTCATCCTCGGCTACGCGGCGACCGATGCGATTGTGGATAGGCTTCACGTACTCGTGCCGAACCTCAAGCACCTCGACGTGCAGGCGGGAGGAGGGACGAGGGTCACTCTCCCGGCGCTGGCGAGGTTGGCGAGTAGATTGAGGAACAGCAATTCGGCGCAGCTGTCGCGTTGGTTGGCGGTGTGGAGGTTGATCTTGGTGACCGGTGAGCTTGTGTTCCTCTTCTACCTCTACTTGCTCGAGCTGACCTCGCCTTCGCCGAAACCCGACAGACGAGCCCTCCTCCGAGCCCACCCTCCTCACCCTCCGCAACGACCTCCGCACCCTTCTCCTCTCCCTCTCTCCCACCCAAGTCTCCCAGCTCACCACCACTCTCAGCCTCAACGACCCTCCCAATTCACTTACCTTCCCCGTCGTCAAGCAAGAGGTCATCAATCTCGCCGCTTCGCCCACGCCCTCGGCCGCTGCCGGTGGAGGAGCTGGCAACAACAAGAAAGGACCTCTTCCTCGTCCTGCGGCGCCTCAAGGGATCGTGGATAGCGCGAAAGCGGCGTTGAGCAAGTGGCAGAGGAAGAGGGAGGATCAGTGGGCAGTCGAGTGGTGCAGGGCGACGAAAGGGGTGGAGTTGACGTTCTGGGATGATGAGGAGTAGGGTTTCAAATACGCTTGAGCTTGCGTTTCTCCTTTGCTGTGCGCATGATACGTTTCTTCGTCATTCAAGAGCCTCGGAGCCGGAGAGCGCCGAGAATTAAGGAGGTCTGGCGCGTGCTCTGCTTGAGCTACATGAAACATAACCACTCACAATAGTTCCTCGGGAGAGAACACTGATTTACAGGCGCTGCTCAAATCTCTGTTGTATCCGGCTTGCCCCCACACGCCATCTCAAGCGAAGTGAGTCGACCGCCGCTCCTTCGCTTCCTCCGTCTCTCCTTGTCTTCCTCCTCCAACAACGATGGTCCTCAAGAAAGTTGCAGCTAAGAAAGCAGCCGCTGCTGCTGCTACTGCTGGTACAGCCTCGTCGGCGAGCCACATCAAGTGCAGCGCGCAACAATCACGCTTCCATGCCGCGACACTCGACGGCGGCAACGAGGTGGATATCAAGGATCTGACCATCTCGGTCGGAGAGAGGGATCTGCTTGCCTCTAGTCATCTGAGGCTGAAGAATGGAGCGCGGTACGGGCTGGTTGGCCGGTGAGTCCCTTTCCCCCGGCGCTCGGCCAGGCCACAGCTCGCTGATCTTCGAAATCGCAGAAACGGTACAGGAAAGAGCTCCATCTTCACCGCCCTCGCCGAGAAGCTCATACCGGGTCTCAATCCCTCTTTACGGATCCTTCTGCTCTCCCAGGTCGAGGATTCGACTCGAGCAGCAGAAGAGGAGACCTTCTCAGTATTGGAGCACGTGGTACGCGGTGATAAGCAGCGCTTCATCGCCGTCAAACGACAGGAAGGTGAGTCGTTCCCTCGGCGTTGTCTCCGCCGAGCTGACCGGCCCCCCTTTCGCAGCTCTTCTTGCTGCCGTCGAGTCGACCTCACTCGTCGAGACGGAGAGGAAGGTCTACACTTTACAGCTTGAGGATCGCAGAGCTGAGCTGGTACAGGCGCAGCTCACGGCTGCGAGACGCTCCGGGACTAGGGGGAAAGAGGCGAGGGACGAGGAGTTGAAGGCCGAGGCAAGGGTCAAGGAGGCTGAAGCAAGGTGTGTATTCAATCACTGTGCCTCTCCTTAACTCGTCGTGCTGATTTGACTTGCTGCGATAGGCTCGAAAAGGTCGGCGCCGCCGAGCCGGATTCGGAGATCGTCTCGACCGCCACCGACATGCTCAACCACGTACAGGCGACGCTCGAGCTGGTGAAGTGGTCGTTAGACACTTCTCGGCGCTTCATGGCTGACCCACCGCCTCGCCTTACAGCTGGAGACAGCGACTGCCGACGCTCGAGCAGCTACGATACTGCACGGCCTCGGCTTCTCGCAGGATATGATGGAAGGTCGATATTCGGCGCTCTCGGGAGGATGGAGGTCGAGGTGCTCACTGGCTACCGCCTTGCTGGTACAGTCGGACCTGCTACTGCTAGACGAGGTCACCAACTTTCTCGGCAAGTCGTCTTCAGCGCCGAACCTCCAACTCGGCTGACGTCTCTTGCCTACAGATCTCGAGGCGACTATCTGGTATTGGCTCTCCTCGATACTCTAGCTTGTAACGGCGTTGTCTGACTCAACGCACTCCTCGGCAGGCTCGAACAGTTCCTCGTCGAGCAAACCGGCCGCACCCTCGTCGTCGTCTCTCACGACCAGTCCTTCCTCTCCGCCGTCGTCGAAGAGACTATCATCCTCCGCAACTCGAGTCTTCGCTACTTTGAAGGCACACCGACCGCTTTCGAGGTAAACGAGCGCAAGGAGAGGAAGCGGATGCTCGGCGCCAAGGAAGCCCTGGATAAGAAGAGGAATCATGTGAGCCGCACTCCCTTCAGGTTGAGTTACTCCCGTGCACTAGCTAACTTTACTCGATCCATGCAGATGGAGAAGTCAATACAGCAAGGTATTGCGGCCGCCAAGGCCACCGGCGACGAAAACCGGTTCGTCGGTCGCTCTCCCTCAACGGAGCCGCTCGCTGATGCTTTTCTCACAGGCAACGAATGGTCAAGTCACGTCAGCGGAAGCTGGATGAGCGTTTTGGAGTTGAGACGTCCGCCAAGGGCACTCGCTTCAAGCTCAATCGCGACATGGCAGGCTTTCATCTCTCGAATCGCTCCGAGCTCACCGTCGAGGAGCGGGAAGGCCGAGTCAAGATCAACCTACCCCAACCCGAGAAGCTGAGGACAATCGGAGATCTCATTTACTTCGACAACGTACAGTACGGCTTCTCCAAGGCCAGCACCCCTCTTCTCGCCGACGTCTCCTTCACCGTCGAGCAGAGCGGAAGGCTCGCTGTGGTCGGAGCGAACGGATCCGGAAAGACGACACTCGCCAAGCTCATTGTTGGAGAACTGCAACCGACCAAGGGCAAGATCGTTCGACATCAGCTTCTCCGAATTGGCCACTTCTCCCAACACTCGGTCGAAGATCTTTCGCTTCCCCTCACCTCTCTCTCCTTCAACAACACCCCCGTTACCGCTCTCGCGTACTTTATGGACCACTTTGAAGCCAAGGGCGAGAAAGTTCTCGAGCAGGAGGCGCGGGCATTGCTCGGCTCGCTCGGCTTGCAGGGGGACACGGCCGCTCGTACGCCTCTGGCACAGTTGAGTGGTGGGCAGAAGGTGAGCCTTTCGTGTCTCTCCCTCTTTTTTGCTCCGCTCACTCACTTTGCCATCTGTCAACAGGTCCGCCTCGCCTTTGCCCTCATCGTCTTCCACCCACCGCCTCTCCTCCTGCTGGACGAGGTCACCACACATGTCGACGCGCCCACCATTAAAGCTCTCGCCCGGGCTCTCAAATCTTACTCCGGCGCCATCATCCTCATCACCCACGATCGATGGTTTAGCCGCGTCGTCGTCGAAAACGAGTCGTTTCGAGCGGCTTCTGGCGAGGAGGCTGAGGAGGAGAGCAGTGAGAGCGAGGAGGAAGGTACAGGGAGGAAGGGGACGACGTGGAGGGTCGGAGGAGGGAAGATGAAGCTCATGGAGAAGGGTATGGCGGGGTATGTCGGCATGGTCGAGAGGAAGCTGGCTCGGTGGAAGCGTGAGGGGGCAGCGGGCAAGTGAGCGGGCTTGCTTCTGGCGGTCTGGCCTGCACATGGGATGAGAGCAATCTAAGCTGGGCTACTCTACCTTCTCCGCCACCAGCAGCACTCGCAGGAGAGCTTGTGAAAAGGAGACAATGAGCTCGGCGCTCGACAATGCTCGGCGGTCAATGGCTTATCGCGAAGGAAGAGCAGTTAGCGAAGGCCCTTGAGACGTCGGACGTCTTCGTTTCATCTGCCCTATCAGCTTCCCTCACGTTCCCCTGCCCTTGTCGAGGTGGCGAGGGCTGGTTCGGCGCTCATCTTCGTCGATGGTCTCCTTCGCAGCGCGGACAACAGATGACCACCAGCATTACAACGGCTACGCGGCTACATTATTACTGCTTCGTTGCACTTATGCGACGGCCTTGTGCGAGTCGGGAACGACGGAGGGGGGTATCTAAGCCTTTCGGCAATAGTGTCTCCGGGCCTAGTAGGCTGGGCGAGCCGCCACGACGGGGCGCCTCTCGTGCTTGCTGATGATCCACCATGCGTGGAGTACGCTTTTGCGTGATGTAGGAAAGGGTCAGTCAGGATGACCGTGTGGAAGCGGGCGTGGAGGACGTACCCAGGGACCCAGCCGAGAATCGACAAGCAAATGTTGATCCAGAAATCGGCTGTGGGTCGTATCAAGAACGACAATTAGCTTCTTGCAACATGTAGGCTACAACTCAGCGCCTTCTCCCTCGGCGAGGGCGAGCTCGAGCAGTCCGGGGAGGCTGTTTGAGCCTTTCTGATGAGGAGAATGGCTCACCAGCGCATCCTCGCTTCAAGAAGACACTAACGGGAGGCAGCAAGATGGCGAGGAGGTAGAGGAGCACATCGCCGTTGGAGGAGGGAGCGTCGCGGGCCATTTGGAGAGCTTGGTCGAGGTGATGGAAGACTTGAAGGTGCGAGGTGCGAGGTTATGCGAGCAAGCGGTGTGAGCTGTATGCGAGATATGTGCAAGCGAGCAGTGAGGACCAGGAGGAGGAGGAGGAGGAGGAGGGAGTTTAACGTGACAGGCCGCGTCAATTCTGATGCTTCGCCACGGATAGGGGTCGCTCGAGCCGCGTGCGGCGAGCGACCGCGTACTATCATTGTTAGTAAAGATCCACCCCTGTTCACCAATCACCCTTACTGCCGCTGAACGGCTGCTCCAGCGAAGGCGCACCTCTGCAAGGGTTCGGCCCTGCTCACTCCCGGGCCAGCGCCTCTAGCGCAGCGAAAGCGTAAGGTCCTAGAGCCCTCAGCCATTCGGGGCTCTCGCATGCCCACGCTTCGTCCCAGAAGTCGTCGTCGGCTATTGTGAGGCCTCTCGCAATCATGCTCGGCTTCGCCTCGTCCGGCAGCGCGTTGAGCGCCATCTCGAATCGAGCTCGAAGCTGTACGAGCATCCCGTTCCCGATACACCGTCCAAGCACATGCGCTACATCCTCCACCGGGCCAACATCGCCCACGGAGCACCTTCGGCATCGGCGCTCCTCTCGGCGGATTCGGTCCTTCCCTCGTTTCGCGTCCACTCCCAGCTGCGTCGAGGCAAAGCGAATACTAGCAAATGCAAGTCTCTGCCGGTACGGGAGGATGGTGAGGTAGCTCATTGCGTTGCCGCATTCCGAAAGATCTCGGACGAGCAATCGTTGGGTGGGCTTTCCAGCGACGTGCGCCAGCATTCGCTTCCTCTCGTTTCTCGCCATAACGGACACTACCGCACTTGCAGCAGCTTTCGCCGTGACCTGCCTACCCTTGCTATCCTTCCAGACAACTCCCCGGCGCGGTACGAAGACCGGCAGCTCACCGCCGAGCTTGCTCACTTGAGCGAAAAGGGTAGTCCACCAGGTCCGACGGCCAGCACAAGAGACAAGCGAGCAAAGTCCAAGCTTTAGCCCGGCGCCTGCAGCTGACGCATGCGCAAGGGGAGGCGCTGCAAGCGTTACGCAGCTCGGAGCAGCCAGGAATGACCGAAATGTGGGAGAGTGAAGTTGGCGGCAAGAGCGACGCCTTCCACGCCGCAAGAGGCAGCCGAAAGGGGTCACCCCTTTATGCTCGGCGCTCGCTGGGGCCTTTCACGCGCGAGAGTGGCAAGTCGAGAGCTTTCCGCACACAAACTGAAGGGCGAAAAAATGTCTATAAAGCAATCAGAGGTCCTGGATGTACCACTAAACCTCTCCCTGCTGCCCCCTGCCTCTCGCTCCAAACCTCTCCCCCTTCTCGACTACCTTGACCTCATCCCCGTGGATCTCAGCCTCCGTGAACGCGCTCGGGGCCAATTGCTGAGGCTCGTAGAGATCCCGTCGGCCATGAGCGGCCTCCAGGTCATGCTGGTGTTGAAGATAGGCGGGAGGAGAGGGTTCGGACTCGGAGGGGTGGCCCACGACGACCACGCTGGGCTGCTGTTGCTGCTTCGGTTGCTGGGACCAGACAATGTAGCTTGCATGGATGACTGAAGGCGAGTGAAAAGTGGTGAACGAGGAGAACATGCGGAACGAGAAATCAGCGCCGAGCCCGAACGCCACGATGGGAGGCGGACTCTACCTCCAGGGAAGTAGCCCAAGCAGGTGAGGAGAAAACAAAGCCAAAAGTGCGCTGGAGAAGAGTTCAGCAAACGTCAGCTTCCTGCTTGGAGAGACAACAAACTGCATGACCGAGCTCAAGCGCCGAGCTGCGAAAGACTCACAGGTGAGGAAACCACGCTTGAGCCCAACAGCCGCGAAAGGTAGAACAACGGCCAGGATACCCAGAGCTACATCTGTCCCGGTAAGGCGCGCGGGCGGAACGGGTTCAGCCATGATCGCAGGAAACTCGGGAAGCTTGGCGGAGGTGCAGGGCGTCGGCTGGAGGTATTGGACTGCAGCAAGGTGCATCGAGGAGCTGTAAGGCTGATGAGGTAGGCGCTGTGTGGTAGAAGGGGAAGAAGCTGAACCAAAACAGTCGCTATCGACTGAACATGGCCCAACCCCCGAGGTGGTTCGACGTTCGGCCTAACCTCGTGAACTGCAAGAGCGAGGTTTCGTGTTTTGAGCAAGGAGCTGGGCAACTTCAAGAGCAATTTCACCGCTTTCAGCTCATCCGCGCCACCTCTGGCAAAGTACCGAGGTTCAAACTCACAATGCTCAGCTCGGCGAAGCTGGGCCGCGCGCCGGGCAGGGCTAGGTCGTGCGCGGCAGGCCGAGTGCTCGCAAGCAGTGCGTTTGCGTGTCACGAAAGATGTACTAAGAATTACACTAGTGTATCTAATTTCTCGCCCTTCTCCATTTCTAAAGCTTTACGGCAGCCCTAAGGGAGCGCTCAACGTCGACGGCGAGGTCGTCTCCATCCTCCTGCACGTCGAGGAATGGGACAAGAGGTCAGCAAAGAGAAACGGATAACATTGTGAGACGAAAAGACGTACAATGCCGACTGAGAGACGGATCAGCTCTCCATTGATGCCGAGCTGAGCTCGGCGCTCAGGCGCGACTCCAGCGTGGGTCATCTTGAGAGGAAGCTCGGCCAGAGACTCGACACCTCCGAGAGACTCGGCGACTGTGAAGAGCAGTAGATGGGTCGGCAAGCGCATCTCGGAAGCGTACGCGGGAAAGCGAGGGAAAGCGCACGGGCAAAGAGCTCCAGTCCTTCGAGGAATCGCTCAGCAGCTGCCGAGTTGGTCTGACTGCCCTCCTCCTCAGAGCGGATGTGGAAGCTGACCATGCCTCCGCTAGGGAAGCCTCCCTCCGACTCGGCGCTGAATCCCTGCTTGACGATCCACTTCCTCGCCTCGGCGCTGAGGTGCTCCCACGCCAGCTCCCTCTCCCTGCACTCTCCTCGGCTCTCGACGGCCCTCTTGAGTCCAGGGTAGCGGACATCCCGAACGAGTCCAGCGGGAACGCCGACTTCCTGCAGCCATCGAGCGACGCGGAGGCCGTTGAGGCCGTGCTCGCGGGAGCGAATGGTGAGGGTCTTGATGGAGCGGATGAGGAGCCAGCAGTCGAAAGGTGACGGGACGTTGCCGTTGGCGTTCTGCAGGAAGCGGAAGCGGGAGAGGAGGGAGGGGATGGGAGTGACGACGACGCCGCCGAGAACGTCGGAGTGGCCGCCTAGGTACTTTGTCGCGCTGTGGACGACGACCGAGGCTCCGAGGGTGAGAGGGTTTTGGTAGTAAGGGTTGGAGAAGGTGCTGGAGCGAGAAGTAGGTCAGCGAGAAGTCGGCGAGACGACAATGGAGGCGAGAAAGAGAGCTCACTTGTCCACGACCAGGGGGATGCCATGCTTCTTGGCTACCCGACTGATGAGAGAGATGGGAACGAGGGAGAGCATGGGGTTGGTAGGCGTCTCGACCCAGATGACCTGCTCGGCGAAGGAGTCAGCTCCGCTCTCGGACGTCACGAGGAGCAAAGGCTCACCTTAGTGTCCTCCCTGATAGCTCCCTCTAGCCTCTCAACAATCTCGGCATCATCTTTCTCGTCATGCTCCCTCTTCTGCTCCTCCGTCTCGCCTTTGGGCACACGCCTCTCCTGGTCGAGGCTGTAAGATAGGTCCACGAAGGTCGTCTCGCTGCCGTGGATTTCTTGAGCGACCTTAAGCATGTACCTCGACGTTCCACCGTAGACATCGCCGACCCTATTGACATACAAGCACGCCACAAGGGAGATCTCGGTCAGCCGTCGGATCAGGAGCGCGAAGGCGCAATGAGAGGCTTACGAGACGATATGGCCTCCCCTGCCTGCGAGACCAGATACAACAGTGGCAGTTGCTGCACTACCACTGGCAAAAGCCAAGGCAGCTGGTCCTGCTTCCCAGCCCTCGCTCAACCCCTCGGCGGCGAGGTTCTCCTCAAGCAAGCGGTCGGCGTTTCCTTCCAAGCTAGCCAGTTGGCGCTCCAGACTGAGCCGTGTCGGGTTCGAAGATCGACTGTACTCATATCCTCGATGGACGCCGACCGACGATTGTTGATAGGTTGTAGAGAGGCTGATTTCTGGAACGACGGCGCTCGACGCGGAAAGTGAGGGCTCGCTACCGACGTGCAGAGCCCTGGTAGAGAAGGAGAGGGAGTCGATTGAGGGTGCAGAAGCTGCCGAAGCCTGTGCATGGCCGTTGGGAGGCGTAGGAGGGATTTGGACGGGCGACATTGCTGAGTTGAGCTGAGCGAGAGGCGAAGGTGCGAAAGGCGGGGAAATGCTGAGGTCGACGAGTCTGTAGTCTTGCAGATCGAGTGCTGCTGAGGCGAGAGAAGATGTAGAAAGGAAAGAGAGAAAGAGTCGCCTGCAAAACGAAGTCGGGTTGCAGATGCTTACAAAGGGGGTCCGTCTTCGCCGACGGATGCATCCTCGCGGTGCAGCTGACCTAAAACTTACCTCGCGCCGATGATGATGTAGATGAGTAAGCTGAACGCTGTATGACAATATAGAAGAGATGAAGTAAATGTCTGTATGCGAGCGAGGGGATGACAAGAAAGGGGGAAAAGACTAGCACCGAGAAAAATGGCCATGTGAGGGTGTACAAAAACGAGAATCAACCTCGGACCTTCTGCGCCTCCACCTGCGACGTGTACCTCTCCAACAAGTCCTTCACCATCCGTCCACCTGCTCCTCCACTACTCGGTGATGCTGCTCCCTGCCTCGCTCCTCCCGTCGAAGAGCTCAACGCCGGCGAACTCACGCTCCCCCTCATCATCGTAGACGGTATGTTCCTCACCGCGCCGGAGAGGACAGCAGGCTTGCCCATCGTGGTGTTGAGGAACGTCGGCGCGGGCGAAGCGGTGGCGGACGAGCGCTTGGCGGCGATGGGCGAGCTGGCGGGGGAGGGAGAGCGAGCGGAGCGAAGGTTGTTGATGGGGGAGAGAGGACGAGAGGAAGGGGCGTCGAAGGGTGTCGTCTTGACCTTGAGGGCCTTGGGAGGAGAGATGGGAGGGGGAGGCGACTTGTTGCGCTCGCGCTGTGCAGAAGGAAGAGCGTCAGCAGGCGCGAAGGAAGAGCGGGACACGGAAAGACTTACCTCCTCTCCCTCAATCATCTCCTTCCACCGATCCGCCCTACTCGCGA